>ONZH01017012.1:0-42741 GCA_900303285.1 Rhinella marina
TGGTTTTGCGGTAAAATAAGCTGCCATTTATAGACTATACGTTTTTTTAAAGACTATATATATATACTACAGTCCAGTAAACAATTCTGTAGTGTGCTGTACAGCAGCGTCAGTCTATAAAATACGTATTTTCTCAGTTATATGTACTACAGTCCAGTAAAAAATGTAGTGGTTTGCGGTAAAATAGCCGCCATTTAAAGACTACGTTTTTTTTTCATTTATATATACTACAGTCCAGTGAAAAATGTAGTGGTTTGCGGTAAAATAGCCGCCTTTTAAAGACTACTTTTGTTTCTCATTTATATATACTACAGTCCAGTGAAAAATGTAGTGGTTTGCGGTAAAATAGCCGCCATTTAAAGACTACGTTTTTTTCAAATTTATATATATTACAGTCCAGTGAAAAATGTAGTGGTTTGCGGTAAAATAGCCGCCTTTTAAAGACTACGTTTTTTTCACATTTATATATACTACAGTCCAGAGTACAATTCTGTAGTGTGCTGTACAGCAGAGTCAGTCTATAAAATAAGTATTTTCTCAGTTATATGTACTACAGTCCAGTGAAAAATGTAGTGGTCTGCGGTAAAATAGCCGCCATTTAAAGACTACGTTTTTTGTCTAATTTATATATACAATAGTCCAGTGAAAAATGTAGCGGTTTGCGGTAAAATAGCCGCCATTTAAAGACTACGATTTTTCCACATTTATATATACTACAGTCCAGTAAACAATTCTGTAGTGTGCTGTACAGCAGCGTCAGTCTATAAAATACGTATTTTCTCAGTTATATGTACTACAGTCCAGTCAAAAATGTAGTGGTTTGCGGTAAAATAGCCGCCATTTAAAGACTACGTTTTTTTTCATTTATATATACTACAGTCCAGTGAAAAATGTAGTGGTTTGCGGTAAAATAGCCGCCATTTAAAGACTACGTTTTTTTCTCATTTATATATACTACAGTCCAGTAAACAATTCTGTGGTGTGCTGTACAGCAGCATCAGTCTATAAAATACGTATTTTCTCAGTTATATGTACTACAGTCCAGTGAAAAATGTAGTGGTTTGCAGTAAAATAGCCGCCATTTAAAGACTACGTTTTTTTCTCAGTTATATGTACTACAGTCCAGTGAAAAATGTAGTGGTTTGCGGTAAAATAGCCGCCATTTAAAGACTACGTTTTTTTCTCATTTATATATACTACAGTCCAGTGAAAAATGTAGTGGTTTGCGGTAAAATAGCCGCCATTTAAAGACTACGTTTTTTCTCATTTATATACACTACAGTCCAGTGAAAAATGTAGTGATTTGCGGTAAAATAGCCGCCATTTAAAGACTACGTTTTTTCTCATTTATATGTACTACAGTCCAGTAAACAATTCTGTAGTGTGCTGTACAGCAGTGTCAGTCTATAAAATATGCTTTTTCTCAGTTATATGTACTACAGTCCAGTGAAAAATGTAGTGGTTTGCGGTAAAATAGCCGCCATTTAAAGACTACGTTTTTTTTCTCATTTATATATACTACAGTCCAGTGAACAATTCTGTAGTGTGCTGTACAGCAGCGTCAGTCTATAAAATATGTATCTTCTCAGTTATATGTACTACAGTCCAGTGAAAAATGGAGTGGTTCGCGGTAAATTAGCCGCAGTCTAAAAATTCCTTTTTTTCTCTCAGTTATATATACTACAGTGCAGTGAACAATTCTGTCGTGTGCGGTACAGTAGCCGCACTCTAGTGTTGACACCAACAAGTGACCAAGTTAGTTGAGGTAGCAGGTGAAGCACATAAAATTTTACACTGATACAGCATGGCGGTGAACCCAGAGTGACCAAGTTACACTCAGGTAGCAGGTGAAGCACATAAAATTTTACACTGACACAGCATGGCGGTGAACCCAGAGTGACCAAGTTACACTCAGGTAGCAGGTGAAGCACATAAAATTTTACACTGATACAGCATGGCGGTGACACCACCAATGCCTTGGACAGACTGAGATTGCAGTCAAATGGCTGTAGGTGAGCCTCCCAAAAATTTGTTTTGGAGTGTCTGAAGTTGACCCTCCTAAAAAATTGTTTTGGAGTGTATGTAGTTGACCCTCCTGTAAAATTGTTTTGGAGTGTCTGTAGTTGACCCTCCAGTAAAATTGTTTTTGAGTGTCTGCAGTTGACGCTCCTAAAAAATTTATTGGAGAGAGGGCCTGTAGGTGGCCCTCAGTAAACCTTGTTTGTAAAGAGCGCCAGTTGGCCCTCAGAAACATTGCCTGTTGGCTCAGCGTTTGTGTGCGAAGAGGAGGAGGAGGAGAGGATACATAAAGAATCTTCATGTTGAGCTGCTTTCCCCCGGTGGAGATTTGCATTCCGGTGAAATCCAGGCTTTATTCATTTCAATAATCATCAGCCTGTCAGCGCTGTCAGTTGACAGGCGTGTACGCTTATCAGTGATGATGCCACCAGCTGCACTGAAGACCCGCTCTGACAACACGCTAGCAGCAGGGCAGGCCAGCACCTCCAAGGCGTACAGCGCCAGTTCGGGCAACGTGTCCAGCTTTGCAACCCAGTAGTTGTATGGAGCAGAGTGATCACGCAGGACGTTGGTATGGTCAGCTAGGTACTCCCTCACCATCTTTCTGAACAGCTCCCCCCTACTGGGGGACGGGTGACATAGTCTTGCTGGGGTGCCATAAAACTGGCAAAGGCCTTGGAGAGTGTTCCCCTGCCAGTGCTTGACAAGCTGCCTGCTCCCCTCCTCTCCCCCGCTAGTTGGCCCACAGAACTACGTCCTCTGCCGCTAGCGGTGTCAGATGGGAAGGATAGTTTCAGCTTGTGCACCAGGGCCTGTTGATATTGATTCACTCTCATACTCCTCTCCTCTACAGGAATGAGAGTGGAAAAGTTCTGCTTGTACCGGGGGTCCAGGAGGGTGAACACCCAGTAATCGGTGTTGGCAAAAATGCGAGGGTCACGGGAAAGGCAGCCTAACATGAAGTCAGCCATGTGCGCAAGAGTCCCAACACGCAAGAATTCCCTTTCCTCAATAGGCTGACTCTCCATTTCCTCCTCCTCCAACTCCTCCTCTTCAGCCCATACACGCTCAACAGATAAGAAGGAATGAGCATAGGTACCCTCTTCAGTCTCGCCAACAGTCTCCTTCTCTCTCCTCCTCCTCCTCCAATACGCGCTGAGAAACAGACCTGAGGGTGGTCTGGCTATCAAGCAACGTATCTTCTTCCCCCATCTCCTGTGACAAGCGCAAAGCCTCTGACTTCATGCTGAGCAGTGAGTTTTTCAGCAGACAAAGCAGCGGGATGGTGACGCTGATAATGGCGGCATCGCCGCTGACCATCTGTGTTGACTCCTCAAAGTGGCTTAACACCTGACAGATATCAGACATCCACGTCCACTCCTCATTGTAGACTTGAGGAAGCTGACTAACCTGACTACCAGTTCTCGTGGAAGTTGTCATCTGGCAGTCTACAATCGCTCTGCGCTGCTGGTAAACCCTGGCTAACATGTGTAATGTGGAATTCCATTGTGTGGGCACGTCGCACAACAGTCGGTGAGCTGTCAGTTGTAAGCGCCGTTGCACTGCCCTGAGAGTGGCAGCATCTGTGGTTGACTTGCGGAAATGCGCACAGATGCGTCGCACCTTGGTGAGCAAATCAGACATATTGGGGTAGGTCTTGAGGAACCGCTGAACCACAAGATTGAACACGTGGGCCAGGCAGGTTTTATATGCAGTGTTTATATGGGTTGTTGTTACTTTGGGAAATAGTATTGGTGTATAATGGCACATGTGTGAGTCTGCCGAGTTGCAGAGCCGCCACCAGGTTACGCCCATTGTCACACACAACCATGCCTGGTTTGAGTTTCAGCGGCGCCAGCCAAAGATCGGTCTGCGCCGTGATGCCCTGTAACAGCTCTTGGGCGGTGTGCCTCTTGTCACCTAAGCTCAGCAGTTTCAGCACCGCCTGTTGGCGCTTATCCACGGCAGTGCTGCTGCGCCTAGAGCTACCGACTGAAGGCGCCGTGCTCACAGATTGTATTTGAGAGTAGGAGGAGGAGGGGTTGGAGGAAGAGGCATAATAAGTCTGAGAAACCGTGACCGAGGTAGGCCCCGCAATCCTCGGTGTGGGCATTACATGAGCGGCCCCAGGGTCAGACTCGGTCCCAGCCTCCACCAAGTTAACCCAATGTGCCGTCAGGGAGATATAGTGTCCCTGCCCGCCAGCACTTGTCCACGTGTCCGTGGTTAGGTGGACCTTCTCAGTAACCGCGTTGGTCAGGGCACGGATGATGTTCTCTGACACGTGCTGGTGTAGGGCTGGGACGGCACATCGTGAAAAATAGTGGCGGCTGGGGACCAAGTACCGAGGGACAGCCACCGCCATCAGGTTGCGGAAAGCCTCAATCTATACCAGTCTATAGCGCAGCATCTCCAGGCTCAGCAGTTTGAAAATGTGGACGTTTAGGGCTTGTGCATGTGGGTGGGTGGAATTGTATTCGCGTTTGCGCTTGCGCTCCAATGTCTGATGCAAAGACAGCTGAACGCTGCGCTGGGACACATTGGTGTAGGGTGTGGAGGATCGTGGAGGTGAAGGGGTGGTTGTAGGGCGGGAGGCGCTCGTGCCGGGGTCCTGGGCGGGGGGTTGACTCGCAAAGCCAGCATGTGACACAGGGGAAGGAGCAGTGGTGTGATCCGCAGGAGGTGAACGGCCTTGGTTCCATTGAGTCGTGTGTTTAGCACTCATATGCCTGCGCATGCTGGTAGTGGTTAGGCTGGTAGTGGTGCCTCCCCTGCTGATCCTGGTGTGGCACAAGTTGCACACCACGGTCCGTCGGTCATCCTCACTTTCTTTAAAGAACCTCCAGACTTGCGAACATCTAGGCCTCGGCACGGGAGCTTCACTCCGTGAAACAGTTGCTGATCTACTTGCTCTGGCCCTGCTTCTCCCTCTGGCCACCCCACTGCCTCTTCCAACCTGTTCTGGTGCTGCACTTGCCTCCCCCTCAGAAGCACTGTCTTGACTAGGCTTACCAACCCAGCTCGGGTCAGTCACCTCATCATCCACCTGCTCTTCCTCCGATTCCTCACTCTGCTCCCCCCGGGACTTACTGCCCTGACAACAGCGTCAATGTCTGACAACTGACATCTCATCATCATCATCATCCGACACCACTTGACGCACTACTTGCACTAAGTCCACACTCTCATCACCCACAGACTGTGAAAGTTCTAAATTTTGGGCATCAGGGACAGAGCAACTGCTCAGGTTGCTGTTGAGCAGTGGTTTGTGTCTCTGGGTAGGGTCCTGAAAAGAGTTCCTGTGAGTATGCCGTATCTGAAACCATATTTTCCATGGGGGGGGGGCAGGCTGGGGGGAGGAGGTTGAGCTGGAGGAGCCAGAGGTCTACTCCCTTGGCTAGCGTGGGTGGACTGCATGGAAGACTGGGTGGTGGATAAATTACTGGACACATTATCCGCTATCCACGTCATCACCTGTTCGCACTGTTGTGGTTTCAATAGTAGTGTACCACGTAACCCTGTAAGTTGCGAGATAAAGCTAGGGAGCGAAACTCTGCGGCGTTCCACTGCTCTCTCATCAGTAGGTACTGTGTCACCCTGCCCAGGACCACGGCCTCTGCCCCCCTACATCACTTGGACGCCCTCGTCCTCGACCCTTAGCCCTTGGGTTCAACATTTTGTGTAATCACTAAACTGTAGAATTAATATCTGAGGCCAAAAACATATTCTCTAGACTGTGGCTAGTGTACCACACACCACAGAATTTTTCACTGGACTGTATTAAATGTATCTGAGAGAAAAAACGTATTCTCTAGACTGCGGCTAGTGTACCGCATAACACACAATTTTTCACTGCACTGTAGGATATATAACTGAGAGAAAAAATGTATATTTTGTAGACTCCGGCTAGTGTGCAGCACACGACAGAATTTTTCACTGCACTGTAGTATATATGACTGAGAGAAAAAACGTATATTTTCTAGACTCCGGCTAGTGTAACGCACACCACACAATTTTTCACTGGACTGTAGTATATATAAGTGATAGAAAAAACATTTTTCTAGACTGCGGCTACTGTACCGCACACCACAGAATTGTTCACTGAACTGTAGTCACCGCCATGCTGTGTCAGGCTAAATTTTTGGGTGGTTCAGCTGCTATCTTAGTCTAACCAAGCCACTCTGGGGTTCACCGCCAAGCTGTAAACTGCAATCTCAGTCTTAACAAGTCATCCTGGGGTTCACCCCCATGCTGTAAACTGCAATCTCAGTCAAACTTTGTAATTTAGGGGTTCACCACCAAGGTGTGCTAGACTACAATTTTAGCGGGTTCACCTGCAATCTCAGTCACAGACTGTCATTCAGGGGTGCACCACCATGCTTTTTTAAACCATTTGTTTCTGAGCGTCACCTCCAGGCTCTCACCCACGATTTTTTGGAGGCTTGCCACTGCACTGTCAGCCAAAATTGTCTTCAGGGTCACCGGCGGCCTCTCCAACAACAACTTCAAGGACGGTTACTACCAGGCCCTGGCACACAAACATTGTCTTGAGGGGCACTAAAAGGCTCTGCACCCACCCACGTGTGGAGACTAATAGGTGGGTGCAGTGTGCGTCTTAGCCCATCTGGAATTAGGAAAGCTGGGCACTGTGCTTGGAGGTCTGCCGTGGACAGGGTGGGTGGGTGGTGGGTGCGTGTTTGCCCGTCTGGGATGGGGAGAGCTGGGCACTGTGCTGGGAGAACTTTGTGTACGCTGTGGACTACTGGGTGGGTGCGGAGAGGGAGACGCTTATGCCTGCGTCGTGGGGCGGGGGATAGGACAGCAGTGCCAGCATGAGCAGTGGTGTCACCCGCAGGCGGCGATGGACCTTCGTTGCACCTAGTTGGGTGCTTTCCTAACATGTGCCAGCGCATGTGCCTTGCCCATCTTGGTCTGGGTCAGCACAATTGTCTTGAGGGTCACCACCAGGCTGTTGCCCAGAATTTGGCGTAATGGTACGATTAGGCAGCCTCAGAGGCATCCATGCATGCTGCCCCTGCTGTTTCCTGTCCATTTCCGTGGTGTTTCCATCATTTTCTGAGGTTTCCAGGTTTTCATGCAACCTTACCTATGCAGAGCTTAGGTCCCCTGCAAAAAATGCTCGAGTCTCCCATTGACTTCAATGGGGTTCGTTATTTGAAACGAGCACCCAAGCATCAGGAAAAATTCGACTCGAATAACGAGCACCCGAGCATTTTAGTGCTCGCTCATCTCTAATAGAAAGGTTTGAGCCATGCAGTTAAGAAAAGATACAATGAACTAAATCAGTCCAGATTATAGAAAAAATTATACATATCTTTAATTTATATCATTAAAGTGGCTGTCTGAGTGTTTAATACTGATGACCTATCTTCAGGAGGATCTTGAAGAGGCTCTGGTGCTTGTAGCTTAAAACTCACAGCACCATCCATTGAATAGGGACTGTGCTTGGGATTGCAGCTGTGCCTAGGCCATTTGATGAACGTTACATCACTGGCTGTTAGATCAACTGTCTATGACTGGCGTCACCCTGCATGATACCTGAGCTACTCACTATGCTGCTACCCCCATACTTCTGCCTTGTGCTCCTGACTCTGTCTTCTTAGAGTGGCATATGCCATTGTCCGCACTTCCAAATCCATGTTTGCTCCTGCGCTGCCTTTGGGTTCCAGCACTTTCAGTTTCAGTTCTGTCTGTGTTTTAGTTAACCCGATCCATCTGCCGAATCTCTATTTTCACTATTAACCTACCATTCTGTTTATCCAGTGTCTACCGCTATCTACATTTTGAGTGTGCTGTCTGGATCTCAGAAATATGCATTCAAGTCATAGCTACTATTCAGACTATACCTGAGTTTTTCCTGTGTTTTGGTGCATTTTCTGTATCCTGAGCTTCTGGTACTTGACCCCTGTGAGTCAGCTAGCTACTCCACTGAGACCATATGCTTCTCATCAGCCCCCCATGCCTCTCTTCAGCCCCCAATATGCCTCTCATCAACCCCCATATGCCTCTCATCAGCCCCCCATGCCTCTCATCAGCCCTCATATGACTCTCATCAGCCCCATATAAGCCCCCATGCCTCTCATCAACCCCCATTGCCTCATATCAGCCCTCAGCCTCAAGTATGCAGGCCCCAGCCTCATATATGCAGCCCCCATGCCACAGAGCACATAAAATAAAAAAAACATACTTCTCCTGCTCTGGATGCCGCCACTCCACCGTGAGGGCACTCTGTGCACAGCCACAGCACAGCTGACAGACGAGGACCAGGAAGAGGTGAGTACAGAGCCTTCACCGCTTCCTGGTCCTCTGGTACTAATGAGCACTTCCATAATGGTATTCACCCCATAAGAGGCAGGGACATCCCCCCCCCCACACACACACACACTTTACTAATGTATTGTAATTATCCATATTGCCTCCTTTGCTGGCTGGATTAATTTTCTCATAACATTATAAACTGCTAGTTTCCATAGTTACAACCACCCTGCAATCCATCAGAAAAAATGCCAGCCTCTCTGGTGGCCGGGACCATGAGAGCTCACGTAGGCTGGTGCTTTTTCCTATAGTGTGCAAGCACAGCCATGCTGCTGGATTGCAGAGTGGTCGTAACCATGGAAACTTTCTCTACATAATAAATGCTATTTGCTTAGGTGACAAAATCCCTTTAAAGGCTATGTCCATCGTCACATTTTCCCATCACATGTCCCAATTTATCTAAGTTGAAAAATGAAGCAACTTTGCTTTGGTCTTCAGGTGACAAATCCTTTTGCTCTCTTGACTCTGATACATCAAGGTTACAAAAAGTACACTACAAAAATGGATCAATGACTGTATTTACCCACATTATCAATAAGTTTGCACATAGCACCAGGCAAAATGATATCAACAATGTTCTCCTCTGATAAGGTCTACCTGATGTACTTGCCGTGCATTTATATAATGTGTGTAACCTGAATCAACCACACCAATGCCCTGATATTGTTTTTGAGCAACATGACCCTGATATCCAAGCTAAATGTTGTTGGAGCTGCATAGTCCTTAATAAAGCACATGTTATGAAATTAAATCTATGGAATATTATAAGCTTTAGGTTCAGAGTTAAGGTTTAGAGATATAAAATATAATGGGGTATTGCACTTGGATGAACCCTAGAATAGGGCTTGGAGTCCAAGTTCATGGACCAACACTGACTTTTGATAAGCTATTTTTTTAAATTCCCTTTAAATATAAAGATAAATCTATTTTTTTATCAAAAAGGACACATTTCTCCTTGTAATGTTATTGTAAACTAAAATTTCTGAGAAATGGAAGTCCCTGTGGCCATTTACAGTTGACAAATCTATTCTGGCCTTTTTAATATGATTGTATATTTCAATAGAACTAATGTATAACCCCTTCTCTTTCTCTCATCTCCCTGGGCTAGTTGTTCTCTCCAAGACATATCGAATAGCCTTTTTTGCAATTCCCATGCCCAGCACTCTTAATATATCACCTCAATTTATCTCCACACTGCAGAAAGTCAAACGTTGACTGCTCCATTACTCACACGCTGGATAAATAGTGTCACATTTAGCAAACTTGCTGTGTATCCAGTTTTCACACACATTATATTCTTCCTTGGGACCTGTGCATTTAGTCTTAGAAAAATTTCCTAATGAACACCCCAACAAGGAGGATGATCTATCAAACATATGCTATAATGAATGCACAGGCAACATTTATAAACCTCATTATAGACAAGAATATCTATGTATGAACAGCCAGCATTTCTCTCTGCTCGACAGTTGCCACCATAGAACGAAGCAATCTATTTAAACAATTCAATTCTGTAGTGTATGGGGAATAGGAGGCGTAGGGGAGGTGTCAATTATTGGTTGTATTAATCTTAAACACACAGATTCAGTACCACTGAGGGACTCTTATTCTTGTACTATGTATACACCCCATAGCTGCTGACTCATCAACTGCACACAAACTCTACTCTGAAGCCTAAAAATGTTTTTATGTTCTCAGAGATCACCACACTATGAAAGAAGAGAAGCCTTTAGATACTTGTTATGTGCTAATTTGATCAGACAGAGGGCACTGACCAGAGTAAAGTCTGGAACGCAAGTGTAAAAAGTAGTCACACTGTACATACAGTACATACCGTAAGTTATATTATGTGACCTAGATTCACAGCTACATGCTTTTTCTCTACTCCACGGAATCCATTTCACATATATCTTGACAAAAATTCAACTGGACTAAACCATCTACATCGTATGTACTGTAGTTACCTGTTATGTTGGTGTAACAGAAGTGGATGTGGATTACTTCTAAGTAGCTACCCTGGACTTCACCCTTTAACCCATGTACAGGGATCTGGAATACACTGCAGGAGAAATACCATGCTGCTACCTCTTTCTTTGTTCAAGTTACTGCTGATTAGGGTCAAGAGACAATGGTGTGGAACATTGTTATAGGTAGTGGGTATTGACCCACTGTGCCAACTAACTGGTTTGGCCTTTAAGCTAAACCTATGTGCACTGTCCTGGAGGTCTCCTGTAACCCCTGTACAGGGATGTGGAATTTTCTGTAAGGAACCATCCAGGCTGTTACCTCCTAGAGTAACCCAGTGTAGTTGGCAGCAGACCCGTGGAGGCCAGGAACACCAGTGCAAAGCATCAAGGATTAAGTACATTTGACATCAGGAAACAGGCCTAGGTCAGGGCAGGCAGAGTTTATGTGTATCTGAAAAATTAATCTGAGGTCATGGCAGGCAAAGTTTGTGTGTATCTGAGATACTAATCCAAGGCCAGTGCAGGCAGCAGAGTAGAGTCAGTAAACAGGTACAAATTTGGTACATGGCAGACAGAGAGAATAGCACACCTCATTAGTCAACTAAACAACTAGGAAACTAAGACCTGGAATGGAGTAAGAGAGCAGAGCAGTATATATAGCAGAAGCTGATTACAATTAGAAGCAGCCATGCAAATGCAGACAGTAAAGAGAGGAAGGGAGTGGCGGTAGCAGAAATGAGAGTAATAGTAGCTTAATATATAATGTTCTTAATAGCAACGGACACGGGCCACTGATGTAACAAGTACCAAGGAATCCATCAAAACTATAGACAAGGAACAAGCCAATATTGTGGAAAAAAGAATATGTTCAATCCAATAATCAAGATAAAGGTTAGAGCAGGCAGCACAAGGTCAACACAAGAGTCAGGCAGAGATTAGGTGGGGCAGCAAAAGGTCAAGATCTGGTAGTCAGGCTGAGATCGGGCAAGGGTGTATACAGAATGCACTGTATATAGCACACCTTCAGGGAGAAACTAGCAAGTTAAAAAGACAATTACTCAGACACCTCCCTATTGGATGGATGCCTTAAATAGACACCAGAAGGCTGACATAAGCTGTATGTACATACGATGTACCTGCTGGTCCCTTAAAAAGCCAGGATCAGAACACATGCCCCCTACGTACACTGGGAAAGGCTGCACACCTAGTTGAAGACCAGATTGAGACTGCCAATGTCCATAACCACATAGGAGGTAGATAGGGATGCCGACAAGCATGGGCTAGAGACAAGGGAAGAAGGAACTTGTGTGTAACTCAACATCTGTGCCCACCAAGAGCAGAGGGGCTCCGGTGTTTATGGACCACCAACATACAGTAACAGTCTGAAATAAAATTCATTTCTAATTACACAAATGTACTTCAGCAATATTTTATGAATATTCAACAGTTGTGCTCCATTCTGTGATTAAAATATATGAGTTCACCAGGCTGGCCCAATTATACAATTCGTTCTCTTCTCTTTATCACTGCATTTTGCCATTTTTAAATCAAACTACATTATATTTTCAGGATAGAAATACTCCTATAAAAATGTATACCATTCATATGTTGTCATCAAAACTTATATTGTACGTTATGTATATTTAGTTTATGATACTAATGTAGCTTTTTGCTGTCTATCACTTATATGTAGCAATACGTAGAGGTCCTGAGAGAAGATTGAAGTGGTGAATCAAGCACTCTATCCTCTCAGTTTATGTACTGCCACTGACCACCAATATAAGATGTGTGAAAAGCCATCATTATAGTATCTGGCAGAAGGAAACACTATATGGCATAATGAAGTTGTTGCCATAATGAAGGGTGGCGGCTAGTGTTGAGCGAGCATGCTCGGCCGAACTCGCTGTTCGGCAAAGCATGCCTACGCTCGGGTCCGCTCAGTGTTCAGGCGAACACCGAGTGTACTCGAGCGCAATGCTCGAGTCTCTTCCCCGCACTGTAATGTTGATTTGTACGCTAATGCGTACGCATTTGTATAATAATGCGTACGCATTTGTATGCTAATGCGTACGCATTGTGCGGTAATGCGTACGCATTGTGCGGTAATGCGTACAAATTCAGTTAATTAGCACACTTTTACGAGTGAAAGGAGTAAAAGAGGAGAAGTCGCGATTCTGACCTTTTTCTATTAACCAGAAACCCTCGCCTCTTCCGAGCGGGGGGTGTCTGGTTTAGTCCTATTGACTAACATTATGCTCAGGTGCTCGGCCGAGCACTCGAGCAACCCCTAGTGCTCGGCCAGAGCACCCGAGCATATGAGCACAGAGGTGCTCGCTCAACAGTAGTGGCGGCACAGATTCTTTCATAATGAATGTGTAAGAAAAATATGGTTTGCATAATGAAGCAAAAGGCAGTATCAGTTGGGGGTACAATGGCTCAGTAAGTAGCTTAATGGAACTTTTGAGAAAATGAATGAGGCTCACATAAGCACGTTTATGTGGTCTAGAGACTGGTACAATGAAGTATGGAGTGGTATGAATGGAGAACAGAGCTGCTTCATTGTGCTAGACACATTATAAACCATATTACAAACTATATTAAAAGAACAAATTATGTACTATTTGCAGCTGAAAGTGTGAAAACACAAGTTACATTCTCTTTAGTGCTTTTTAGAGCTTTAAAGCCGCACTCAAGATTTTTTCTTTTTGCATTTATAGCGGAGTATATGCTACTAATATTATTATCGTAATCATTAGCTATTTACAACTTTAATCTCACCGCATATTATATTTCTTGCACAGGGGCATAGAAATCATTGGGCCCCATAGCAAGAATCTGAATTGGGCCCCCTAACTCCACCCAGTACCCACCCTGGCCTATCCCACCTCCTGCCTTGGCTCCTTCCCTGCCACACCCCTATGTGCTGCAAAGGGAACACCGTAGGAACAAAACCCGTAATACGGTGGAGGAATTGCATTTTTTTTCCAATTTGGAGTGTTGACTGCAGTCCTATGTAAAACCACAGATATCACTAGTGCTGATAATGTGGTAATGTTACCTGCAGTCCTATGTAAAACCACAGATAACAATAGTGCTGATAATGTGGTAGTGTTACCTGTAGTCCTATGTAAAACCACAGATAACACTAGTGCTGATAATGTGGTAGTGTTACCTGCAGTCCTATGTAAAACCACAGATAACACTAGTGTAGATAATGTGGTAGTGTTACCTGCAGTCCTATGTAAAACCACAGATATCACTAGTGTAGATCATGTGGTAGTGTCACCTGCAGTCCTATGTAAAACCACAGATATCACTAGTGTAGATCATGTGGTAGTGTCACCTGCAGTCCTATGTAAAACCACAGATATCACTAGTGTAGATCATTTGGTAGTATTACCTGCATCCTTAGTGTGCCTCTCTGTTCCTCTCCCACGGGACTCCATGCTGACCGCGCTCTCCTCTTCTGTCTTCTTCTTCTTGCCCCGCACAGAACGTCCTGATGCAGCTGCGTCAAGACATAGGAACACTGTGGGCATGGTGATGGTGACACACACACAGGGTCAGGGAAAGACGCACAGGAGGACAGACACACACAGGAGGACAGGCACACACACAGGGACAGACACACAAACACACAGGGACAAGGACACATAGACACCCAGGGACACACAGCGACAGACACACACAGGGGCAGGGACACACAGGGACAGTGACATACAAGAACAGGGACACACAGGGACAGCGAAAAACACACAGGGACAGGGACACACACAGGGACCGTGACACACATACAGGGACAGGGACACACACACACAGGGACAGGGACACACACACACACAGGGACAGCGAACAACACACAGGGACAGGGACACACACAGAGACAGCGAACAACACACAGGGAAAGGGACACACACAGGGACTGGGACAGCAACACACACAGGGACAGTGACAAACAGGGACAGACACACACAGAATCTGAATTGGGCCCCCTAACTCCACCCAGTACCCACCCTGGCCTATCCCACCTCCTGCCTTGGCTCCTTCCCTGCCACACCCCCATGTGCTGCAAAGGGAACACCGTAGGAACAAAACCCGTAATACGGTGGAGGAATTGCATTTTTTTTCCAATTTGGAGTGTTGACTGCAGTCCTATGTAAAACCACAGATATCACTAGTGCTGATAATGTGGTAGTGTTACCTGCAGTCCTATGTAAAACCACAGATAACACTAGTGCTGATAATGTGGTAGTGTTACCTGTAGTCCTATGTAAAACCACAGATAACACTAGTGCTGATAATGTGGTAGTGTTACCTGCAGTCCTATGTAAAACCACAGATAACACTAGTGTAGATCATGTGGTAGCGTTACCTGCAGTCCTATGTAAAACCACAGATAACACTAGTGTAGATAATGTGGTAGTGTTACCTGCTGTCCTATGTAAAACCACAGCTATCACTAGTGTAGATCATGTGGTAGTGTTACCTGCCGTCCTATGTAAAACTACAGATAACACTAGTGCTGATAATGTGGTAGTGTTACCTGTAGTCCTATGTAAAACCACAGATAACACTAGTGCTGATAATGTGGTAGTGTTACCTGCAGTCCTATGTAAAACCACAGATAACACTAGTGTAGATAATGTGGTAGTGTTACCTGCAGTCCTATGTAAAACCACAGATATCACTAGTGTAGATCATGTGGTAGTGTCACCTGCAGTCCTATGTAAAACCACAGATATCACTAGTGTAGATCATTTGGTAGTATTACCTGCATCCTTAGTGTGCCTCTCTGTTCCTCTCCCACGGGACTCCATGCTGACCGCGCTCTCCTCTTCTGTCTTCTTCTTCTTGCCCCGCACAGAACGTCCTGATGCAGCTGCGTCAAGACATAGGAACACTGTGGGCATGGTGATGGTGACACACACACAGGGTCAGGGAAAGACGCACAGGAGGACAGACACACACAGGAGGACAGGCACACACACAGGGACAGACACACAAACACACAGGGACAAAGACACACAGACACCCAGGGACACACAGCGACAGACACACACAGGGGCAGGGACACACAGGGACAGTGACATACAAGAACAGGGACACACAGGGACAGCGATACACACACAGGGACCGTGACACACACACAGGGACCGTGACACACATACAGGGACAGGGACACACACACACAGGGACAGGGACACACACAGGGACAGCGAACAACACACAGGGACAGCGACACACACAGCGACAGGGACACACACAGGGACAGCGAACAACGGACAGGGACACACACAGGGACTGGGACAGCAACACACACAGGGACAGTGACACACAGGGACAGACACACACAGGGATACAGGGACAGGGACACACACAGGGACAGGGACACACAATGGGACAGCGAACAACACACAGGGACACACACAGGGACAGCAACACAAACAGGGACAGTGAAAGCGACACACAGAGGGACAGTGACACACAGTGACAGGGACAGGCACACACAGGGACAGTCACACACAGGCACAGGAACACACACAGGGATAGGGACACACACAGGGACATGGACAAACACAGGGACACAGAGGGACAGACACACACAGGGGCAGGGACACACACAGGGAAAGACACACACAGCTAGGCCTCTCCAAACTCCAGCATTGCTCCTCTCTGTACACACAGCAATACAGCTCTCTGCTCCTCTAGCTCCTCCCCCACTGGTCACATGGGCAGATGATGTCAGGAAGGTCCTTTAGCCCATGAAGAATCACTATCGATCCCTGGACTGCAGAGTGAGCAGACTTACAGAGTGTAACGGAATACAAGTGGGGGGCCTGCAGGCCACCTCAATGCCCCACACATAACTAATTATTAATAAACTGGCACAGAGTATGTGTAGGGGGCAGGTCCTTCCATGCCCTCCCCCTGTGCCACGGGCCCCGTAGCAGCTGCGTGGTCTGCCTATATTTGCAGTACGCCACTGTTCTAGCATCTCTCCTCAACTATAATACGTTCTTGCAAGCAGTTTGACAGCTGCTATACAAACCAACCACAGACGAGGACATCAAAGTCATTTTTACAGTTAGGTGTACCCAACGCCGTAGCTATAGGGAAAGCAGCTGCTTTGGCGGCCCAAACTCAGACGCAACCATGAGAGGACTAATAGATTTTATTGTCAGGGTCCCCTCAATAGTATTATACAATTACATTATAAACAGTGACACTGTAGGAAATGGATGCAGAAGCTGCCGGGCCTAGTCGGAGCATGGTCTTGAGGAGTGGGGGATACACGGGAGGAGAAGGTAGAGAAGATGTAGCTGGAAGGGGGGATCTGTTAAAAAATTTGCTGTGGGGCCCTGAGGGTACCTAACCTTGATTAAACGCTATTAGAGGTCATCAAATTGTAAAAGAACTGGATTTGCCACAAATCTCACAAAATTCTTTTTCCAAGTGAATACTAAATTTCAGCCATTCGCTTCAGACAATTCATGCAAAATGGCATCCACCATTTTACGTTTAAACTTCAGTACACAAGTAAGGGAAACAGGCAAAGAAGATGAAAACGATGGATCCAATGTCTCCAGGCGGGGCCCCAGCCAACCGGCTTGCCCACAATGCTTTGCAGTCAGTCAGGAGGGAAAATATTGGCTGGTGTGTCAGGCTATGTTAGCTCTGAAGTGCAGACACCATTGTGATCTCAGCCACTGATGTGATGGGATGTGTCTGCCATGTCTTTAAAAGATGCCAATTAGATAAAGAAGCCAGCCATTTTAGGGTCTTGCATGGACAGTGTAGGGACTGTAAAGAAGATATATTTACAGCAGGGAGGCAGTTTGAACTACCAGGTAGAAACTCAGGGTTTATGGATAGGATAAGTTGAGTTAGTGTTTTTTTTTATAAAAATATATAAAAAATATAATCTGTTACAGCCAGGGTTGGAGCTGTTCACATGTATACAGGGTTCTGTACTGCTGCATAGATATCCTTAAAGCGACGATTTTTTTCTATGTGCAGGAGCCAGCCCCCCCCCCCCCCCAAAAAAAAAAAAAAAATCTGTTGCCAGGAGAAATTGTAGTGAACATTCATTATTTGAGAAGGAAGCAAGGGACATTTATAATTGTTTTCATAGAATACATTATCCAAGGTGGATGTTAAATAGAGCTTGTATTAAATCCACTGATAAGTCTCAACATAATTTGTCTAGCAGCACTAGAGAAACCTCGAAAGTACCTACTCTTATGCCTTAATATAGCCCTCAGTTCACACAAATTAAAAACATTTTGTTGAAATACTTGACAAACTTGAACAATTATTGAATCAAGGTTGAAAAATAATATATAGAAGAGCCTCTACCATAGGAAGCCAGGTTTCTCCAAGTTTTCTTCACCTGGTTCAAAACAATAGAAGGTGGCTACATTGTTCTTGATTTTACAGGTGTGGCTGTTATCCTTGTAAAATGTGCTCCTTTGCTAAACCAAGTGTTTCACTGATTCCACTAATATTCAAACATACTGTACCAGTGATTTTTATTTTTTTTTTGTTAATGTGTAGGAACAGAGATAGAAAGCATTTTTCTAAGGGCTCATGCACACAAAAATATTTTTTTGCCGTGTCTGTTCCGTTTTTTTTTGTGGACCATATGCGGAAGCATTCATTTGAATGGGTCCAAAAAAAAAGGATGGTACTCCGTGTGCATTCCGTTTCCGTATTTCCGTTCCGCAACAAAATATAACATGTCTTATTATTGTCCTCATTACGGACACGGATAGTACTCTTTTTTTAAGGGGCCAGCTGTTCCATTCCACAGAATACAGAATGCACACAGACGTCATTCGTATTTTTTGCGGATCCGTTTTTTGTGGACCGCAAAATAGATACGGTCATGTGCATGACTCCTAATATAGTTTATTTAGAGAAATCATATATTTATACTAGAAAACTTGGGCAGAAATGTCCCTCCAGGTATGCTGGACAAGATTGAGGATAATGAGTCAGAGGAGGACATTGGGCAGGACTCACAGCTTGAGAATGCGAAGGTAGGATTGCCGTTGCTTGGCCAAGTTGCTGGTGTGCCTGAGCAGGAACCAGTGGGCTGTAAAGGACATTTATTGTCCTTGACATAGTGAGAGCTCCACACGTCGGTGCTGCCGTGAACTTTACTAGACACCGACAGGCTCAATGATTGGCCCACTTTCTGCTCAGTATACATGTACAGGGCTGGTATAGCCTTTTTGGAGAAGTAATGACGGCTTGGGACTCTCCAAGCACACGCCATCAGTTCTCTGAAAGATGCAGAGTCAACCACATGGAAAGGGGAGGACTGTACTACCAGCAATTTGGCCAGGAGCATGTTCAACTTCTGCGCTGTTGGATAAGTGCATGCATACTGCTGTCTTTTTGCAATGGAAAAAATGAGTGACAAGGAGTAGGAGGAGGAGGAGCACCAGGATCAGTAGATGATGGGAATTAATCACAGTTCCCTTCTGCTGAGGTGGTGGAGCCTTGAGTGCTGGAAAAGGGTCGCGGGCTTCTAGAAGATGTCTCAGGCTGTACCACAACATTAGCGCCACGGTTTTCCCAGGCCACTTTATGGTGATGTTCCATGTGTTGACACATGGCCATGGTGCCAACATTGGCACCCTGACCACACTTCACCTTGTGCCCACAGATGCTACACAGGGCCACGCTGATTTCCTCTGGCGACTTGATGAAAAATTACCACACCAGCTTTTTACCCGCACCACTGTGTGCTGACTACCTGCTGCTGCCTCTATGAACTCGTGCACCACTAGTTGTTTCCAGACAGGTAGGCTCCTGAGTAGTAGACAGTCTTACCCAGGCATATTTGGCTCCAGATCTCACACTGCTGCCACTCTGCTGACCATATGGCCATGCTTGCACCCTGCTGGCTGACCTGCTGTCTCACGCACGCACCTGATGATGATGATGATGATGCTGATGAAGCCCCCTCTGAACCCAGCTCCCATGAACGATTGGCTATATCATCATCCACTACTGTCTGCATGTCACTGTTTTCAAGTTTAAAAATCTTAGTTTGAAGTTATTCACTGAAGTCCTGCGAGACTATGGTGGTAACAAATTTCTCTGGTCATAGCTATTGTTGAGCGAACCAGAACTGTAAAGTTCGGGTCCGTACCGAACTTTGCGAGTTCGGGCACCCGGACCCGGACCCGAACTTTGAAAAAAAGTCCGGGTTCGAGCGTTTAATAAAGCTTGTTGAAAGGTTGCAGGGCAGCCAATCAACAAGCTTTTAAGCTGTGGGCACTTAGAAGCCATCACAGCCATGCCTAGTAATGGCATGGCTGTGATTGGCCTGTGCATCATGTGACCCAGCTTCTACATAAGCTGGATCACATGTAGCACTGCCCATAAGCTGTGGGAAGTGCAGGGACACGAAGCAGGCAGCTGAAGGGAGGGAAAGTGTTAGGAATCTGGCTATTTATTCTGTGGGAGACCTACAGTATATATCAGGGGCGTTGCTAGGGTCTCAAAAGATCCGGGGCCCAAGCCCCAGTGAATATGGCCCAATTCTCTATGTAGACCCTCGCCCCCTACCTCACATCCAGGACCTCCCAGGTGACGTCTCCTGTGATGTAGATCTTCTCTCTCATCATCCTCTTCATTCGGCCCGGACAACTTCTCTCATCCGTCTCGTCTCAGAGTGTGACACACAGACATCTTAACTTCCTCACATTTCTATCATCATCCCCCAACCTGGAGTCCCCACAGTGTTATCCTGCTGCTCGCTGTGCCCCCCAAAACCTTCAAATACTATCCTGAAGAAAAATGAGTGCCCCCCATAGTAATAGTCCTACCAATAGTAATTCCATCATTAGTAACACTGCACCCTACAGTGACCCCAGTAGTAATAAGGCACCTTATTGTTCCCCCAGTGGTAATAAAGCTTTCTACAGACCCCCTCAGTAGTAATAAGGCCCCCCATAGTGCTCTTAGTAGAAATAAGGCGGATCTATAAGTCTCTTCCATAGACCCTCCAGTAGTAATAAGAACGCTTAATGTCCCCTGGATTTATAATACCTACAGTGCCCCCAGTATTTATATCGCCCCCCCCCCTTACTGTTATAATGCTCACCCTGAATTCCCCGCTGTAGTTATATTCCTCCCTTTAGTGTCCTCAGAAATTATAATTGCTCAGCCCCTCCACCATATAGTCCCATGTAAATAAAGCTATTTCCCTCCCTCCGCAGTAGAGTCCTGTGTAAATAACATCAGACCCTCTCTCCAGCTCCCTACAATATACAGTCCCATGTAAATAACATCCCGCTCTATCTACAGCCCCCTCCAAATACAGTCCCATGTAAATAACATCATTCCCACCCATAGCCATCATCAACATACAGTCCTATGTAAATAATATCACTCCCTCCGACAGCTGCCTTAAACATACAGTCCCATGTAAATAACATCACTTCCTTCCCACAGCCAACTCCAACATGCAGTCCCATGTAAATAACATCACTCCACCCCACTCCAACTCACAGTCCCATATAAATAGCATAACTCTGCCCAAGCCACCTCCAACATGCAGTCCCATGTAAATAACATCACTCCACCCCACTCCAACTGACAGTCCCATGTAAATAACATAAACCTGCCCCAGCCACCTCCAACATGCAGTCCCATGTAAATAACATCACTCCACTCCACAGTCCCATGTAAATAACATAACCCTGCCCAAGTCACCTCCAACACAGTCCCATGATAATAACATCACTCCCTTCTGCCCTAACATACAGTCCCAGTTAAATAACCACAACTCCGAGCATCCCTCTGCTTCTCCCTTCACTTACCTCTTCTGATGTAGCAGAGCTGACTGCAGCTTCTTCCCCACAATTCTCCTCTTCAGTGCCGTCCTCTCCTGCACTGGTCACATGACTGACATCATCGCAGGTCCTTTTCAACCCCTGTCTTCTGCACTGATCACATGACCTGTGATGTTATCACAGGTCCTACATGTCTTGCAGTGCATTAGATTCAATTGTATTGCCGTCCTGAGGAAGGCAAAACAATTGTATCTGTCTAACAGGCAGGACATTCAGGGCCTGGGAGAAAACATCAGGGGCCCAGGCCCTGAATGTTTTAGCCTAGCAACACCCCTGGTATATATAGTGATTATTTGTGGGTACAATACACCAGCTTTGCACCCCTGACACAGAAATATAATAATTAATCTGGATGTAAATTCTGTGGGAGACCTATAGCGATTTTTGTGGGTGCAATTCATCATCTTTATACCCCTGACACAGAAATTTAATAAGTAATCTGGCTGTTAATTCTGTGGGTGACCTATAGCGATTTTTTGTTGGAGCAATGCACAATTTTTGTACCTCTGACACAAAAATATAATAGTTAATCCGTCTATTAATCCGGTGGGTGACATATTCACGTTTTTGCTAAGACATACAGCTGTACTGCATATGTGACAGGTAAATTAATACAGTTAATCCGTCTGCTAGTCCGGCAGGTGACATATTCACATTTTTGCTAAGAGATTACACTTGTACTGCATACGTGACAGGGAAATTAATATAGTTAATCCGTCTACTAGTCCGGCAGGTGACATATTCACGTTTTTGCTAAGAGATTACACCTGTACTGCATACGTGACAGGGAAATTAATACAGTTAATCCATCTGCTAGTCCGGCAGGTTACATATTCACGTTTTTGCTAAGAGATTACACCTGTACTGCATACGTGACAGGGAAATTAATACAGTTAATCCGTCTGCTAGTCCAGCAGGTGACATATTCACGTTTTTGCTAAGAGATTACACCTGTACTGCATACATGACAGGGAAATTAATACAGTTAATCCGTCTGCTAATCCAGCAGGTAACATATTCACATTTTTGCTAAAACATACAGCTGTACTTCATATGTGACAGGGAAATTAATACAAGTAATCCGTCTGCTAGTCCGGCAGGTGACATATTCACGTTTTTGCTAAGACATACAGCTGTACTGCATACGTGACAGGGAAATTAATATAGTTAATCTGACTGTTCGTTCGGCGGTTGACATATTCCCATTTTTGGTTAGAGGTACACCTGCACTGCATATCCAGGCGAGCCATCCCTGCCCTGCACGAACAAGTGGCGGACAAAATCAGGTGTGCACTGTGCAACGCCATCTGTGGCAAGGTCCACATAACTACTGATACGTGGACCTGTAAACACGGGCAGGGACGTTATATCTCCCTGACTGCACACTGGGTAAATACAGTGGCGGCTGGGCCTGAGGCGGATAGCAGTTTGGCGCAAGTCCCACCGCCACTGAGGATTGCAGGACATTTCTCGTTGCTGCCTGTTGCCTCCTCCTCCTACTCCGCTTCCTCTTCTACTGCCTCCTCATCCGGTCAGCGTAACACCTTCACCACCAATTTCAACACAGCCAGGGGTAAACGACAGCAGGCTGTTTTGAAACTCATCTGTTTGGGGGAAAATCCCCACACCGCACAGGAGCTGTGGACGGGCATGGAACAACAGACCGATGAGTGGTTGGTGCCACTGAGCCTCAATCCCCGCCTGGTGGTGTGCGATAATGGGCGAAATCTTGTAGCAGCTCTGAGGCTAGCCGGTTTGATGCACATCCCTTGCATGGCGCATTTGCTGAATTTGGTGGTGCAGAGGTTCCTGAAAAATTACCCTGATATCTCAGAGCTGCTGCAGAAAGTGCAGGCCGTCTGTGCTCACTTTCGGCGGTTTCACCCTGCTGCTGCTCGCCTGTCTGCGCTGCAGCATAACTTCGGCCTTCCCGCTCACCGCCTCATATGCGACGTACCCACAAGGTGGAATTCCACCTTGCACATGCTGGAGAGACTGTGCGAGCAGCAGAAGGCAATAGTGGAGTTTCAGCTGCAGCATGCACGGGTGAGTCCCTCTGCGGAACAGCACCACTTCACCACCAATGAGTGGGCCTCCATGCGGGACATGTGTACCGTGTTGCGCTGTTTCGAGTACTCCACCAACATGGCCAGTGCCGATGACGCAGTCCTCAACATTTCTATCGCACTTCTATGTCTCCTTGAAAAAACGCTTCAAGCGATGATGGAAGAGGATGTGGCACAGGAGGAAGAGGAGGAGGAAGAGGGATCATTTCCACAGTTATCAGGCCAGTCTTTCACAAGTGGCTTGGAGGGTGGGTTCCGGCATCAACAGAGGCCAGGTACACAACTGTCTAGCCAAGGCACAGTTCAGCAGGATGAGGAGGATGATGATGAGGAGGAACCGTGTTCACAGCAGGGTAGCACCCAAAGAAGCTCATGGGCATCAATGGAGCGTGGCTGGGGGGAATACAGAGGACGATACACCTCCCACAGAGGACAGCTTGTCCTTGTCTCAGGGCAGCCTGGCACACATGAGCGACTACATGCTGCAATGCCTGCGCAACGACCGCCAAGTTGCCCATATTCTAACCAGTGCTGATTACTGGGTGGCCACCCTGCTGGATCCCCGCTACAAGGTGCTGTCCTTAGTTCCGTCACTGGAGCGTGATCGGAAGATGCGCGAGTACAAGCGCACATTGGTAGACTCGCTGCTGAGGGCATTCACACCAGACAGTGGGGGCTCAGTGGAAGCACCAGGCAAAGGCAGAGGAGGAGGAGGAGGAAGTCGCCAACGCAGCTGGGGCACCGTCAGCACCTCAGAAGGGAGGGTTAGCATGGCCGAAATGTGGAAAAGCTTTGTCAGTACGCCACAACAACCAGCACCACCAGCTGATACGGAACATCTTAGCAGGAGACAGCATTTCAGCAACATGGTGGAACAGTACGTGTGCACATGCCTACACGTACTGACTGATGGGTCTGCCCCATTCAACTTCTGGGTCTCCAAATTGGGCACATGGCCTGAGCTCGGCCTTTACGCCTTGGAGGTGCTGGCCTGCCCTGCAGCAAGTGTATTGTCTGAACGTGTGTTTAGCACGGCAGGGAGGTAATCACAGACAAGTGCAGCCGCCTGTCCACAGCCAACGTGGACAAGCTCACGTTCATTAAAATGAACCAGGCATGGATCCCACAGGACTTGTCCATACCTTGTGCTGAGTAGACAAGTATACTGGCCGTACCCAGCCATTGTTATACTCCAGGGTACTTTATCTTTGCATTCTCTTTTCTATTTCCCTGTTTTGGGGTCTTCCCAAATGAAAAAAAAAATATATATAAAAATATATATATTTTTTTTTTAAAAATGAAATAAAAAACAACAAAAACAGTGTTGGCTACCTCCTCCTCCTCCATCATCACTTCCACCTACACCGCCACGTCCACTGCCTTCTCAACCTCCTACTCCACTTTGACCTCCGTCTCCTACTTCAAGATTATTATTTTTAATTTTTTTCTATTCTATGTTATTTTAAGTTATTTACCTATCCACATTTGTTTGCAGGGCAACTGTTCTGCTCGTACCCCCATTTTGCGGCCCTCTAGCCCTTACTACGACTATTTTGCAGCCATTTTAGTGCACCAAAGTTCAGGTCCCCATTGACTTCAATGGGGTTCGGGTTTGGGTCCGGGTCCCGAACCCGAACTTTGACCTGAAGTTCGGCCGAACCCGGCGAACCCGAACTTCTACGGGTTCGCTCATCCCTAGTCGTAGCCCATATATTTGAATGCTGTATGGAGACGAATCTCCGTACAGCATTAAAACAAAGTTTTGAAGGAATCTACTTCGAGTCTTGGATCCAAAGTTCGATTTGCTCAACACTAATTGCTGTATTTTGTTGGCAGGGGTGTATCTATAATTAATAGGGCCCTTTAGTAAAATAACATCGGGCCTCCACTGCCTAGTGTTTAAAATAACAGCATAAGTATCAAAAATTAAAGGTGTGTGTAATAGCACAATATATAAGAAAACTCACATTATAGCAAAGGAAAAAAAAACATCAATTTGTTATTTCCCACAAAAAGTACAATGTTACACCTGATTGCCCACTGTTCCCTAAACTTTGGGACCTATAGCAAGTGCTATGGCTATAGTTATGCCCTTGTTTGTTGGGCCCCCAAACTGCTCTCTTTGTGATGACTCTTGGCTCTGTTCTACACCATATGTTGATTATGCTCCAGTCCAGTGCCTATAATTCACCTCCTTATCCAGCATCTGTTGTCCATGTTCCTGGTTCCAGTTCAGGTCTGAAACCCTCTACTCTATCTATGTACTGTTGGACCTGTTTGTTCCTGGACTGCCTGGTTACCTTACTGACTATTTCTGTTCATACTTCACCTTTACATTTTATTGCTTCTGTGTCCATGTAAGGAGCTGTGTCCCCTTGCTTTATGAGATTACAAAGCTCCTTTATTCTCTTAGATAGAGATGATTGAATCTTATTTTTCATTTAGTTTCCAGTGTCCAACTCCTTCTAACTGACAAAAATGAATTTCGCCATCTTGAATCCTAATCAGCTTATAACACAGTGACAGAATGTACTATGACATTTAATAAACTTCATCATGCAGCTCAGCTAAAGAAAACACATGAGTAGTTTCATGTGAAATATGGAATACAGTT
Source organism: Rhinella marina (assembly GCA_900303285.1). Classification (NCBI taxonomy): domain Eukaryota; kingdom Metazoa; phylum Chordata; class Amphibia; order Anura; family Bufonidae; genus Rhinella; species Rhinella marina. The sequence goes on from ONZH01017012.1 coordinate 25,871, forward strand.
CAAAATTTTAAAAATATGTCATTGAAGAATTATGTCCCAAGAATCGTGTCCCTACCATCTGGAGCATTTACTACAACTTTCCAATGGCACCCCAGTATTACACTTAAAGGGGTTGTCTCACTTCAACAAGGGCATATATCATGTAGACAAAGTTAATTCAATCTACTTACTAATGTATTTTGATTGTCCATATAGCTTCTTTTGCTGGCTTGATTAATTTTTCCATCGCATTATATACTTCTCGTTTCCATGGTTATGACCACCCTGTAATCCAGCAATGTTGGACGTGCTTACACACTATAGGAAAAAGCGGGAGTGCACATAGACTGACACTTTTTCCTATAGTGTGCAACCACGACCACCGCTGCTCAGGGCCAGATTAAAGGGGTTGTCCAAGTTATGGAAAAAAAATATAGCACTGTAAATCTGATGGGTAGCAATATATAACTAAGTTCAGCAAGTTTTAGGCAAAAAAAAATCTATATTTCCTCATTTCCCTGGTTCTCTTCTGGCCTTTGTTTACATGCAGTAATAACAATCTCTGCCCCTCCCCCCTTCTCTGCAAAGGCAGTGAATATAAGTGCTGTGAGTACATGTCTGCCTGCTGGGATACTCAGCAGCATGTTGTTTGTGTAGGACTACAAGTCCCAGCTGTACAATGACACTGCTGATACACACAGGAAATTCTCCCTACCTGTTCTTGTACAATTCCTCTATAGCTCCTTGCCCAGCATTTGTCTCCTCTCACTGCTGCAGCTACTATTTGTTGTAAAGCCTTGAGCCCTCAGTGTGTTCTGGCTGAAGGGGTTAATGTTTTATCTGAAGGAATCCAGGGAGAAAGAAGATAGCAGGAGCCCGGCAAAGAAAGGGGCGTGGCCAGTGACCTCTCGTGTACAGACTCTTATCTGAACTCTGAGGCTTGTACACGAAACATCATAGACCAGGTAGATAAGGTGACATCACAGGTCATGTGACCCTCAGTCAACTCTGAGAAACCAGCAGCTTTAGAAACACAAAGTATATGGGAAAGTTGTTATACCTGACAAGTTAGTAACATATAAAGAACAAAAAAATAACTCGGACAACCCCTTTAAGGCTACCAGCAGTATGGAGCACAAAATTTATGATGGGGCCCCCCCTCGACGCAACTTACGCAAGGCCCTCCAGAACAATGTAACAAAGTTCCGTTGAGGGTTATGTTTGAATCCAGTTTCAAGAATTTAAATGTAACCCTTGAACGGAAAACTGAGCTTAGTATTACAGTGGTCCTTGACAGCTATTTCTGTATATACACTACAAAATAAGTGATGTATTCACAAAATTACTGTACTTTTGCTGCGGTGACCCGGGTCAGACGGATGCGACTATCTCACTGGCGGAAGTAGCCAGTGAGATAGGAGACATCGGAGCACGGGAGCGCAAAGCCAGTGGCGTAGCGCGGGTTGCCATCGCCCGGGGCAAGCCAAGTATTGCGCCCCCCGACCTGTGGCCACGCCCCTATAGTACCTATAATGAGTAGATGTCACCTGCAGCCCTATGTAACACCATAGATAACACAATGATAACTCTCTGAGTACAGATAATGTAGTAGAGGTCACCTGCAGTCCTATGTAACACCACAGATAACACAGTGATAACCCTCTGAGTACAGGTAATGTAGTAGAGGTCACCTGCAGTCCTATGTAACACCACAGATAACACAGTGATAACTCTTAGTTCAGATAATGTAGTAGATGTCACCTGCAGTCCTATGTAACACCACAGATAACACAGTGATAACTCTCTGAGTACAGATAATGTAGTACGGTAGATGTGTGGGAGGTCCCAGAATTAAGAACACACACAGAGTGACCTCAAGTCTGGGGCCGGCGTCCGGCAATGTGGGCCAAATTCTCATTCTCCTCTGCCCAACCCTACTGTGAAACAGAATACAGCACCATACCTCTTATATCCAGTGATGTCTCCCTGGATGTAGACTCTTTCCTCAACGTCTTCATTCGGAGATAAGACCGCCATAACACCTTCTTTCAGCCGCCTCTCGTCTCTGCAGAGTTTCATAGAAACATTATTTAGATTTCTCATTTTACTATCATCCTCCACCTCCTGGTGCCTAAACACTATCATCCTGCTGCTACCCCCAATACTGTGGTAGAGCCAGACAGATAGTGCCCCATATTATAGTCCCCCTGTATTATTAGTATAGTGGCCCCCTCTGTATTATTAGTATAGTGGCCCCCTCTGTATTATTAGTATAGTGGCCCCCTCTGTATTATTAGTATAGTGGCCCCCTCTGTATTATTAGTATAGTGGCCCCCTCTATATTATTAGTATAGTGGCCCACTCTTTATTATTATTATAATGGACCCCCTCTGTATTATTAGTATAGAGGCCCCCTCTTAGTTATCAGTATAGTGGCCCCTCTTAGTTATTAGTATAGTGGCCCCCTCCTAGTTATCAGTATAGTGGCCCTCTCTTAGTTATTAGTATAGTGGCCCCCTCTTAGTTATAAGTATAGTGGCCCCCTCTTAGTTATCAGTATACTGGCCCTCTCTTAGTTATCAGTATAGTGGCCCCTCTTAGTTATTAGTATAGTGCCCCCTTTTAGTTATTAGTATAATGGCCCCCTCTTAGTTATCAGTATAGTGGCCCCCTCTTAGTTATCAGTATAGTGGCCCCCTCTTAGTTATCAGTATAGTGGCCCCCTCTTAGTATAATGCCCCCCACTTAGTTATCAGTATAGTGGCCCCCTCTTAGTTATCAGTATAGTGGCCCCCTCTTAGTTATTAGTATAGTGGCCCCCTCTTAGTTATCAGTATAGTGGCCCCCTCTTAGTATAATGTCCCCTCTTAGTTATTAATATAGTGGCACTGGCCCACTCTTAGTTATTAGTATAATAACTCTCTCTATATATATCTATATAGCAATTGCTCCTCCCCACCCCCATACTGCCCCTAGTACCTCCTGCATTAGGGTACATACATGAAAAAAATAAATAAATACTTACCTCTCTTCCACTCTCCGTCACCACTTGAGGTTTCCCTGGCGCGGGCGGTCATGCACACACCACTGTGACCTCCTGCGCCGCGTCATCACATCATCTCGCGAGACGCGGCGCAGGAGGTCACAGTGAGGTAAGCTTGATCTCCTGCGTCGCTCTACTGCCTCATAGGCTTTAGGCCTAGTGGCCTGAAGCCTATGAGGCATAACGGAGGGGACGGGAGCCATAGGCACCCGTGGCCCTCATTGAAATGACTGCTGCCTGGCGCCCCCTGCGATCTGATGCCCGGGGCAACGGCCCCCACAGCCCCCCCCACGCTACGCCACTGCGCAAAGCTCCCGTGCTCCACTGTACCACCGGCAGCGTGGGGCGGCACCAGGGGCGCGGCGCACCCCTGAAATCATTGGAGCCAGGGCCTGGAGCAGTAGCTCCAAATGCTCCAGTTATAATCCAGCCCTGCCGCTGCTGGATTTCAGGGTGGTCACAACCAGAAGATAGGTCATTGATAAAAAGATCTCAAAAAACCTTTTAAGGCCTCTTTCACACGGGTGTTACGGATTCAGTCCGGATGCGTTTTTCACGTGCGTGATAAAAAACTGAATGTTTACAAACAACATCACTTGCGTGCGGATGCAATGCGTGATTCACGCAGACCCATTCACTCCAATGGGGCCAGGGATGCGTGAAAAACGACCCTTTTCACACGGGCGAGATTTCCGCGCGGGTGCAATGCGTGATGCGAACGCATTGTACCCGCACTGAATACTGACCCATTCATTTCAATGGGGCTTTTCACATGAGCGATGTTTTTCACGTATCAGTTCGCCGTTGTGTGAAAATCGCAGCATGTTCTATATTCTGCGTTTTTCACGCAGCCCTGGCCCCATTGAAGTGAATGGTCTGCGTGAATCACGCATTGCATCCGCACGCAAGTGCGGATGCAATCCGTGATTCACTGATGGTTGCTAAGAGATGTTGTTTGTAAACATTCAGTTTTTTATCACGCGTGTGAAAACGCATCAGAACGCTTCGCACCCGCGCGGAAAAAACTGAACGAACGTACGCAATCGCAGTCAGTTTTGACTGCGGATTGGTGCGGATGCGTGCGGATTTTCCACACTGTCTTCCATTGGAACCTTACAGTCATTGAAGCTGAGGGTCATAATCTATTGTTCTCTGATTCTCTTTGTGCCATTTATAAAAAAATAATACAAATACTGAACAGGCAGCCATGCTATTGAACACACATCATCACTTTAGCCCATCCATTTATTACTCGTTCTACATTTACACGAGTCACTTGCTTTAGTGAACCCTTTGCATTCCCCAGTGTGATGCATTGCTTTTCTTCCTTGTCTTTACATTTCCCTGTAGTACTCACAAGGTCCTCAGAAAAATAAGACAGAGCATGGGAGATTTATGAGAGCGATTCAGAAGGCTGTGTTTGCTTGCTGACATTTGGATTCATCTATCGTCTCATTTCATGAAGTGTGATAGAACAGCACCAATCTAGAGCCACCAGAAACAATTTTCATTAATCACAAGTCCAAAGGCATCGTGTCACTGAAGGTTCTGACTCAGTGCTCCCTATCTTTGTCTGCTTATTCCCAGTACTACTCACACACTGAGCATGCTCCCCCATCAAGCAAACACACATCGACACTTGCCTGATTCAGTGCTGTCATACTGGATACTGAGCACATAGGAGTATACTGTATGTACAAAGCACAGCCAGGAAATGCTTTGCTTCCAGTAAAATGATAACACTCATTGTAAAATTTTATGGTGCATGAAAGTGCAAAATTACTTGAATTTTAAATGATCCTGTTCTTACATTTTCTTATTTGGCATAGTAATTTTTGCAATTTCACAAAAGTGTTAATTGCGGACTTTTGTACATCTGGGCAAAATGCAAAAATAAGCTCCAAAGGGAGAGTGTTTGTGGTCTTACTCATGGACAGGTAACATTGAAAATGATAAATGCATATCAAGTCTACAACTGATATTCTTCCTAAAAGGAAGATATACCTCCCAACTTTTGAAAATTGCAAAGAGGGACAATGTGTGCAGCGCTCATCACAGCAGTTTTTTCACACTAAGCCACACCTCTAAATCCGCAAAAAGCATAATTACTGGAGCCCCTGTGGCAATTTTTTTCTTGCGCTTCAATGTCCATATAAATATTAGCACATAAATCATCAGATTATAGATATTTTAAGGTCCAAATTGCACCAAATAATGAAGTTCTGGTCTAATATACAGGTAGAAACAAAATAGACACTTTAGTAAGAAGCAATTTAGTCAATTTATTAAGGCACATTTATGCATTAATACTCCAGGTTAAAAAGAGGGACATTTAAGGATAAAAGAGGGACAGAGGGACTTGGGTCAAAAAGAGGGACTGTCCCTCCAAAAGAGGGACACTTGGGAGGTATGGCTTTACCTGTTTTTCTGAAAAACCACGCAGTGGCCCATATAGGCAGACCACGCCACTGCTGTGGGGCCCGAGGCACAGGAGGGGCCCGGAGTGCACGGGAGGCCCCGCCCCCTACTTTGCATCATTAAGATGCGTCCAGTCCCACTGCCTGCGCTCCGGGGCTGCTTTGAAGGGCTGAAGCAGAGCGAGCATGGATAGTGTATGTACGAGACATGAACAAATGTAAAACAAGGTCGTGCAGAACAGCGATTCACTGGCCAGTCCGGGCCTCTCCTGGCCCGCTCACCGCTGCAACCGCCTGTGAGACCTAAAGTCCTGAGAGCGCCCTGTGCGCTCCCAGCTGGCCCGCCTCCTCCCTCATGCCGCGCTGCTTCTACTGGACAGAGAAGGACCTGTGCAGCGCGGCAAAAAAGGGGAAAGAAGAAGACCAAGGCCCAGCCCCCTCCAGAGTCGTGTCAGGACAAGGGACAAGTAACTAAGTTTTTATGTGTTTCGTGTGTATGTATGTATGTGTGTGTGTATGTATGTGTATGTATGTAGGTAGGTATGTGTGTATGTATGTGTGTGGGTATATGCATACACTGTGCCCCACAATATACATTATACCTCTACTGTGTATATACTGTATATTGTACAGCGTGGCGCAGGGGTTATATTGTCCGGCATGGTGTAAACGCCATGCATTTGTTGTACAGTATACAGTATATTATAATCCCTGTACCATGCTATACAATGTACAGTATAATACATACACCATACTGTATAATATACAGTATAATCCGTACTCCATGCTGTATAGTATACAGTATAATCCGTACACCATACTGTATAATATACAGTATAATCCGTACACCATACTGTATAATATACAGTATAATCTGTACACCATGCTGTATAATATATAGTATAATCCATACACCATACTGTATAATATATAGTATAATCCGTACACAATGCTGTATAGTATACAGTATAATCCGTACACCATGCTGTATAGTATACAGTATAATCCGTACACCATGCTGTATAGTATACAGTATAATCCTTACACCATACCGTATAATATACAGTATAATCCGTACACCATACTGTATAATATACAGTATAATCCGTACACCATGCTGTATAATATACAGTATAATCCATAGACCATGCTGTATAATATACAATATAATCCGTACACCATGCTGTATAATCCGTACACCATGCTGTATAATACACAGTATAATCCATACACCATACTGTATAATATACAGTATAATCCTTACACCATGCTGTATAGTATACAGTATAATCCGTACACCATGCTGTATAGTATACAGTATAATCCTTACATCATGCTGTATAATATACAGTATAATCCCTACACCATGCTGTATAATATACAGTATAATCCGTACACCATACTGTATAATATACAGTATAATCCGTACACCATGCTGTATAATACACAGTATAATCCTTACACCATCTCTTAATATTATAAAAATGAGTTTCTGTCTGTCTGTCTGTCTGTCCGTCTGTTCTCTATGCGCGACCAAACTACTGGACCGATTTTCACCAAATTCAGCACACAGGTACATCAGGTACCCGGGAAGGTTTTAGACCAGGTCTCATCTCTCTAGGACATAACGTTCCCGAGATATTCCCAAAATATGACCTGCATTAGCCAATATTAGCCTGACAGCATTGGTTTTAAACCCCAACTGCCATTCTCTGCACAGACACACACAGGGAGGGCAGGTTTCCATAACAACACAGCCAGGTAATTAGCAGCCAGCTGAGGATCTCAGGTAACAATCTAGTCATTTCTCTTCAATGCTTTAAAGGGGCAGAGCGCTGTGGATGATACTGTTAAAGGAGTATTCCGGTTACCATAAATATAACTTATGTTTTAGACTAATTTTAGACTATGACCGTTCAGTAGTAAATCTTCCACTGCTACCCATTGCGTGTCCTCATAAATTACCATGGCACCGACCTGTGATTCACACCACTCTCAAAAGAAGGACTTACAACACCTGCTCCAGGTTTCACTAAGCCACACCCTGACTCTGTCAGGCCACGCCCCCTTCCCCCTCCGCAGCCAATGGGGATTGAAAAAATGAAGGTAAAAATAAACTTCTGTCAGCTGCAGGGGTGGAAGGGTGAGTTTCTCTCTGCAACAACACACAGAAACATTAGATGAAATAGACTAATATTAGACTACTACCGTTCAGTAGTAATAAAAGATGTTTTCTTCCACTAAAAGGACTTAAAAGCAACCCCCCCCAAGGTCCCGCTAAACCACGCCCCCGGTCAGGCCACACCCTCTCCCACTCCGCAGCCAATGGGGATTGAAAAAATGAAGGTAAAAATCAACTTCTGTCAGCTACAGGAATGGGTGGGAAGGAGACTTTCTCTCTGCAATGACACACACTACAACATTAAATGAAATAGATTAAATATACCCGTGCGAAGCAATGCTACCCACTGTATTTCCTCAAATTACCATGGCATTGACCTATAATTCAGGCCACCCTGAAAAGAAGGACCTAAAAGCACCCCCCCCCCAGGTCCCGGTAAACCATGCCCCCGACCCGGTCAGGTCATGCCCCCTCCCACTCCGCAGCCAATGGGGATTGAAAAAATGAAGGTAAAAATCAACTTCTGTCAGCTGCATTGACTTTCTCTCGGCAACGACACACAGAAACATTAAATGAAATAGATGAAATATACCCAGGCGAAGCCGGGTCTTTCTGCTAGTACTGTATAATATACAGTATAATCCCTACACGATGCTGTATAGTATAGAGTATAATCTGTACACCATGCTGTATAGTATACAGTATAATCCGTACACCATGCTGTATAATATACAGTATAATCCGTACACCATGCTGTATAATATACAGTATAATCCGTACACCATGCTGTATAGTATACAGTATAATGGGGCCCAATGGTTTCTATGTACGCCCCTGATGCAGTGCTCAGAAAATTGCTGCTGTATTATGCCAAGCCTGCTATGTGGAGACCCAGCCTAAATTTCCAAACTCTTATTTTATGCAAATGAGTCCCTAGGAGCAATGGGGGTGTTGCCCCTACTCCTAGAGGCTCTGTTCTTCAAAAACAGAGACACATAGAAAGAAGGGACCAATACTGTTAGCTTCAGCTGACATTAGCACATGTCTAAAGTCAGCCAGTTTAATAACAATGTTCCTGATAACAGAAACCCTTTAAAGCAGCAAGCAACTTTCTACAGTGCTTTCTATTAGCACGGATGTAAGGGCCTGAGCTAATAAAGTTTTCATCTCAAAATTAATGGTGCATTGTCAGATGGTTATCAGCGAATGCTCTATGATGAGCTACTAGTAAGCGAGGGGCCATGCTGCTAATGCAAGGGGGACATCTGTCTTCGGTGTCCTCTGCAGCCAGCAATGTAACCAGCATATTTCATTTTTTCCCTTTCCTCTTCATCATTTCTGTAAATGCATATTTCTTCAATATAACTAAGTTGAGTGGATGGGCTCTTCCTGGCCATGTAAACGCTACATCCTCAGATCCACCAGTCAAAGCTATTATTTTTACCTGGGTTTATTTTCGCTAAATAACCTTTTATTATGTCTACCTATTTTAACTTTTTTGTTGCATACATTGAGAGTACATATGAATAAATTCATGTTTGTAATATATCTGATTTAAGGAAAGTGGCATCTCCCACATCTCATATGAAGCACCTGATTACTTACTTTAGCTACTGTCATCCTCCAGCTGCAGACTAAAATTTGGCTAGGCTTGTAGTTGGAGAGGAGCAATAGCTATTAAAAATTTGCTACCCATTCAAGGAGCAAGTCAACAGGCTGCTGAGAAGCCAAATAATATCGACTCCAGCTTTACACTACAGTACCTATATTTCCTCCCAAATTTTATTATATCCTTTAACTACTGGGAATTAAACTTCACTTCATTCTATTGCTGTTTCTCACATGACGAGAATATGAGAAGTTGTGTAACCTGAGCTGAATTAACACAAAAAATCTAGACAAATTGTCTCCTCCAGGACACTTGAGGGACTTCTTTAAATAACTACTTGCCAAGCCCTGCCTATTAAAAAAAAAACCCTGGTCTGCCTTGGACACCTTAAAACCTGTGAATATCAGTTTATATATAACTACTCATTCATTTATACGAATAAAAAATTAAGGTACAGTACCAGTTTGATTTCCAGCGCTGAGTGTGCTTAATCTTTGACGTCATACAATGAAAATATTGTTAAAATACAAAGTTACTCAAATACACACATTGAATATGGATGGTTTAACTCAGCATTTACATTGATATTTTTCCATACTGATTTTTAAGCTCAGTATCAGTAGTATAATTTTGTATCAATATATTTGGCATGTTTTACTCATGAGGGTGGATTGTCTGCCAGAAAAAAAAAAAAAAAAACATCTTTGGTAGTTAGGGACAGTGAAAAATCAATTAAGCTTTTTGTATTCTACCGCTAGGGACAATGAAGGAAAGGCTTGAATTACAAACAAACAATGAATTGTCTGTGTGAAATAGGGACAGGCAGGTAAAACTGTCAGCCAGGGAATGAGAAGTGAGGAGCTGAGGCTGGGTGTGCCTTCTAGCACAACTGCAGCTGCTGCAAACCTAAAAACAGCTACCTGCAAGGACATCACTTATTTTTTTACCAATTGTAACAGAAATCCTTTTTTTGGGGTGGTGGGGGTGGAGGAATAAACACGCAAATGAAGAACACGTGTTCTACCATCAGTCTAACATAGCATATAGAATACTAGTGTGAGCTCAATGTCAGGGCATTTCACATAGTTAATTTAATTTTTTGCTTTTGCTCCACACAGTTCCAAATTTATTTATGTATGTATGTATGTATGTATTTATTTATTTATTTTTTATTTTTTTTTGGGGGGGGTGTTATTGAATTTATTCAAACCAGCATATAACTGACCAGTACACCAATACACAGGGTAGTGCACCACATTATCTGATAATGTGATATTAAAGAGGACCTTTCACCACTCCTGACATGTCTGTTTTAATTACTTCATGCATTTCCCATGTGATAACAATTCTGGAGTACCTACTCTTATCGCTGTATATTTTTATTATTCCTGTTAGAAGTTATAATTGAATTTCTATTAGCCTTCAGTAAGGGTATGGGGGTGGGGGTGTTTACCTGTACAGACTCACTGTATCCAATCAGTGCTGGCATTTTCAGACTATGCAGGTACACACCCCCAACTGGTTACCTCCCCTCTGTACTTACTTACTGAAGGCTAAAAGCAATTCATTCATAACTTCTAGTAGAAATAATAAAGGACTAGCATGACATAGAGACATAAGAATAGATGCTCCAAAATCATTATTACATAGGGAATGCATGAAGCTATTAAAACAGACATGTCAGGAGTGGGGAAAGGTCCTCTTTAAGTGTCAGGCCTCAATCATCCATTTCTGTTTATTCCTTTCTCCACATGTTTGGAATTTAATTTTTTTTGAGTGTTATTCAATTTAATTAAGCCAGCATATAGTTGATCAGTACACCAATACACAGGTTAGTGCACCACATTATCTGTGAGTGGTAACGTTATATTAAGCTTTAGAACTGGCCCTTAATAAAAAAAAAGTTTCTGTTTATTCTATATCTAGATGGTTAGAATTACTTTTTTGGGGGATTGTTCAATTGAATGAATCCAGCACTAGGCCATGCCTGTAACTCCACCCAAAACATAAGTAAACACCTAATCCCACCCAGTCCCCTAAATGCCGCCACATAGTAATTATTACCCCTTTGTGCGACCACACAGTAGTTGTGCCCCCTCACAGTACCTATGCCCAGATATGTGCCACCTCACAGTAGTTATGTGCAGCAATTGCGGACAAGAATAGGCATTTTCTATGGTTGCGGTGGCATGTGCGGTCTGCAAATTGCGCAATGCACATGGGCCGGTATCCGCAATTTGTGGATCCGCAAAACACCACAGTCGTGTGAATTAGAGATGAGCGAATCATTCAAAAAATTATTCGCCGAACATTCGTATATTCGACGAATAGATTTGTTGTATTTGCGTACAAAATATACGTTATTATGTGCTATTAGCGAACATTCGCGCACTAATAACGAATGTTCATTTAAAGCCAGAGCGGCTTAATGAGCGAATCGCACAGAGATACGGCAGGGTGAGTAACAAAGTATTTGATAAGTAAAAACATGTAAAAAAATTAGTGTACTGTAGGACAACGTGGTCGTGCATAGTGCGCTGCAGTAATTTTGTTTCATGCTAGGCAACGCCTCTAACTCTCAACCCAAACAACTTAAGTGAAGGTTTTCTAAAGAAAACGATAACGTTATCTATTGCCATAAATACCTTTTTAGAAGAAAAAAATATGATATGGCCCCCCTCTCACACCCATAATATCTTCATAGTAGTATGTGTTAGTATTAAAAGGAGACATCATCTAACAATTGTGTACATTTTTATGATGCAGAGCACCATCAACGACGGGGTCACCACCGCCGAGGCTGGATGGCCCCTGAAGTACCTGCAGCCTCTAGTAAGTGTAAAACATATTTAAAGGGTTTCTGTCACCAGTTTTGGGCATATAAAACAGGATGACATTTGCAATGTGCAAATGTCACCTGATGCCCAAACTGGTGATGATTTTTTTACTGGTGCCCCCGTTTTTGAAATAAATCATCTTTTGTTGTATGCAAATGAAGCTTACTAGGTGCAAGGGGCGGTTACCTCGCACCTAGTAAGCTCCGTTTGCCCACCCGCGGTCACGCCTACCTTCACTTGATTGACAGGGCCAGGCAGCTTGTTGGATCCTCTGCCGGCCCTGTGCTCCATTCAAATCCCGCGCCTGCGCCCTGCGGAATAAAAGCGGCGCAGGCGCAGTGAGCGGCGCTGGCCGCCGGGCTCCCGGCTACCTCACTGCGCCTGCGCCGATGACGTCATGTGTACTCTGACGTCATCGGCGCAGGCGCAGTGAGGTAGCCGGGAGCCCGGCGGCCAGCGCCGCTCACTGCGCCTGCGCCGCTTTTATTCCGCAGGGCGCAGGCGCGGGATTTGAATGGAGCACAGGGCCGGCAGAGGATCCAACAAGCTGCCTGGCCCTGTCAATCAAGTGAAGGTAGGCGTGACCGCGGGTGGGCAAACGGAGCTTACTAGGTGCGAGGTAACCGCCCCTTGCACCTAGTAAGCTTCATTTGCATACAACAAAAGATGATTTATTTCAAAAACGGGGGCACCAGTAAAAAAATCATCACCAGTTTGGGCATCAGGTGACATTTGCACATTGCAAATGTCATCCTGTTTTATATGCCCAAAACTGGTGACAGAAACCCTTTAATTTATTTTTCATCCAAGCTACGTGGAAGTGCAGCTGCAGTAAGAGCACTAATGGTTAGGAACGGGATCCTCCAGCCCCAAACTATTCCCATGTAGCTACAACTGTTCATTAGAGTTGAATGTAACATGTAACTGTTGTATTTTCGCTCCGGCTGCCTCTCAGCAGGGGATAATTACAGTGAATTTGGGCCAGAGCGCGGTTCCGGCCCCATACGTGTACCTGTGGCAGCACGGATCCGGAGGGACCCTTCACCCGCCGGATCCGGGCTGCCGCTAGTGTATAAGTAGCACCACAGAGGAGCCGCTTGGCTCCAGGCTCCACGCTGCCTCCCGGCTCATTCGTAGCCTGTAGCTGGAGCCGCAAGAGCTGCAGGACATGATGGCCCGACGTCAGCAAAGGCCGGCGTAATCTTATGTTTTTGTTCCTTTCTTTTGTTTATTATATTATTTATTTGTTAAATATAAGTTTTTATTTATTACTAAAATATTCTTGAAAAACCTGTGTTTTGAGTGTTTGTTTAAGACCTTCCTTCCTGAGTTTTTTTCCCACGGCCATTTTCCCATATTAATGAACACAGCGGTGTCTGCCGGCCGAAGTATTACTACATTACACACACTCCTTGTCACGAGTGGTCTTGCGTCTGGAATCAGACGTTCTGCGCGGCTTTCTAAGTGACAGGTTTGACAGGCTATTCCCTGTGGTTTGGGTGCTGTTCTCCACACCCCTTTCCCTCAGCTGTTGCCGCTGGGCAATTAGCTGTCTCCTACTTACCTCTTCCTCTCCCAGTATCCCTTGCGGTTTATATCTGCTACATACCTGTTGAGAGTGGTGTGGATCTCGGCTGAGATCCTGTTGCTGAGTTCTACTTAAAGTTAAGTGTTTTCCCTTCCTTTGGTTATTCCTGTTTGAGTCTCCTGTTCCTCCTTACGCTTGGAGGAACAGGTTACTCTCTTGTGTCATTAGACTGCAGGGTGTTCTAGGGTTTACTCAGATTAGGTTCCTGTGTATGAGCTTTCCTACCACCCGGGTTAGTTCATACTGGTAGCCAGCTAGGGCCTAGTCTTAGGGTCCCCTGCAGGAGGTGACCAGTTCCCTGGTTTTGTCTGTTCCCATCCCTCATACGCTCGGTGTGGCTTTTCCCCCCACACCCGAGCGTGACATTATAAACCGCCACTAACAAAAATTTATGTCATTTTTGTGCTGACATGGATGCTATTGCTACACTGGCTGAACGGCTGCAGGGACTCAGCTTGGAGGTGGCTGACATCCGCAACCAGATTCAGAGACCACAGGCTGGTGGTTCTGGGGGTGCTGAGTGTCAGGCCTGTTTGGAGCCTAAGGTCCCCCTCCCGGATAGATTTTCTGGGGAATGTGATAATTTTGTTCTATTTAGGGAGGCGTGCAAATTGTATTTCAGACTGCGTCCACATTCTTCTGGTAATGAGGAACAGAAGGTTGGTGTGGTCATCTCGCTGCTTAAAGGGGATGCGCAGTCATGGGCCTTTTCTCTACCGGCTGGATCGCTGTCTCTCCGGTCGGTAGATGAATTTTTCAAGACCCTAGGGATTATCTATGATGACCCGGATCGTATCTCCCTGGCGGAGACCCAGATACGTAACCTTTGTCAGGGTGAGCGGCCGGTTGAGACTTATTGCTCTGAGTTTCGGAGGTGGGCGACCAATACTGAATGGAACGATCCGGCTTTACGTTGCCAATTCTGTCAAGGTTTGTCTGAAAGGCTGAAGGACGCTTTGGCCTTTCAGGAAACCCCTGTGTCTTTGGAAGCCGCTATGTCTCTTGCTGTAAGCATGGATAGGCGCCTGAGAGAGCGATCTAGGGGCCCCCGCTCTCAGGACGTACTATCACATAGTGTACCAGCTTCCTATGACACTTTGGGTGAATATTCCCCTAGGTTGATGTCTGGGGATGAACCTATGCAATTAGGGGGAGCCACTCCTGTAGCCACCCGCAATCATCTTGGTAATAAAAAGGGTGTGTGTTTTTTCTGTGGTCAGAAAGGACACTTTATCAATGTATGTCCATGCTTCCTATCTCTAAAGGAGAGAAAAGAAAAGGGGGCGTTGAATTCTCATCTCACTCTTGGTGGAGTGGGTAGGGAGACTGAAAATGTGCATTTGTCTTCATCCTGCAGTACCCGTTTTCTCCTGACTGCCGAGGTGGCGCTAGAATCAAAGGTTGTGAAAATTGAGGTGTTTATTGACAGCGGGGCAGGGGTGAACTTGATTGATGCTCAGTTTGTCCGTATGCATGGATTGTCACCAAGTTCTTTGGATAAGAGGATTTCTGTGTTTGCCATTGATTCTGCACCTCTCTCTCAGAAGTGTTTGTCTCAGATGGTGCATGATATCAAATTAAGAGTGGGTGAATTTCATCAGGAGCTTATTTCATGTTTTGTGTTGGAAGGTCTTCCTGCTCCTGTGGTTCTGGGTTTGCCGTGGTTAAGCAAACATAATCCGTCCATTGACTGGCATACTAGACAAATTGTGGATTGGGGCGATTATTGTGTTGACAATTGCCTTAATACATCTTTTTCTGCTTTAACCACTAAGACTCTTCCTTCTTTTATATCGGATTTCTCTGATGTATTTTCTGAAGGTGGATGTCAGGATTTACCCCCTCACCGGGAATACGATTGTCCTATCAATCTTATCCCTGGAACAAGATTGCCTAAATCTAGGCTGTATAACCTTTCTGGACCTGAGAGAACGGCCATGAAGGAATATATTGCTGAGAGTTTGGCCAAAGGACATATTAGGCCTTCCAAATCTCCTGTGGCAGCAGGGTTCTTTTTTGTTAAAAAAAAGGACGGATCCCTTAGGCCATGTCTGGATTTCCGTGAACTCAATAGGATTACTGTCCGTGATCCGTACCCCCTTCCTTTGATTCCTGACTTGTTTAACCAGATTGTGGATGCCAAGGTGTTCTCCAAGTTGGACTTAAGGGGGGCATATAATCTGGTCAGGATCAAGGAAGGGGATGAATGGAAGACGGCCTTTAACACTCCTGAGGGCCACTTTGAGAACCTGGTCATGCCTTTTGGGTTGACCAATGCTCCTGCTGTCTTCCAGCATTTTGTTAATGACATTTTTCATCATCTTGTGGGGAGGTTTGTAGTCGTGTATTTGGATGACATACTAATCTATTCTCCAGATATTGTGACACATCAGGATCACGTGAGGCAGGTGTTGCAAATTTTAAGAGATAACAAGTTGTATGCAAAATTAGAGAAATGTGCTTTTGCTGTACATGAGGTGCAATTCTTAGGATACCTGCTTTCATCTTCAGGTTTTCGTATGGATCCAGAGAAGGTCTGTGCTGTTCTGAACTGGGACCGACCTGAAAATCTGAAGGCTCTTATGCGATTTTTGGGGTTCACCAACTATTACCGAAAATTTATTAAGAACTATTCGACTATAGTTAAACCCTTAACTGACATGACTAAGAAAGGGACGGATGTCTCTGTGTGGTCTGATGCAGCATTGCAAGCCTTCTCTGCTGTAAAGGAGTGCTTTTCCTCTGCCCCTATATTGGTGCAGCCAGATGTGTCACAACCTTTCATTGTGGAGGTTGACGCATCCGATGTGGGGGTAGGAGCTGTGTTATCACAAGGCCCGTCACCTGGTAAATGGCGCCCATGTGCTTTTTTTTCGAAGAAACTCTCTGTGGCGGAGAGAAATTATGATGTGGGTAACCGAGAGTTACTGGCCATTAAGTTGGCTTTTGAGGAATGGCGTCATTGGTTGGAAGGGGCGAATCATCCAATCACGGTATTCACTGATCACAAAAATCTGGCTTACCTGGAGTCGGCTAGACGACTTAATCCGAGGCAGGCCAGATGGTCTTTGTTCTTCACCAGATTCAATTTCATTGTCACATACCGTCCTGGGGTTAAGAATGTGAAGGCGGATGCCTTGTCACGTAGTTTTCCCGGGGGTGGTGATTTTGAAGATCCTAGCCCTATACTGTCTGAAGGAGTGGTGATATCCGCTCTTTACCCTGATCTTGAGGCTAAAGTGCTTGAGGCCCAGGGAGATGCGCCGGAGTCTTGCC
>ONZH01017013.1:0-37131 GCA_900303285.1 Rhinella marina
AACATCAGGGCACAGAGTGGCACAATTACATAGTTTGGACGTAGCGGTAGCTGGGACACAGAATGTGGAGGCGGCAGACGCAGCAGCATCAGGCCACAGAGTGGCATGGTGGTATAGCCTGGAGGTGACAGAAGTAGCAGCATGAGTGAACCTGATTGCTGAGGTGGCAGCATCATCAGAAGGCTACATATTGGGTCAGTGACAGAGTGGAGAGGTTGGCGGTAAAGTCACTGGAAGTATCAGGTTTCAGGCCACAGAGTGGCACAATTACATAGTTTGGATGTAGCGGCAGCTGGGAGACAGCGTGTGGAGGCGGCAGCTGGGACGCAGTAGTATCAGGCCACAGAGTGGCACAATTACATAGTTTGGAGGTAGCGGCAGCTGGGAGACAGCGTGTGGAGGCGGCAGCTGGGACGCAGCAGTATCAGGCCACAGAGTGGCACAATTACATAGTTTTCACGTAGCGGCAGCTGGGACACAGCGTGTGGAGGCGGCAGCTGGGAAGCACCAGCATCAGGCCACAGAGTGGCACAATTACGTAGTTTGGACTTAGCGGCAGCTGGGACACAGCGTATGGAGGCGGCGGACACAGCAGCATCAGGCCACAGAGTGGCACAATTACACAGTTTGGAGGTAGTGGCAGCTGGGAGACAGCATGTAGAGGCAGCGGCAGCAGCAACATCAGGGCACAGAGTGGCGCAATTACATAGTTTGGACGTGGCGGCAGCTGCGAGACAGCGTGTGGAGGCGGCGGATGCAGCAGCATCAGCCCACAGAGTGGCACAATTACATAGTTTTGAGGAGCGGCAGCTGGAAGACAGCGTGTGGAGGCGGCGGGCAGCAGCAGCATCAGGCACAGAGTGGCATGGTGGCATAGCCTGGAGGTTACAGCAGTAGCAGCATGAGGAGATCTGATTGTTGAGATGGCAGCATCATCAGAAGGCTACATATTGGGTCAGTGACAGAGTGGAGAGGTTGGTGGTAAAGTAACTGGAAAAGATGCTGGGTGGTAGAAGGAGCAGCTGGTAGATGTGTGGCATCAGGCAGCATCATAAGAGTGGCTGAGGCAGGTAGCCTTAAGAATACAGTCTCATTTGTCAAGGTTTGGGTGACGCATCATGGCTGATCTAATCTGATGCATCAGGCATTGGTGGTTGGAAATCCTGGCTGATCCACGCCTGATTTATCTTGACAAAGGTGAGTCTTTCCAAATTTTGGAAGGACAGGTGAGTTCTCCTTGGGGTAACTACAGTTTGGCCCCCGCCGCACTGAACACCCGCTCTGATGCCACACTACTAGCCGGGCAGGACAGCTTCTCCAGTGCCAACTCGGCCAGTTGCGGCCACAAATCCAGTTTGGCTGCCCAGTAGTCCAGCGGATCTTCAATGTGGGGTGGCAGGGTGCTGTCCAAGTAGGCCACCACCTTCAGAGTCTGCCCTGGTCTACCTGCTGCAGCTGCCGCTGCTGCTGGTGAGTACTTTCCGCACTTGGCGGGTGAAGAAAGCTGCTCATCAGCCACTCCAGACTCAAGTTGCTGCTGATGGAGCTGGTACTGCTCCTAGCCCCCAACCCCCCCCACAGAAGCCGTGGCAGTGGTAAGTGAGCGCTGAGGGACCCCCCGGTCAGACCTGAGAGAGGATGGACGACGATGCAGATAGGCAGCAGCCAACTGACTACATAGGATGTCTCTATCGTACTTCAGTTTATCCTCCCTCTCAGCAGGTGAAAAAAAGGCCCCCATTTTAGATCGGTAGCGAGGGTCCAAGAGGGTGGAAAGCCAGAAGTCATCAATCTGTCGGATGGTGACTATTCAGCTGTCACTACGTAAGCAAGTGAGCATGCATCAGGCCATTTGCGCAAGTGACTCGGAGGGACTCCCTGCCTCCAACTCCACTGTATACTGCCATGGTATCTCTGGGTCATCTGCCTCACCTTCCGCATCTCCCTCTACCTCCTCTGGCTGCTCCTGCTCCTCCTCTTCTGTCACCTGGGTAGAAAAACCACTAAATGCTTGCGCTCCAATGTCCTCCTCCTCCTCCAGTTCAGCCCCCATTGGACTCATGTGGCCATGAGATGCAGTCTCCACGTCTCCAGTCCCGTGACCAGAAAGATTTTGCAGCATCTGTTCCAGGACATGAAGCAGTGGAATGACGTTGCTCATACCGTAGTCCTGGCGACTGACAAATAACGCGGCCTCCTCAAAGAGACTGAGCAAGCGGCAGGTTTCCACTGGCTGACATCAAAATTACACAGGGGAGTACTCCTGTCCGCTTGGATCATTAAGAAATAGTTTATGGCCTTTCTCTGTTCGTACAGTTGGTCCAACATATGGAGGGTAGAATTCCAACGGGTGGAAACGTCACATATCAGCCTATGTTGGGGGAAGCCATTCTGCAGCTCAAGAAGGGTGTGATTGGCACTGTAGGAATGGCTGAAGTGCATGCAAAGTTTCCTGGCCATTTTTAGAATGTTTTGCAGTTGGGGATAAGACTTGAGGAAACATTTGACAACTAGATTAAATACGTGCGCCATGCAGGGCGCATGGCTCAGCCCTCCTTGGCGCAGCGCGGACACCATGTTCTTTCTGTTGTCTGTCACCATGGTTCCGATTTTTAGTTGTCCCGGAGAAAGCCAGCTATTGATTTCTTCTTGCATGACGTGGAGCAGTTCCTCCCCTGTGTGACTTCGTTCGCCCAGGCAAACCAGGCGTAGAACTTCGTGACACCGCCGTGCCATGCACATGTGATACACTGGAAGAGCACTATGAATTGGTCCTGCAGTGGAGGCTGAGTTGGTGAAGAAGGAGCCGGTCATTAGCGCAGGATCAGCAGTTTGACAACGAGGAGGAGAAAGTGGCGTCACCTGTTCAAGTTGCTTGTGTGGCTGGGCAGGAAGCACATTTACCCAGTGGGCCGTAAAGGACATGGTCGTGTGGAGTTACAACTCCACACGTCGGTGCTGCCGTGTACTTTTGCAAACACTGACAGGCTCAAGGACTGGGCCACCTTCTCTTCTCCATATTTGTGCAGGGCTGGGACTGACTTTTTGGCAAAGAAATGACGGCTTGGGACTCTCCACCTCGGCTCGGCACAAGCCATCATTTCTCTGAACGTTGCAGAGTCCACCAGTTGAAAATGGAGGGACTGCAGCACGAGCAACTTGGACAGGAGCACGGTCAGCTTCTGCACTGTAGGATGGCTGGGTGATGCTGGTTTTGCTGCTGCCAACTGGACCGCCACATCTAAGCCACGGTTCTCCCAGGCCACTTTGTGGTGATGCTGCACATGTTGGCGCAAGGCCGTGGTGCCAATATTAGCACCCTGGCCACGCTTCACTTTCTGACCACAGATTCTACATACAGCCATGTTCACCTCTTCAGGCGTCTTAACAAAAAACTTCCACACCGCCGAGTAGGCGATTTTACCACTAACACTCCGCACTGACGGAGTAGTACCTCTGCTGCCTGACTGAGCCACTGCACCGCTATATTCAAGGGCGGAAAGCACCTGCGAAGAGTACGGTCTACCCCGTGCCCGTTTGGCTCCCGACCTCGCACTGCTGCCACTACGCTGACTCCCACCCACACTACCGACTTGCTGGCTGCACCGCTGCCTCATGCGCAATCTGTCAGTCTCGTCTGTAGATGACGATAATGATGATGAAGCCCTTGCTTCACCCGGTTCCCCAGTGCGATCGGCTACATCATCATCAACTACAGTTTGCATGTCGCCAATGTCCTCCTCAACTGTCTCTGTGTACAAAGCCTGACCGCTCTCAACATCACCTCCTACTAAACTCTCCTCATTAGTACTTGACCGCCTACTGGAAGGAGCGGATTTCTGCCCCACCTCTTGGCTTCCCAGTAGCTACTGACTGTCCTCAAGTATTTCTTCCTCGCTGTATAGTGGCTCAGAGCCCACAGCATATAGTACTTCTCTGGCTGAGGGAACCGAAAAGGACAGAGGCAGGTTGAGGACAGGTGAGGGCAGTGGAGGTGCTCCAGGCCCATGCCAACTAAGGGTTGTATCTGACGAACCCACCGACTCTTGGCTGGGGGTGTCCGATGTCATCTGGGAGGAAGTGGATGACCGAATCAACCATTCAAGAACCGCTGGGTTGGTGGTCAACACACGACCGCTAGATAACACCGGTATCTCTGGCCTCGCCAAGTGACCCCTAATGCCACGTCCCCTTCCTCTGCTGTGACCTGTGCCTATTCCAGAAACATTTGTGCCACTGCCCCCCCCCTGTGAAGGGCCTGTCACCGCTCTGTCTGACATACTGATTGATTACAAATTTAAAATAAAAGGAAATTAAAAATCCACCCAAAAAATTTACTTTGCTCACTGCCTCGCACAATGACCTAACTATTTATTTGAGAAGTACCGTCACCCACAGAGTGGGTTAACAATGGATTGCTGAACTGCAGTACAATGGGTTACTGCACAGAACTGCACACTATATGACAATTTTCTTTTTCTATGGCAAATGAGGTCACAAATACTTATTTAAAAGTAACACTAACAACCCCACAAACTCAGATTCACTATTTTTTTTAATGATATTCACTGACTACCTTACAGCAATATCACGTTTTTCTGCTTGGATGGCGAATGAGGCCTAAAATACTTATTTGAAACTAAGCACCCCACAAACTGAGATTTTTTTTTTTTTTTAAATGATATTCTCTGACTACCTTGCAACAATGTAACGCTTTTCTGCTTGGATGGCAAATGAGGCCTAAAATACTTACTTAAAAGTAACACTGACTCATTTTTAATGATATTCACTGACTACCTTACAGCAATATCACACTTTTCTGCTTGGATGGCGAATGAGGCCTAAAATACTTATTTGAAACTAACCACCCCACAAACTGATATATATATATATATATATATATATATATTATATATATATATATTTTTTTTTTTTTTCTAAATGATATTCACTGACTACCTTACAACAATGTCACGCTTTTCTGCTTGGATGGCGAATGAGGCCTAAAATATTTATTTAAAAGTAACACTGACAACCCCTCAAACTCAGATTCACTATTGTTTATTAATAATATTCACTGACTACCTTACAGCAATATCACGCTTTTCTGCTTGGATGGCAAATGAGGCCTAAAATACTTATTTGAAACTAACACTGACAACCCCACAAACTCAGATTCACAATTTTTTTCTAATGATATTCACTGACTACCTTACAGCAATATCACGCTTTTCTACTTGGATGGCAAATGAGGCCTAAAATACTTATTTGAAACTAACACTGACAACCCTACAAACTCAGATTCACTATTTTTTTTAATGATATTCACTGACTACCTTACAACAATGTCACGCTTTTCTGCTTGGATGGCGAATGAGGCCTAAAATACTTATTTAAAAGTAACACTGACAACCCCTCAAACTCAGATTCACTATTTTTTATTAATGATATTCACTGACTACCTTACAGCAATATCACGCTTTTCTGCTTGGATGGTGAATGAGGCCCAAAATACTTATTTGAAACTAACCACCCCACAAACCGAGATTTTTATTTTTTTTAAATGATATTCACTGACTAGCTTACAACAATGTCACGCTTTTCTGCTTGGATGGCGAATGAGGCCACAAATACTTATTTAAAAGTAACACTGATAACCCCACAAACTCAGATTCACTATTTTTTTTATGATATTCACTGACTACCTTACAGCAATATCACGCTTTTCTGCTTGGATGGCGAATGAGGCTTAAAATACTTATTTGAAACTAACCACCCCACAAACTGAGAGTTTTTTTTTTTTTAATGATATTCACTGACTACCTTACAACAATGTCACACTTTTCTGCTTGGATGGCGAATGAGGCCACAAATACTTATTTAAAACTAACACTAACAACCCCACAAACTGAGATTCACTTTTTTTTTTTTTTAATATTTCATTTTTTTTTTTTTTAAATGTACCCCTAAACAAGGCTCTGACCCTCTTTCACTGTACTGCACTGCAAAAAAGTTACACTACTGGTGCTTCTTTGCATAAAGCACTCCAGAACAGCCTTCAGAAGACAGTGCAGTGCTGTACAAGAGGGTAACCCCTATGCCCACTCACTGTTGCAGTGTATATGGATAGCGATTCACTGCCTGATTTTCTGTCCACAAATCGTCCCTCTCCTATCCTTGCAATTCAGGTTATCTATCCCTGATCTCTTTTCTTGTATTTTGAAACGTTTTCCTATCACTTGCCCTAACGCAGCTCACATCTGTCCCTGCTCTAAATCTCATGGCAAATGGCGGATTCCAGCGGTGCAGAGCTATTTATAGGGCTGTGACATCACAGGACCTGGCTGGCTGCTGATTGGCTACATGTCTGCATGTGATCGCATTATGGGTGTTTACTTCTTTGTCCCAGAGATCCTTCCCCCATGTCATGCCATATGCTTGTGGCCATTTTAGGAAAAAAAAATTGTTACTACGAATAGCCAAGAAATTCGCTTTCGTTGCGAATCGAATTCTCCATGAAATTCGTAACGAATTCCACTTCGTCAGCTTCGATTTGCTCATCTCTAATAGTAACCTACTGGTGCCACTGAGTGACGTCCATCACTTGCCAATATCATCAATGTCACAACTGTAATAGCAACTTAGAGATGAGTGAATAGATTCTTAACAATTCAAATTCATCTTAAATGTCCCAAAAAAGTGCATTCCAGCCAAAGCCAATTCTTTTATAATTCAATTCTGATGGATCCCTTAAAATAGAGATTGGATACAGTCCTAGGGGACCTGAGATTGTCATACCAGACTTTTCAGGGCAAACTGAGCGCTTTCAATTTGGGTTGAATTTAAACAAGAATTGAATCTCCTGATGGATTCATTATTGATGATCAAAACAAATTTCTTGAAATGTGCTCATCTCTATAGCAATTGTAAAGTTATGTAATGGTGTGTAGCTCTTTTCAAATACTTTAAGTTGGGTCCAAACAGTAAAGGTAAAGTTTCCAGTGATAAGAAATCTGTTCAATGTCATTCTAGAAATGGTACTTACAATTTTGAATAAATAATTTAGCATGATATAGCTTGACAATACCTGAGTGTAGTATGCAGAACTAGTCTCTATCAGTGTCCAACATCTCAAAGTATATTTTGGTTGAATAGATTTATATCTCTGCAACCATTTACAACCTTTTTCCCTGAAGCATAGAAGCTATTATAATAGCAAAGAGAGGACCAAATTATATTTATGGACATGGGATAGGAAAAAAAAAACTTTAAATGAAAATCTACAAATATGAGCTTTGGGTGCCCACATACTTTTGACCATGTAATGCATTCTCTGTGACACTGTCCCGAGGGCCTAGAGCAAACAAACAGCAAACTCAAACATTTTACATACAGAAATATGTTTCCTTCTTCTAACAGTCTCTAATTCTGTTGCTCCAAATCATTTTAGTGCTCTAATTATCTATGACAGCTGTCATGTTTAGTTACTCAAATTGGCAATGTATTCTAGTACAGTGTATATGAGTTTTATATACATTTAAGACTTACTCATGACATAACTACTATTGTTAGTCTGGAAAATCCATAACTTGTTCTAAAAATTCTTATATCTCTACAATAAATTGATATTGACATAATGATATTACATAGCCTGTCATTTCTCAACTTTCTTCATGGTGGCATTGAGTTTAATCACATCTGTGGCATTACTGAGCTACAGTAAGAATATTTATTTTAAAAAGCACTCTACCCAAAGGTTCTCAGAATGTTTTTTTTATAAGTAATTTAATTAGCAGTATTGTGTATACACAAGGAGGGAGATTTATCATCTCCCTTGCGCCTGAAAAGTACCTTTAAAAAGTCACAAGCTGTATGTTTTTCACTTTTTAAATGCAACTTTTTGGGGAAAAGGTCACAAAGGGCATTTTTTATGCTTCACATTTTTCCTAAAGGGGACTTGAGAAAGGCAGGAAAGGGGTGTGACCAACAGCTAAGACAAATTAATCTTCATTTACACCAGTTTTTTTGTGCAAATGAAGCCAGAAATCTATGGCAGCTCTAAGCTATTGTAGATTTCTGTTGTGGCCTGAGGATCCACCTAATTTATGATGAAGTGCAGAGGGTATCATGACAAGTGCAGAAAGCCTCAGTTTAATAAATCTCCCACAAGGCCTCACTCCATTGATTAAAACAAACCAGTGATGTGTGAGGAGGACTATGACATAGTGTGAGTAACTGACATGGCTGGATGATAGCTATGACTGGGCAGTTAACATACAGGGTTACAGTCTGTTTAGAAAGTATCACCAAAACCGGAGAGGGGGAGGGGTCTGCCTTTATGTAAAGTCCTGTCTAAAGCCCACACTCCGGGAAGATATAAGTGAGGGACATGAACATGTGGAGTCACTGTGGGTAGAAATACATGGAGGAAAAAATAATAAAATACTAACAGGAGTTTATTATAAGCCACCTAAGAGTCCACAGAAAATCTACTTTTAAATGAAATAGACGAGGCGGCAAAACATAATGAGGTCGTTATTATGGGGGACTTCAACTACCCAGATATAGACTGGGAAACTAAAACCTGTATATCTCATAAAGGAAACAGATTCTTGGCAATAACCAAAGACAATTACCTTTCCCAACTTGTTCATGACCCGACTAGAGGGACGACCATACTGGATTTAGTATTAACCAATACACCTAACAGAACAACAGATGTGCAGGTTGGGGGACACCTGGGAAATAGTGATC
Source organism: Rhinella marina (assembly GCA_900303285.1). Taxonomy (NCBI): domain Eukaryota; kingdom Metazoa; phylum Chordata; class Amphibia; order Anura; family Bufonidae; genus Rhinella; species Rhinella marina. Next base: position 8,755 of record ONZH01017013.1, read on the forward strand.
ATAAAATTATAACCTTCAAATTGTCATTCAAAAGAGTGTTTCTTCAGGGAGGAACACAAATACCAAACTTCAAAAAAGCAAAATTTAGCCAACTAAGAGAGGTCATAGAGGCCTATCTAACTGGGACAAAAATCCTCAAAAATAAAAATACAGCCACAAAATGGGATATTTTTAAAAGCATCCTAATATCTAATTGTGAGAGGTGCATTACTTATGGGAATAAAAGATTAAGAAACAAGAAAAAACCAATGTGGATAAATAGAACTGTAAAGAAAGCAATAAATGACAAACAGAAAGCATTTAAATCCCTAAAACAGGAGGGGAGTGAGGTAGCATTGAAAAACTATAAGAAAAAAATTGAATATGTAAAACACAAATAAAATCAGCCAAACTAGAGACGAGAAATTAATCGCCAAAGAGAGAAAAACTAACCCTAAAATGTTCTTCAATTACATAAATGGTAAAAAGTATAAACCTAAAGGTGTCAGCCCCTTACGAAGTAATGAGGGGGGAGTTGCAGAGAGCGATGAGGAGAAAGCAAAGCTACTAAATATTTTTTTCTCCACTGTATTCACTGAGGAAAATAAACTGTCAGATGAAATGCAGAATATAAAAGTAAATTCCGCATTAAAAGTGCCCCATCTGATCCAGGAAGAAGTACAGCAACGTCTTAAAAAGATTAAAATAGATAATTTGCCAGGACTGGATGGCATACACCCCCCCGTATCCTAAGGGAATTAAGTAATGTCACTGCCAGACCCTTATTTATGATATATAAGGACTCTATACTGACAGGGAGTGTTCCACAGGATTGACGCATAGCAAATGTGGTGCCAATATTCAAAAAGGGTAAAAAAACAGAGCCCGGAAACTATAAGCTGGTTGTCACGAGGGGAGACAAGGGTGGTGAGCCCTGAACTGAACCCCTCCTTCTTTCCCTGCCTACTTGCCTCAGTCGGCCCTAGGCAGCCTCGGACAACCACGAAGACGGTCCCTACACTGGATAAGTGCGCAGGGAGGGAAAGGGAACAGAGGGACGGACAAAACACAGACAGAACGAACACAATGGAACAGTAGTCAGCAAGCCGGGTCAAACACAGGAGGTCACGTAAATACCAGGGGTGAAGCAAGAGAGAAGTCAAAGTCCAGAATCCAAGTCCAAAATCCAAGTAACAATTCAAGCAAGAGGTCGCACAAGCACTGATCAAAGGAGTAACTAATCACAGGCGATTTGAGAGGGCACCTGGCCTGCTTTAAAAAGCCCTCCAATGGATCATGTGACGGGGCCAGCGTCACATGACCTAATTTACATAATGAGCGCTGGCCGAACGTGACCAGTGCTCAAATATGCTACAAGTTTGGTCATGTGGCGTGGCCAGCATCTGGAAGCGCGCCCGACGCTCCCCGCCTCTCGTTACCATGGAGACGAGGACGCATGTCGCGTCCTCGCTCCGTGTTAGCGGAAGTCCGGCGGCACTGCAAGCGGGGAGCGTGCCGCCGGCTTCCCGTGACACCGGTAAGTTTAACATAGGTAGGTAAACAGTTTGAGGGTTTTCTAAGAGATGCTATCTTGGAGTACCTCAATGAAAATAAGCAAATAACTCCATATCAGCATGGCTTCATGAGGGTTCGGTCATGTCAAACCAATTTAATCAGTTTCTATGTGGAGGTAAGTTTTAGACTTGACCGCGGCAAATCAATGGATGTCGTATATCTGGACATCTCCAAAGCATTGGACACTGTACCACATAAAAGATTAGTATATAAAATGAGAATGCTTGGCTTGGGAGAAAATGTCTGTATATGGGTAAGTAAATGGCTCAGTAATAGAAAACAGAGAGTGGTTATTAATGGTACACACTCAGATTGGGGTACCACAGGGGTCAGTATTGGGCCCTATTCTCTTCAATATATTTATTAATGATCTTGTAGATGGCTTGTACAGTAAAACATCATTTTTTGCAGATGACACTAAACTGTGTAAAGTAATTAACACAGAAGAGGACAGTACACTTCTACAGATGGATCTGCATAGACTGGAGGCTTGGGCAGAGAAGTGGCAGATGAGGGTTAACACTGACAAATGTAAGGTTATGCACATAGGAAGGAATAATGCAAGTCACCAGTAAATACTATATGGTAAAACCCTAGGTAACACTGACATGGAAAAGGACCTAGGAATTTTAGTAAAAAGCAAACTAAGCTGCAGAAACCAGTGGTCAGACAGCTGCTGACAAGGCCAATAAGATAATGGATTGCATCAAAAGGGGCATAGATGCCCATGATGAGAACATCATAGTCCTGCCACTTTACAAATCACTAGTCAGACCACACATGGAGTACTGTGTACAGTTCTGGGCTCCTGTGAACAAGGCAGACATAGCAGAGCTGGAGAGGGTTCAGAGGAGGGCAACTAAAGTAATAACTGGAATGGGTGGACTGCAGTACCCAGAAAGATTACCAAAATTAGGGTTATTTACTCTAGAAAAAAAAGACGACTGAGGGGAGATCTAATAACTATGTATAAATATATCAGAGGTCAGTACAGAGATCTCTCCCATGATCTATTTATCCCCAGGACTGTGACGAGGGGACATCCTCTGCGTCTGGAGAAAAGAAGGTTTGTACACAAATATAGAAGAGGATTCTTTACGGTAAGAGCAGTGAGACTATGGAACACTCTGCCTAAGGAAGTGGTGATAGTAAGTTCACTAAAAGAGTTCAAGAGAGGCCTGGATGTATTTCTGGAGGGTAATAATATTACAGGTTATAGTTACTAGAGATGGGTCGTTGATCCAGGGAGTAATTCTGTTTGCCTGATTGGAGTCGGGAAGGATTTTTTTTCCCTAAAGTGGGGAAAACTGGCTTCTACCTCACAGGGGTTTTTTGTCGTCCTCTGGATCAACTTGTAGGAAAACAGGCCGAACTGGATGGACAGATGTCTTTTTTCGGCCTTATAAACTATGTTACTATGTGAGTATAGTTTCTTTTTTTAACCCCAGATCAACCCTCTGATAGGCTGCATGTAACCTTCAGATGTCGCAAACAGCGTTAAATGCAGCATCTGATGGGCTCAATGATGGGGGACAGTGTGATCGTTATTCCTCATCATTGTACCCGCTACAAATTAAATCAAATTTCTGTGTGAACTTCAGCAAAGCAGCCAAATCGAGTTTTGGCAAACTTCACTTATCTCTAGTCCTAATACCTGAATGGTAATTATCAACTCCACCCCCCCTCTCCCCACCTTAACTGATGCTTGGGCTGCTGCTATTGGCAGATCCTGATGTATACAGAGGAATACTAATAAATAAAGTTCCTGAACTCCAAAGTTATTCCAAATGCTTCTTTAATTGTAATAAGTGTAGTCATAGATAAACAGCATAACAGCTCACTGTGAGCTGTTATGCTGTTTATCTATGACTACATTTATTACAATTAAAGAAGCATTTGGAATAACTTTGGAGTTCAGGAACTTTATTTATTACTATACTACGTGGCCTGGGAACCATTTCCTGAATACACTCCCACACACAACTGAGTGTGTACCAAATCCTAAAGATACAGAAGAATACTGACTGTCCATTTACAATAGCTGTTGGTAAAATTAGGTCTGGGAATGTTGGATTTCAACATGCACCTTTGTTCTGGTTTTTGAAGTTGCAGTGACTGTCATTGCACCCACTACTTACAAAGAAATGTGCTTTGAGATGGAGTAATTTGTCACAAAACAAATTTGTCAAATTTGTCAAATTCCAACACTTCAATCAGCTCAAACGACATGTAATGAGACACTCACAAGTATGCGTGAGACAGAGGTAGATGTGCATTGCCACACCCACATAAAGCCCTAAATGGACACCCACATTGGGCAACCAGCCCACGTGGCATAGAGTGGAACATAGTGAACAGATATCAGAACAATGTGGCATAAACAAGTGTTTACGAGCTGTCAGTAGTTCAGAGATAAGGGCTACAGATCAAACCGACAGAGCAGCTCTATGATGGACTTATTGTGAAGAAGATAGCCTTCAGGACTGTAAATGCAGAAAGAACTAAATCTGTTGAAATTTTGCCTCAATGGTGTCCTTAGCATTTAAAGTGAGGTTCCTCAACAGCCATACAGACACTGCTATTTGGTTATAGAATCTTTTTAAGAGCTCATTACATGACATTTATCGTGGGCACCAGGATGACATTCAAACTGATAACTTTCCTCATTGTTCATTTAAATACAGAGAAAAGTAAACTGCTGTTCAAGAGCAGAAGGAGCTTATTGGTAAACTATGAACTGTCAGCACAGATCAGAAAGTTATCACTTCAAGTCTCAATTATGTCCTTGTTGGAAAGTGTTCAGATATTTATGACATTAGGCCACGTTTTACAGGAAATATGCCTGCTCCAATCTAGTTTTCACACATTCCTCAGCAAATAAAACCATAATTGAAACAGAATGTAATTTAAATGGAAATCCTGTCTGGTCTGATAAAATCAAACACAGAACCTGTCCACTTTTATCAGAAAATGCTGATATAAATTTATCTGCAAAATATGATCATTTTTTTTCTAAAACAAGCTGAAGAATAAACAAGAACAGATAACCAATAAGCAAAGTTAATAGAGTTCAGTAAGACAGGTGCAGACAACACCAGAATATAGAATCTATGGTTGGTGCCAAAGGTTCACCATTACATGGTAGCTCTACACACAAGAGGTCCTCTAGAAAACCAGTAACCAAAATCAACATACTAAAGAGCAGGAATTTGTTTTCTAATTAATCATCTGATCATCCTAGATAGTGGTTAAAGCGGCCATGCTAAAACTGGTAAAGGAATCTTGACACATTGTTAATCATTCTTCTGGTACTTCTGGATGTCTTGGGGTCAAAATATTTTACTCACCAGCTGTAGTACTAATAGTACTAGTTGTAGTACATGCTGTAACACCAACTATAGTACCAGTAGTAGTTCACACAGTAACAGCTGTTGTAGTATCAATAGTACCAGCAGCAGTACACACAGTTTAGGCTTGTTTGGATGTTCTTTTGCAAACTTCTGATGCTGAATTTGTGGTGACAACACAGGAGAGATTTTCTTCTGATGACTCTTTCATATTTGTGCAGTTGTCACTGAACAGTAGAACAATGTTCCACAACTCCAGATTCTGCAAAATATTCCTGAAGGTCTTTTGCACTCAAGTGAGGGTTCTGATTTGCCTTTCTTGCAATCCTATAAGCAGCTGTCTTCCAGACCTTCTCTTGATATCCTCTGTTCTTATTAACTGCCATTTCTTTATTATATTTCAAGCTGATTAAAAGGCAACCTGAAACTACCTCAAAAGGTGCAACCTGGAGGTTTTACTATGACCCTCACAGTCCCATGATCTGAACATCATTGAAACTCTGTGGGTAGACCTCAAAAGAGCAATGCATGCAAGACAGCCCAGGAATCGCACAGAACTTGAAATCTTTTGCAAGGAAAAATGGATGAAAATCCCTCAAACAAGAATTTGGCAAAAATAAAAGGGGAAAGGCAGCCTCATGGCAACCAGCTGGCACCCTCTGTAGCTTGTACGCCAGAGCAACCAAATTTCGGCTTTATTGTTTTTATTAATGTTGGATTCAGATGGCCATTCTGATATCTTTATGTTAAAAACTGATGTATATGGACTGCCATATGCCCTTTAGACTTGAAAAAGGAGTCTTTAAACTCTGAAATTACTTTTCAAATAAAAGACCTTTCTTACATTTTGCTGTGGTCGTGATATTGCGCAAGAGGTGATTAATGTGAGCCATCTTTCGCCTGCATCCACTCTTTCTTATTAATCAAACAAGAATTGAAAGACTCTTTGCTGGCTACAGAAAGCATTTACAAGCTGTGATGCTTATCAAAGAGGGTGCTACTAGGTATTAATCATGTAGGGTGCCCAAACCTTTTCTCTGGGTCCTTTTTGTTTTTTGTTATTTTGAAAATGTAAAAGATGAAGAAAAAAAAAGAGTTTGCTTAAAATACAAAGGTACTGTGTTAACATAAAGTTACCGTTATGCCTTTGGGAGATTATTTGATCTTTATCTTGCTTAACTGTTCACAGTAATAGTAATTTTAACCAAGGGTGCTCAAACTTTTGCATGAGCCTGCATAGCATCAGGACAACAATGGTTACACAACCATTAAAGTTCTACAGCTTTACAAAGCTCCTGAAAGGCAAATCTTCTTAACCACTTCCTGACCACCTATTGACTATAAACATCCTGGACTGTCAGGTTTATCTCTGATTGGATGTCTTGGAACATCCTTTCAGAGATTGCAGCTGCGCTAATTGTGCAGCTGCTGTGCCAGGAGTCCGCTGTCAGTGACAGCAAAACACCCCAGAGAGATGGCAGGGACCGTTCCTGTGTGTCCCTGCCTTCTAGATCACTGTATACACAGCACTGAAGGAGCGCTGTGTATACAGCTAAGGAAGAAATACCTTTTAAAAATGTATTTCATTATTTTTAATGTGCTTAGAGGTTTAGCCTCTCTTGTTCACTTACCACATAATTTTTCCAAGGATGTGTCAGAATAAGTTTCACGGTCACAGCCTTTTCCGATATGATTGGTCTGGAGTTCAATGCTAGTACGAACAGAAGACACAGGTCCATCACAGGTCTCCAAGTGAATATTTGGAAAAAGTGAAACACTTGCAGATCCAAGGTTGTGTTCTATACGTTTATCCCAGTCTGTAAAATAAAATAAATTAATTATTAACTAACGATGGTCTGCTAAAGAACTGTTCATATCTACTGTTCTGTACAGTGCATTTGGAAAGTCTTCACACCCTCTCACTTTTTTCAGATTTTGTTATGTTGCGGCCTTGTGCTAAAATTTTTTTAAAAAAGTTTCCCTCTCTCAATCTGCACCCCAAGCCACCTTAAAGGGGTTAGCCACTTTCCGGCTACAGTTGATCAATGTGTTTGTAAGATGAATATATGGAACTTACTAATATAATCTTTGTAGATATTCTGTGCCATTTAGTACATTTCATAAGGTATTTTCCCTTGTTGACTAAGTCTTTTTTTGTTGTCCATACAGAGGTCCTGGACATTAAATGGCTGCTGATGCGACCAGGCTAATCACTAAGTCTCATCCATTTGAATACACTGCACCTGCTCTAAACTCTCAACATTGTGAGTGCAGATGTAAGATGTTGTGTGAGTGAAGAAGGCTGAGAGATGTGTTTACAGGTATTTTTGCATGTTCACATGACCTTCTATCAGCGGCCATCTTATAGACAGGTCTCCTGTGTGGACAGTACAAAAGAGTTGGGCAACAAGGGAAAACACTTAATGAAACGTAGAAAATGGTGTACAATATCAACAAAGGCTATATTAGTAAGTGGCATGTAGTCATTTTACATTCACATTGGTCAGAAGTAGCCAGATAGTGGCTAACAACTTTAATGAAAAAGTGTAAACAGAATTGTAGAAATATTTGCAATTTTTTTAACCCCTTCAACCCCGGGCCTGTTTTCACCTTCCTGACCAGGCCATTTTTTGCAAATCTGACATGTGTCACTTTATGTGGTAATAACTTTGGAACGCTTTTACTTATCCAAGCCATTCTGAGATTGTTTTCTCGTCACATACTGTGCTTCACGACAGTAGTAAATTTGTGGCAAAATATTTCATTTTTATTTTTAAAAAAAATACCAAATTTACCAAAAATTTGGAAAAATTAGCAAATTTCAATTTCTCTACTTTCAAAATATATAGTAATACCTCCAAAAATAGTTATTATTTTATATTTTCCATATGTCTTCTTTATGTTGGCATCATTTTATAAATGTCATTTTACTTTTTTGGGACGTTAGAAGGCTTAGAAGTTTAGAAGCCATTTTTCAAATTTTCAACAAAATTTCCAAAACCATTTTTTTAAGCACCAATTCAGATATAAAGTGATTTTGAGTGGCTTACGTAATGGAAACCACCCATAAATGACCCCATTTTAGAAACTACACCCCTCAAATTATAAAAAGCTGCTGTTACAAACTTTGTTAACCCTTGAGGTGTTCCACAAGAATTAATGGAAAATGGAGGTGAAATTTCAAAATTTCACTTTTTTGGTAGATTATTCATGTTAATAATTTTTTTTTCTTGCAAAACAGCAAGGGTTGACAGCAAACTAAACCTCAATACACATTACTCTGATTCTACAGTTTACAGAAATACCCCATATGTGGTAAAACGGTTTGTGGCAGTGGTCAGAAGGAAAGGAGCGCCATACGGATTTTGGAGGCAGATTTTGCTAGAATGGTTTTTAGGCACCATTTTGTAATTGAGAGATCCTGACGTACCCCTACAGTGGAAACCCTCAAAAAGTGACCCCATTTTGGAAACTACACCCTTCAAAGAATATATTAAGGGCGGTACTGACCACGTTGATCCCCTAAGCGTTTTACGGAATTTGGAAACACTTAGCTATGAAAATGAAAAGTTTCATTTCTTCCAATAAAATGTTGCTTTAGCCCCAAATGTATCATTTTCACAAGGGGTAACAGGAGAAAAGCACCCCATAATTTGTTCCCCATTTTCTCCTGAATACGGCAACACCCCATATGTGGTGAAAAACTGCTGTGGGGGCACATGGCAGGACTCAGAACAGAAGGAGCGCCATATGGATTTTGCATCAAATTTGATGATTTTGGGGCATGATTTTATTTTTTGAGTTATTGTCTTATGTGGGGACTCATTTTTTGCGGGATGAGGTGAAGTTTTCATTGGTACCATTTTGGGGTAAATACGCCTTTTTGATCGCCTGCTATTACACTTTTTGTGAGGCAAGGTGAAAAAAAATGGCTGTTATGGCATAGTTTTTTTTACTTTTTTTTATAGCATTCACCTCGGGGGCCATCTCATGTAATATTTTTATAGAGCAGGTTGTTACGGACGCGACGATACCCAATATGTCAAACATTTTTATTTTTGGAAAGTTTTACACATTAGATACATTTTTGAACAGAATAAAATCTTTTTTTGTGTTGCTATTTTCTGAGAGCCATATTTTTTTTATTTTTTGGGAAATTGTCTCAGGTAGGGTCTACATTTCTGCGGGAGGAGATGACAATTTGATTGGTACCATTTTGGGGTAAATATGCCTTTTTGATCGCCTGCTATTACACTTTTTGTAAGGGAAGGTGACCAAAAAAAGGCTGTTCTGGCACAGTTTTTTTTTTTTTTTTTACTGCGTTCACCTCGCAGGTGGATCATGTGATATTTTTATAGAGCCGGTCGATACGGACGCGGCCATACCTAATATGTCTATTTTTATTTTTTTCACTATTTTTTACAATTTTTTTTATATTATTTTGTGAAAAGGACGCTTGAAACTTTTATTTTTTGTAAAACTTTATTTTTCACTTTCTTTTTTTACACTTTTTTAACTTTTGGGGTCTGATCCCCTTTACAATGCATTACAATTAGAGATGAGCGAACTGTGCTCGTAACGAGCACTGTAGCGCTCGGCTCCCCTGCGCTCGCATGGGCGCAGGCATCCGGATCTGTCCTCCTCACCCGACGGATCCGGATGCCTGCGCCCATGCGAGCGCAGGGGAGCCAAGCGCTACAGTGCTCGTTACGAGCACGTTCGCTCATCTCTAATTACAATACTTCTGTATTGTAATGCATTGGCTGGAAGTGTATTATACACAGTAATACACTTCCAGCTTACTGCCTGTGAGATCCAGGGGGCTGGATCTCACAGGCTTCTGTAGATAGCAGCCGGATGCCTAAGGAAAGCATCCGGCTGCTATCTAAGCCATCGGGTCCCCGTCACAGCAGCACGGGGACCCGATGGACACCCCCTCTGACCGGAAGCCAGATGTCTTTGTTTTAGGCAAAGGCTGCAACATAACAAAATGTGAAAACTTAAAAGAATGTGAAGACTTTTTCAAATGTACTGTATATATTTTTGAGATGTTGCTTGTCATCTGTAAATGGACAGAAGGTAGTAACAAGAATGTTGATTTTAGCATCCTGTCTCTTATGTGTGTGTTCTTTAGTCTTGGGGAATATACACCTTATAAGTTGCCACACTGATGGAATCCGAATTTTGAAGCTTATCTAATCTTTCACCAAAATTTGCATTCATTTATTCTGGATATTGTATCACTTCTATGTGGCCTTTTAGCTGTTTTCTTCAATGTATGCTAAATGTTTAGATTAAAATTTACCAGATGTTATGGGTGGAGACTAGAGATGAGCGAGCACTAAAATGCTCGGGTGCTCGTTATTCAAGTCAAATTTTTCCCGATGCTCGGGTGCTCGTTTCGAATAACGAACCCCATTGAAGTCAATGGGAGACTCGAGCATTTTTTGCAGGGGACCAAAGCTCTGCACAGGGAAGGTTGCGTGAAAACCTGGAAACCTCAGAAAATGATGGAAACACCACTAAAAATGGACAGGAAACAGCAGGGGCAGCATGCATGGATGCCTATGAGGCTGCCTAATCGTACCATTACGCCAAATTCTGGGAAACAGCCTGGTGACCCTCAAGACAATTGTGCTGACCCAGACCAAGATGGGCAAGGCACATGCCCATCACATGTTAGTAAAGCACCCAACAAGGTGCGACGAAGGTCCATCACCGCCTGCGGGTGACACCACTGCCCATGCTGGCACTGTTGTCCTATCCCCCACCCCAGGACACAGGCATAAGCGTCTCCCTCCCCGCACCCACCCAGTAGTCCGCAGCGTACACAAAGTTCTCCCAGCACAGTGCCCAGCTCTCCCCATCCCAGATGGGCAAACACGCACCCACCACCCACCCACCCTGTCCACGGCAGACACAAAGACCTACAAGCACAGTGCCCAGCTTTCCTAATTCCAGACGGGCTAAGACGCACACTTCACCCACCTATTAGTCTCCACACTGGGTGGGTGCAGAGCCTTTTAGTGCCCCTCAAGACAATGTTTGTGTGCCAGGGCCTGGTAGTAACCCTCCTTGAAGTTGTGGGGGAGAGGCTGCCGGTGACCCTCAAGACAATTTTGGCCGACAGTGTAGTGGCGAGCCTCCAAAAAATCGTGGGTGAGAGCCTGGAGGTGACCCTCAGAAACAAATGGTTTAAAAAAGCATGGTGGTGCACCCCTGAATGACAGTCTGTGACTGAGATTGCAGGTGAACCCGCTAAAATTGAAGTCTAGTACACCTTGGTGGTGAACCCCTAAATTACAAAGTTTGACTGAGATTGCAGTTTACAGCATGGGGGTGAACCCCAGGATGACTTGTTAAGACTGAGATTGCAGTTTACAGCATGGCGGTGAACCCCAGAGTGGCTTGGTTAGACTAAGATAGCAGCTGAACCACCCAAAAATTTAGCCTGACACAGCATGGCGGAGACTACAGTCCAGTGAACAATTCTGTGGTAGGTGGTACAGTAGCTGCAGTCTAGAAAATATGTTTTTTCTCTCACTTATATATACTTCAGTCCAGTGAAAAATTGTGTGGTGTGCGGTACACTAGCCACAGTCTAGAGAATAAGTTTTTTCTCTCAGATCCATTTAATACAGTTCAGTGAAAAATTCTGTGTTGTGCGGTACACTAGCAGCAGTCTAGATAATACGTTTTTTCTCTCAGATACATTTAATACAGTCCAGCGAAAAATTGTGTGGTGTGTGGTACACTAGCCGCAGTCTAGAGAATTCCGCAGTCTAGAGAATTGTGCATTCCGCAGCCGTATTTCACGGCGGATTGTCCGCAAAAAAAAGGAAACGTGTGTGTCTCACTGTGCTGCCGCTCACTCCTACCCCCTCCCCTCTGCAAAGAATAAGGAGGTGCTGCTGTGCTCCCAAATGAGCTGCTCCTGTTTCGACTGAAGTTGCACAAGACTTTAATTACTTCAGTATTCCTATCTGCGTATTTAAAAACATTTTAAAATAGGAATCTGAAGTCGGCTTTGGTACCGAGGTATCAGCCAGTACCAAAGCTAATTTCTGATTCCTATTGAAAAATGTTTTTAAATACGCAAATAGGAGTACTGAAGCCATTAACCGCAGTCTTGTGCAACTTCGGCCAAAATGAAGTTTTGCTACACGGAGCCCATACATTATGATTAGAGATGAATGAATCTATTCGCCGTTTCGTAGATTCGTATAGAATCCTACAAATTTTCTACTCCGAAGCTAATCCGGATTTTATGTGATTCCATCCGTTCGATTCGAAAATGTTCTTAAAGCTTTGTACGCATTCGCTACGTACTTGATCGATAAATTGTACGCTACATATAAGTTACTTTATACGCTGATGTGTCCGAATTCAGTTAATTAGCGAACTTTTACTGTAAGTTCGTTATTCGTGCGGCAAAAAGCCTGGGAAGAAAGTGGTCACCTGACCTAGTGGGAAGAGCTTGCTGTGATTGGCTCACAGGCTCGGAAAGCCTGTGACATCAGTTGGGCTGCGACTGCTGAGACGAGCAGAAGCACTGTCTGTGAAGTTCTGAAGTTTCTGAACTGAATTGTGGTGGAATTGTTCTGGGCATCCATAATACATATCAGGGCAAGTGCAGGGCCAGTGCAGGGTTAGTAATTAATCAGGCAGGCATAGAGACAGGGAGAGAGACAGGGAGAGAGACAAAGACCTGCTGCAGGGCCACAGTTAAGTGAAAATGTCTGGCATGGAAAAGCAAAAGGGTTCCAGCCAGACCTCAAGCTCCAAAAAAAGGAGAAGGTGGCACAGGGCAGAAGTGCCAAAGGACATGTAGCCGGAGCTTCTACTTGTAGAATTCATAATAGTTGGCCACTGTTCCACCAGGCTAACCCACCGAGGCGCAAAATTGTAGTGGAGGAGAAAGTGGATGAGGTAGTGGAGTGGATGACACACTCATCTCAATCGCAGCCGGATGATCTGCTTTCTTCTGCTGATACAGTATCATGTAGCCAGGGGTCAGACTCAGAGCGTTCCTCCTGTTCCACAATTCCGCTCCAGCAAAGCCCATCATTTTCTGCCACCTCTCAGCCCTCAGTGCCCCCTCCTAGTGGTGTCCCTTCTGCATTTTATAATAAAAGGCCACCGAACCCCACCGCATAATCCGGCAGTTATAGAGGACAGCCTCCCTGAGTATTTCTTAGAGGGCAGTCAGAGTTTTGACTGCCCGGAATTGGAGGTTGGTGGGGAACAGCCTATATTGCAGTCAGAAAAAAGTGGTGTGGAGTCTGATAATGATTTGTTAGACAGGAGGACCTGGAAGGCGGATCGGGCTGGTGAGGAGGATTTTATCTCAGAGGAGGAGGGCGGTAGTAGTGGCTTCAACAGAGGGCAGAGGCGAGTTAGGCCCAGGGCCAGGCCTTTCTTGGGATCTAGTGAGACCCCAAGTATGGTGGGGCCGGCATTAGGATCTAAGCGTGCAAGGGCTACAAGCTTGGCCAGCTCTGGAGGGCGCACTTCGGGTGTGTGGAAGTATTTCACCATTCTGCCAGGGGACAGCACCACGACCACATGTAATTTCTGTAAATAGAAATTAAGCCGTGGGAAAGCCACAAATGTAGGGACCACTGCTCTGTGGAACCATCTGAAGCGGCGTCATGCCGCCAATTTGTGTAACCAAGGTTGATTAGAGCAGCGCATTAAAACTGAAGAGCTGGCTACTTCTCCCGGGGTCCCTTGCGTCAGGCAGGCCACATCCAGGGGCGTAACTAGTACATACACCTCATCGTCAACCGCGTGCATTTCTTCACCTCCTCTTATTCGTCAGCCGTCCATCGCCGAGGGTGTGGCGAGGAAGCAAGTTTACGCAACAAGTAATCCAACAGTGCGCAAACTTAATTGTCACCTGACCAAGTGCACAGCTTTTAGAGAGCTAATGGCTTGCGCTCAGCCACGCTGGCAGATCCCTAGCCGGCATTACTTCTCAAACAAAGCTATTCCCGCCCTTTACTCGCACGAGGCAGACAATATAGGATGCTCCCTGCAGCTTTCTCTCTGCAGCACCGTGCACATCACGGTTCACACCTGGAGCAGTGCTTATGGCCAGGGGCAATACATGTCCTTTACGGCCCACTGGCTGAATGTATTTAGTGGCAGCGGGGCAGGAATCCCCCTGCAACCGGGCCAATTGCTTTTGACACCTCCATGCACTTTCCAGCCAGGATTGCAGCAGACCACCCAACACTTAACCGCTTCCACCTCCTCGGGCAGTCTGCCTGCTGGAGCTTCAGGGCATAGAGTTAACCCCCCTCCTTCCTATAACATGTGCCAGGTGAAACGCTGCCACGCTGTCTTACACTTAATTTGTCTTGGAAACATCAAGTAGCAAATAGCGTACTGGCTGTCTCCCCGCCAGCTGGAAGTGGGCAAGGTCGTGAGTGACAACAGGACAAATATAGTGGCAGCGCTGAACCTGGGTCAATTCATGCATGCTCCCTGTATGGCACATGTCCTAAATCTAGTGGTGCAGAGATTTCTCAAAACATTCACTGGCCTGCGCACAGTACTGGCAAAGTCCCGGAAGCTTTGCACTCATTTGAGTCATTCTTATGTGTCCCGCAACGCTCTGCTGGACCTGCAGCGTGAAAACAGTCTTCCGCCACACCAGTTGATAGGTGACGTGCCAACCCGGTTGCATTAAACGCTTCATATGTTGCAGCGGCTCCTTGAACAGTGTAGAGTAGTGGATGATTTTGTCCAGCAGCAGCCAGAATCTTCGAACATAGGGAGCAGGTGCGGCTTAGATTTCCGTCAGTGGAGCCGGGTCCGAGATGCCTGCACTGTTCTAATGCCCTTTGAAGAAGCCACTTAATTGGTCAGCCGAGACAGCTGCGGTTTGAACAACATAATTTGACTTATATTTGAACTGGAAAAGACACTGACGCTGCAGGGGGAAATGGAGGAAGGAAATACTGGCCATCTCTCTGCACGCCATGCTGTCACTGTAGGGGAGCCCAAAAAAAAAGTTCTGTTGCGGTTTAGGAGGAGGATGAGGAGTTTCAGGTAGAAGAGGATGGGGAGGAGGAGGATTTTGATGATGATGACCAGGAGGAGGACAAGACACAGCTGGAGGATCTGGAGGATGACGATGACACTTTCAGGGACACTGAAGTGTCTCAGAGAGAGGCTGAGATGGAAAGAACTGGCTCCTCGGGCATGCTGGCCAGGATGGCGAGCTGTATGCTCACATGCTTACAGAGTGACAGGCGTATCCTAAAAATAAGGCAGACAAATACTGGCTGGTGATGCTTCTGGACCTGCGATATCAATCCAACATGGGGGATTGTTTTCCTCCCCAGGAAAGGGAGGAGAAATTAGCATCATTCCGAAATAAGCTATTTACTAACCTGGCCACAGCTTTCAGCCAGCCCTAGTTAAGCCTCATGAGTATGATGCAACAATTTTTTTCAGCCTCCCAACAGCCGCAGTCAAGTGAGAAGGCCCAGACCACCCGCATCAATGAACTGCTTACCTGCAGTCTGGCTCGCAAAGCCTCTTTTCAGACCCCCTGGACTTTTGGGCAGCCAGAATACAACAGTGGCCGGAACTTGCCCACTATGCACTAGGGATTATTTCCTGCCCAGCCTCAAGTGTCATGTCAGAGAGAGTTTTTAGCGGCTCTGGGGGGGAAGGGGGTGGGGTAGGGACACCCAAATGGACCAAACTGTCACCTGGCAGTGTCCAAAAAAACACCTTTATAAAAATGAATAAAGGCTGGATTACCTCCGATTTTCACACTCCTCTTGCTGAGGCAGATGATTACATCAGGCCTTGCGGCCGAAATAGTCCAAGTGTCTTCCCACTGTTGCTGTCAGCCGGCCCATAAAGTTGCATGCCGAACGTCTCTTGTGTCATGGGCTGTGCGAACCCGAACTCCCCAAACCAAAACCCCTAAATTTTATTAAAATCCAAAAACTGTTGTTTACCTCCGCTTCCGTTTTCAACATTAGTACTTAGCAGGCGAGCAGCTGTTGTTAGTAATATACACCGTTCTTAGTTCTATTTAGTATTATTTGTTTTGGAGCCTTTCCTCGCAAAAAAAAAAAATATCTAAAAAAAAAAAATAAAACAAAGTAAAAATGGTATTAAAAAATAAAATTGGTACACTGTTGTAACCTCCGCCTCCCGTTACAAGTTACATTAGTGGAGTTTGTTATACTCCACCGCAGTTTGTTGTATTTACTAATCACTCTCTGCTGATATACCCCGTTCCCTACTACTACTGGCCTTGGCACCCATGAAAAGCCCATATATAATTTTCACTGCCTATCTTTACAAGGTAGAATATTTACAGGCTTGTTGTCCAAACAAGCCAAGCCTTTTTCTCTTACTGTAATCTATGAACCGGAGTGTGCGTAATTTATTAATGCTTTGGCCTGCAGACACCCTGTGTTCATTAATCCGGGAAAATGGCCTTTGAACAATTTTTGGAGTCTTCGGCCTAAACAGACACCCCTGTCTTCTTCACACTATGTCAGGAAGGAGTTAAAGGTTTAAAAAACACTCAAAACACAGGTTTTACAAGAATAATTTTAGTAATAAATAATAACAACTTTGAACAAATAATAAATAATATCATAAACAAAAGAAAGGTAAAAAAAAAGGTTACATCGGCCTTTGCCGATGTCTGGCCATAATCTCATTTCCCTGAGCTCCAGCTACAGGCCGCGAACAACCTGGGAGGCAGCATGGAGCCTAGTCTCAAAGCGGCCTAAGGCTGCCTCCACTTCAAAGTCAGTGGGGATATCTGTAGGGGTGGAAACAGCAATATAATTAGTATGATCCAGTTAAAGTTGTTGTTTTCTTCTAAATGTGTATTTATTGTGATAGATATCGTTATCGCAATAAATTTCTTAATATCGTTAACACGGTAGGAATGTTTTTGATATCGCCCACTCACATTAGCTGCAGCATGAGCACGTCTTTGAGTCTGTGTGTAGGAGGAGGAAGCGCTAACTATAAAGGGGCATATATCTAAGAGCACTTTCTTTCACACTAGCGCATTTGCCTGACACAAACGGGAGAACGGCCAGCCACATTAACAATAATGGGGGACGGCGCTGATCCAGCCGCTATCTGGCAGGAACGCCGGTAATTGGCAGGACAAATACTGCAGAACAGCCTGCAGGATCACCACCACATATGTGAAAGTAGCCAAAGGGAAATTACTGGGAAGGAGCACGTATCTGAGAATACCTTCACTTGTTTGGGTGGAGTTAGAGGCGTGGCCTAGCATGAAAGAAAATTGCTGCAGCGCACTTCGTATATAGATCGAATCTTTTAAAAAATTCAACGAACATTTGGCGAAACAGCATTACAAAGTTTTTTTAACAAATCAACTGAGGATCTGTGATCTGAAGCTTAATCTGCTCAAGTCTAGTATTTTAAATTGTGTTTTGCAATGGTTTATATGGCATTGCCTTTCTGTATCTGATGGGATATGAGAAGCTAATGCTGTCTTCATATTTTTTTTTTCCTGAAAATTTGGTGGCATGAGCCTATTCACTGTATTGAGAAGTGACTGGATTAGGCACTGGTGCTGTCTTCAATTGTGATTTACACTAGTTTCCTCATATAAGGATTGCACTGCAGTACTTCAGTCCATCGTGTTCTATATTACAGTCTTTACTATCTGTAGGATGTCATCTAAAAGCTATTTTGAAAGCAAATCCCAGTTATTTCATATTATATTTGTTAATTGCTTAATGCCAATATCTTGCTCAGATGCCAACTGAGAGTGGGAGGTGAAATTAGTTTGTGTTTTCCCCAGTGACAGACTAGCTAATCTTATTAGAGCTCATTTATTGAGTCACCCATCAGCCATAGGGTGTATATATATTTAATTTTGCATTTTTCTACTCTTTTGTAATTTCTGAAGGTTGATTAGTTTCCCTAAGGTTGTTTTTTTCTTTTTTATACTGTAATCAAATCTAATTTGCAAAGGTAATGTAAGGATAAGAAGTCAAATGTCAAATCACACAACAAGGTTCTCATTTAGAGAAATGTGTTGAATAAATAGACAAAGAGAAATCAGCTAAACATAATCTATCATACCTACTGTAGCTTTATAATTGGCCACTTACAATGTGCCCATAAACAATTACACATACAGTACTATAAACAGTATACCACCCAGGGTTGTATTTATAGCTGGTGTCCCCCTTGCTATAAAGGCCAGTATGGTGAGAAGAGTGGGCACAGTGTTGTAGGCAAGTCCATATTTAAAGAAGGTGGTGCCAACATTAGAAAGCATTGTCAAATCAGGTAGGTGGGGCAAACACACATAGATTGGACAAGCAATACCATAGATTGGCACTATATTATATTACACATTGGTATTTGGCTCTGCAGCAGAAACACATACCACACAGTGCACAGTGAAACACATAGCACAGTGCACTGCCTCAGTAGCACCAAATACCACAGCACAATATACTGCCCCAGCATAACCAGATACTACAGTGCAGCACAAAATACTGCCCCAGCAGAACCAAATACTACAGTGCAGCACAATATACTGCCCCAGCAGCACAAAATACCGCACCCGAAGCTACCCCTCTCTAGTGGTCTGCAACAAATATGGAGGAGTGGGCTGAGGAGGTGAGACGGGGTCACAGCTGTGAGCCAGCTCTACCAACACACTGGTCAACATACCCAGTGTCATCATCATCATCATCATCAGACTTGTTCTTCTGCACAAGTGACTCCTCCTGCTCCGCTTCCAGTGGTAGGCAGCCAGCCAGATGTGAAAGCTGCTCTTCCTCAGCCATCCTTTGTTGAATCAGCATGAGCATCTGCTCTAGGATAAAGATCAGCGGGATGACATCATAGATGCAGCAATAGTCCCTAATGACAAATCTGGTGGCGTCTTCGAAGGGTCTGAGTATATAACTAATGCATCAGATGAGCTTCCACTGCCTGACCTCAAAACAACAGATGTTCTGGACCATGATGAGTTGGTCTGGTCCATGATGAAACCATTCATTGTTTTACGTTGATCATGCAAATGCTCCAGCATATGCAAGGTAGAATTCCAGCAAGTTGGAACATCACGGATCAAGTAGTGCAATAGAAGACTATTCTGTTGCTGCAAGTCCAGGAGGGAGCTCCTTGCCACATACGAATGGTGGAAATGCAAGTCCAGTCTCCTGGACATGACCAGCACCCTCCGAAAGCCACAGTACTTTTATTTTTTAAAAAAAAGTGTTGAACCAGTAAATTTAATATTTGTGTCTTGCTGGGAACATGTGATATTTTCCCTAATAACACATTCAGTAACACAGGAATAATAATGTATTGTTTGCAGTAAACTGCGTTCACTAACACAAGTATAGTAATGCAGTTTTGCAGTAAAATGCTTTTGCTGTAAATGAACGTTATCTAGAAGTAATACAGCACATTCACTAAAATGGGTATAGTAATGCAGTTATACTGCAATATACTCTTCGTCCCTACTAATGGCATGTCAGTCATCTATATGTCTTTAACCTCTTCATATCTGGGCCATTTACCTCCTTCCTGACCAGGCCTAACAAGCGATTCTGAGATTGTTTTCTCGTGACACATTGTACTTTAAGTTCATGGTAAATTTGAGTCGATATGTTTTAATTTTATTTATAAAAAAAAATCCAAAAGTTAACGAAAATTTGAAAAAATTCACTGTTTTCTAAATTTGAATCTCTCTGCTTTTAAGACAAATAGTGATACCCCATAAAATACTCATTAATTGACATTCCCCATATGTCTACTTTATGTTGGCATCATTTTGGTAATGTCATTTTATTTTTTTTAGGACAGTAGAAGGTTTAGAATTTTAGACGCAATTTTTGCAAATTTGCAAAATCAACTTTTTTAAGGACTAGTTCAGTTCTGAAGTCAGTTTGTGTGGCTTACATATAGAAACCACACATAGAGATGAGCGAGCACTAAAATGCTTGGGTGCTCGTTATTCGAGACGAACGTTTCCCAATGCTCGGGTGCTCGTTTCGAGTAACGAACCCCATTGAAGTCAATGGGAGACTCGAGCATTTTTTGCAGGGGACCAAGGCTCTGCCTAGGGAAGGCTGGGTGAAAACCTGGAAACCTCAGAAAATGATGGAAACACCACGGAAATGGACAGGAATCAGCAGGGGCAGCATGCATGGATGCCTCTGAGGCTGCCTAATCCCACCATTACCCCAAATTCTCCTGCAACAGCCTGGTGGTTACCCTCATGGCAATTGTGCTCACCCAGACCAAGAAAGGCGAGGCACATGCCCATCACATGTTAGGGAAGCACCCAACTAGGTGCAACGAAGGTCCATCACCCATGCCCATGCTGGCACTGCTCTCATATCCCCAGTCACACGATGCAGTCATAAGCCAGACACAGCATGGCGGTGACACCAACAAGTGACCGAGTTAGATGAGGTAGCAGGTGTGCCACCCAAAAATTTAGCCTGACGCAGCAAGGCGGTGACAACAGAGTGACCGAGTTAGACTGAGGTAGCAGGAGGTGAAGCACGGATTGTAATTCGAAGGAGGAGGAGGAGGGGTTGGAGGAAGAGGCATAGTAAGTCTGAGAAACCGTGACCGAGGTAGGCCCCGCAATCCTCCAAGTGGGCAGTACATGAGTGGCCCCATGGTCAAACTCGGTCAGAGAGACCGAGCTAAACGACGATAGCAGGTAGAGCACATTAGAAATTTAGCGTGGCCCTGTATGTGGACATTGAGGGCTTGTGCATGTAGGTGGGCTGAACTTTTTTTCTGCTTGCGCTCCAACGTCTGCTGTGATATAATAACCTTCCAATTGTCATTCAAAAGAGCGTTTCTTCAGGGAGGAACAAAAATACCTAACTTCAAAAAAGCTAAATTTAGCCAACTAAGAGAGGCCATAGACCTAACTAACTGGGACAAAGTCCTCAAAAATAAAAATACAGCCACAAAATGGGATATTTTTAAAAGCATCCTAATATCTAATTGTGAGAGGTACATACCTTATGGGAATAAAAGGTTAAGGAACAAGAAAAAACCAATGTGGATAAACAGAACTGTAAAGAAAGCAATAAATGACAAACAGAAAACATTTAAATCACTAAAACAGGAGGGGAGCGAGGAAGCATTGAAAAACTACAAGGAAAAAAATAGAATATGTTAAAGACAAATAAAAACAGCCAAACTAGAGACCGAGAGATTAATCGCCAAAGAAAGTAAAACTAACCCTAAAATGTTCTTTAATTATATAAATGGTAAAAAGTATAAACCTGAAGGTGTCGGCCCCTTACAGAGTAATGAGGGGGGAGTTGCAGAGAGCGATGAGGAGAAAGCAAAGCTACTAAATATCTTTTTCTCCACTGTATTCACTGAGGAAAATAAACTGTCAGATGAAATGCAGAATATAAAAGTAAATTCCCCATTAAAAGTGCCCTGTCTGACCCAGGAAGAAGTAGAGCTGCGTCTTAAAAAGATTAAAATAGACAAATCGCCAGGACCGGATGGCATACACCCCCGTATCCTAAGAGAATTAAGTAATGTCATCGCCAGACCCTTATTTCTGATATTTAAGGACTCTATACTGACAGGGAGTGTTCCACAGGATTGACGCATAGCAAATGTGGTGCCAATATTCAAAAAGGGTCCAAAAACAGAGCCCGGGAGCTATAGGCCGGTAAGTTTAACATCTGTCGTGGGTAAACTGTTTGAGGGTTTTCTAAGAGATGCTATCTTGGAGTACCTCAATGAAAATAAGCAAATTACTCCATATCAGCATGGCTTCATGAGGGATCGGTAATGTCAAACCAATTTAATCAGTTTCTATGAGGAGGTAAGTTCTAGACTGGACTGCAGCGAATCAATGGATGTCGTATATCTGGACTTCTCCAAAGCATTTGACACTGTACCACATAAAAGGTTAGTATATAAGATGAGAATGCTTGGCCTGGGAGAAAATGTCTGTATGTGGGTAAGTAACTGGCTCAGTGATAGAAAACAGAGGGTTGTTATTAATGGTACATACTCAGATTGGGTCACTGTAACTAGTGGGGTACCACAGGGGTCAGTATTGGGCCCTATTCTCTTCAATATATTTATTAATGATCTTGTAGAAGGCTTGCACAGTAAAATATCAATTTTTGCAGATGACACTAAACTGTGTAAAGTAATTAACACAGAAGAGGACAGGACACTGCTACAGATGGATCTGGATAGACTGGAGGCTTGGGCAGCGAAGTGGCAGATGAGGTTTAACACTGACAAATGTAAAGTTATGCATATGGGAAGGAATAATGCAAGTCACCAGTACATACTAAATGGTAAAATATTGGGTAACTGACATAGAAAAGGACCTAGGAATTTTAGTGAACAGAAATCTAAGCTGCAGAAACCAGTGTCAGACAGCTGCTGCCAAGGCCAATAAGATAATGGGCTGCATCAAAAGAGGCATAGATGCCCGTGATGAGAACATAGTCCTGCCACTTTACAAATCACTAGTCAGACCACACATGGAGTACTGTGTACAGTTCTGGGCTCTTGTGAACAAGGCAGACATAGCAGAGCTGGAGAGGGTTCAGAGGAGGGCAACTAAAGTAATAACTGGAATGGGTGGACTACAGTACCCAGAAAGATTATCAAAATTAGGCTTATTCACTTTAGAAAAAAGACGACTGAGGGGAGATCTAATAACTATGTATAAATATATCAGAGGTCAGTACAGAGATCTCTCCCACGACCTATTTATCCCCAGGACTGTGACTGTGACAAGGGGCCATCCTCTGCGTCTGGAGGAAAGAAGGTTTGTACACAAACATAGAAGAGGATTCTTTACGGTAAGAGCAGTGAGACTATGGAACTCTCTGCCTGATGAGGTGGTGATGGTAAGTTCACTAAAAGAGTTCAAGAGGGGCCTGTATGTATTTTTGGAGGGTAATAATATTACAGGTTATAGTTACTAGAGAGGGGTCGTTGATCCAGGCAGTAATTCTGATTGCCTGATTGGAGTCGGGAAGGTATTTTTTTCCCTAAAGTGGGGAAAACTGGCTTCTACCTCACAGGGTTTTTTTTCCTTCCTCTGGATCAACTTGTAGGAAAACAGGCCGAACTGGATGGACAGATGTCTTTTTTCGGCCTTATAAACTATGTTACTATGTTACTATGTAATGACAGCTGAACGTTGCGCAGGGACACATTGGTGGACAGTGTGGAGGATCATGCAGGCGAAGGGGTGGTTTTCCGGCGGGAGGCGCTCGTGCCGGGGTCCTGGGCTGGGGGTTGACTCGCAGAGGCAGCGAGTGACACAGGGGAAGGAGCAGTGGTGTGACCCGCATAAGGGTAACGGACGGCCTTGGTTCCATAGTGTTTAGCACTCGTATACCTGCGCATGCTGGTGGTGGTTAGGCTGGTAGTGGTAGAACCCCCACTTAAAAATTTGGCATCAACTGGTACGGCTGTCAACATTGAGCTTGAACTAGTGGGGCATGTGTGGTATTGATTCTTCTGAGTTTAAAATCGTATACGTCCCCTATCATGGGAACATATATTTCATGGATTTTTCTAACACGGAAAAGGAAAAAGAGCTTGCTCTGGCCAGGGGAGTGTCTTTTCTACTGCAGCTAAGGGGACATGTCCATGCACTGCCTATCACAGGTCAGGAGCCAATCAAAAGAACCACCAAAAAAAATCAGTTCAAAATCTAATACGTCCCCTATCCGGGTAAATTGTTTGGAGAGAGGGCTTGTAGGTGGGGGGCAGGCTGGGGGGAAGGAGGTTGAGCTGGAAAAGCCAGAGGAGTGCCCCCTGGGCTAGCGTGTGTGGTGGTGACAACAGCCGGATGGAGTTCGAATGACGACGCAGGACCCCAACTTAAAAATTTAGCATCAACCGGTACGGTTGTCAACTATGAAATTGATCAAGTGAGGCATGTGTTGTATGTATTCTTCTCAGTTTAATACCGTATACGGCACCTATCCGGAAAAATAGTTTGGAGAGAGAGAAAGAGAGGAAAAAGACGTATTTTTAAAAGTAACGTTCAGTATAGAACAGTTAAAGAGAAAGAAAGAATTTTATGAAATGGATTTGTATCACTGAGAGCAAAAGAATCTATTTTTTTACGTGACGTGCAGTATAGATCACTTGGAGATAAAAAGGGGAATGTGCAGACTTGGGCTGCTATAGTGCAAACCACTATGGTGGTGACAACAGAGTGAGCGAGCGACACTGCGGTAGCAGGCGAACCACATAAACATTTTTCGTGGCCCTGTATGGCGGCGGTGACAACAGAGTGACTGAGTTAGTATGCGGTAGCTGGTGAAGCACCAAAAAATTTAGCTTGACACAGCATGGCGGTTACACCACCAATGACTTTGTCTGACTGAGAATGCAGTGAAATGGCTTTTGTTGACCCTCCAAAAAATTTTTTCTTTTCGGAGTACATAAAGTCTACCCTTAGCAAAATATATATTTTTTAAATGTCGGTACTTGCGCCTCCTGAAAAATTGTTTTGGACTGTCTGTTTGACGCTCCTGAAACATTGTTTTACACTGTCTATAGTTGACACTGCGGAAAAATTGTTTGGAGAGAGGGCCTGTAGGGGGCCCTCCGGAAAAATTGTTTAGAGAGAGGGCCTGTAGGTGGACCTCCGGAAAAATTGTTTAGAGAGAGGGCCTGTAGGTGGACCTCCGGAAAAATTGTTCAGAGAGAGGGCCTGTAGGTGGACCTCCGGAAAAATTGTTTAGAGAGAGGGCCTGTAGGTGGACCTCTGGAAAAATTGTTTAGAGATAGGGCCTGTAGGTGGACCTCCGGAAAAATTGTTTAGAGAGAGGGCCTGTAGGTGGACCTCCGGAAAAATTGTTTGGAGAGAGGGCCTGTAGGTGGACCTCCGGAAAAATTGTGGTAAAAGAGTGCCAGTTGGACCTCTAAAAAATGGTGTTTTTTGGGTCAGCGTTAGGCAAAGACGACAAGGAGGAGGAGGAGGTGTAGGAGGAGTAGAGAAGAGGAATCGGATACATAAGTAAGATTAATCTTTAGCTGCTTTCCCCCGGAGGAGATTTGAATTCCGGTGAAATCCAGGCTTTGTACATTTTAATAAGCGGCAGCCTGTCAGCGCTGTCAGTTGACAGGCGTGTACGCTTATCGGTGATGACGCCACCAGCTGCACTGAATACCCGCTCTGACAGTACGTTAGCGGCAGGGCAGGCCAGCACCAGTTCAGGCCACGTGTCCAGCTTTGAAACCCAGTAGTTGTATGGAGCAGAGTGATCGATCCAGACGTTGGTATGGTCAGCTAGGTACTCCCTCACCATCTTTCTGTACAGCTCCCCCCTACTCTGCTTAGACTGGGGACAGGTGACAGTGTCTTGCTGGGGTGACATAAAACTGGCAAAGGCCTTGGAGAGCGTTCCCCTGCCAGTGCTGGAAGGGCTGCTGGCTCACCTCCTCTCCCCCGCTACTTGTCCCACAGAACCATGCCCTCTGCCGCTAGCGGCGTCAGATGGGAAGGATTGTTTCAGCTTGTGCACCAGGGCCTGTTGATTGATTCACTCTCATACTCCTTTCCTCTACAGGGATGAGAGTGGAAAGGTTCTGCTTGTACCGTGGGTCCAGGAGAGTGAACACCCAGTAATCGGTGTTTGAAAAAATGCTTCTAACGCGAGGGTCACGGGATAGGCAGCCTAACATGAAGTCTGCCATGTGTGCCAGAGTCCCAACACGCAAGAATTCCCTCTCCTCACTGGCCTGACTCTCCATTTCCTCCTCCAAGTCCTCCTCTTCATCCCATACAGGCTCAAGAGTTAAGGACTGAGCACTGGTACCCTCTTCTGTCTCGCCGACATTCTCCTCCTCTTCCTCCTCATCCTCATCCCCCTCCTCCGATACGCGCTGAGAAACAGACCGGAGGGTGCTCTGGCTATCAAGCGACATATCTTCCTCCACCGTCTCTTGTGACAAGGGCAAAGCATCCGACTTGATGCTGAGCAGTGAGTTTTTCAACAGGCAAAGCAGCAGGATGGTGAGGCTGATAATGGCGGCATCGCCGCTGACCATCTGTGTTGACTCCTCAAAGTTGCTTAACACCTGGCAGATATCAGACATCCACGTCCACTCCTCATTGTAGACTTGAGGAATCTGAGAGACCTGACTACCAGTTCTGGTGGAAGGTGACATCTGGCAGTCTACAATCGCTCTGCGCTGCTGGTAAACTCTGGATAACATGTTTAATGTGGAATTCCATCTCGTGGGCACGTCGCACAACAGTCGGTGAGCGGGCAGTTGTAGGCGGCGCTGCGCTGCCCTGAGAGTGGCAGCATCTGTGGTCGACTTGCGAAAATGCGCACAGATGCGGCGCACCTTGGTGAGCAAATCAGACAGATTGGGGTATGTCTTGAGGAACCGCTGAACTATTAGATTGAACACGTGGGCCAGGCATGGCACATGTGTCAGTCTGCCGAGCTGCAGAGCCGCTACCAGGTTACGCCCGTTGTCACACACACCCATGCCTGGCTTGAGGTTCAGCGGTGCCAGCCACAGATCGGTCTGCGCCGTGATGCCCTGTAACAGCTCTTGGGCGGGTTGCCTTTTGTCACCTAAGCTCAGCAGTTTGAGCACCGCCTGCTGGCGCTTACCCACGGCACTGCTGCTGCGCCTAGAGCTACCGACTGAAGGCGCCGTGCCCACAGATGGTAATTCGGTGGAGGAAAAGGAGAAGGCATAGTACGTCTGAGAGACCGTGACCGAGGTAGGCCTCGCAATCCTCCAAGTGGGCAGTACATGAGCGGCCCCAGGGTCAGACTCGGTCCCAGCCTCCACCAAGTTAACCCAATGTGCCGTCAGTGATATATAGTGTCCCTGCCCGGCAGCACTTGTCCACGTGTCCGTGGTTAGGTGGACCTTCTCAGAAACAGCGTTGGTCAGGGCACGGATGATGTTCTGTGACACGTGCTGGTGTAGGGATGGGATGGCACATCAGGAAAAATAGTGGCGGCTGGGGAACGAATACCGAGGGGCAGCCACCGCCATGAGATTGCGAAAGGCCTCGGTCTCTACCAGCCTATAGGGCAGCATCTCCAGGCTCAGCAATTTGGAGATGTGGACGTTGAGGGCTTGGGCATGTGGGTGGGTGGAACTGTATTTCCTCTTGCGCTCAAGCGTCTGCTGTAAAGACAGCTGGGACACATTGTTGGACGCTGTGTAGGCGAAGGTGTGGTTTTCCGGTGGGAGGCGCTCGTGCCGGGGGTCCTGGGCAGGGGGTTGACTAGCAGAGGCAGCGAGTGACACAGGGGAAGGAGCAGTGGTGTGACCCGCAGGAGGTGAACTGCCTTGGTTCCATTGAGTGGGGTGTTTAGCACTCATATGCCTGCGCATGCATTTGGTGGTTAGGCTAGTAGTGGTGGCACCCCTGCTGATCCTGGTGTGGCACAGGTTGCACACCACAGTCCGTTGGTCATCCTCACTTTCTTTAAAGAACCTCCAGACTTGCGAACATCTAGGCCTCGCCACGGGAGCTTCACTACGTGAAACAGTTGCTGCTGATGCACAAGCTCTGGCCCTGCTTCTCCCTCTGGCCACATCACTGCCTCTTCCAACCTGTTCTGGTGCAGCACTCGCCTCCGCCTCAGAAGCACTGTCTTCACTCGGCTTATCAACCCAGCTTGGGTCAGTCACCTCGTCATCCTCCGATTCCTCAGTCTGCTCCCCCCTCGGACTTCCTGCCCTGACAACAACTTCACCACTGTCTGACAACCGTGTCTCCTCATCGTCCGACACCTCTTTACACACTTCTTCCACTAAGTCAACATTGTCATCATCATCATCACCACCCACAGACTGCGACAGTTGGAAAACTTGGGCATCGGGAAAGAGGTCAGCAGCAACCTGAGAAGTGGTTTGTGACTCTGGGAAGGGTCCAGAAAACAGTTCCTCAGAGTATGCCGGATCGCATTCCAAATTTGCCTGGGAGGGGGCAGACTGGGGGGAAGGAGGTGAGGTGGAGGAGCCAGAGGAGTGCTCCCTTGGGTAACGTGGGTGAACTGCGTGGAAGACTGACTGGTGGAAAAATTACTTGAAGCATTGTCCGCAATCCACGACATCAGCTGTTCGCACTGTTGTGGTTTCAACAGTCCTCTACCACGTGTCCCTGTAAGTTGAGACATGAAGCTAGGGAGTGTAGCTCTGCGGCGTTCCCCTGTTCCCTCATCAGCAGGTACTGTCTCACCCTGCCCAGGACCACGGCCTCTGCCCCCCTGCAGTAATTGAATTCCCACGCCCACGCCCTCGACCCTTAGCCCTGGGGTTCAACATTTTCAGTGTCACGAGTGGTCTTGCGTCTGGAATCAGACGTTCTGCGCGGCTTTCTAAGTGACAGGTTTGACAGGCTATTCCCTGTGGTTTGGGTGCTGTTCTCCACACCCCTTTCCCTCAGCTGTTGCCGCTGGGCAATTAGCTGTCTCCTACT
>ONZH01017014.1:0-15135 GCA_900303285.1 Rhinella marina
ACAACTGCTTAAACTATTTCTTTAAGACATATCGTGACCCATAGAGTGGGTTAACAATGGGTTGCTGAACTGCAGTACAATGGGTTACTGCACAGCACTACACACTATATGACGATTTTCTTTTTCTATGGCGACTGACGCTGCAAATAGTTATTTAAAACTAACAACCCCACAAACACGGATTCACTGTTTTTTTGGCAAGTCAACTTTACTGACTACGTTAGCACAATATCACGCTTTTCTGTTTGGATGGCGAATTACGCCGCAAATAGTTATTTAAAAGTAACAACCCCACAAACACGGATTCACAGTTTTTTTGGCAAGTCAACTTTACTGACTACGTTAGCACAATATCACGCTTTTCTGTTTGGATGGCGAATAACACCGCAAATAGTTATTTAAAACTAAAAGCCCCACAAACACGGATTCACAGTTTTTTTGGCAAGTCAACTTCACTGACTACGTTAGCACAATATCACGCTTTTCTGTGTGGATGGCGAATAACGCCGCAAATAGTTATTTAAAACTAACAACCCCACAAACACGGATTCACAGTTTTTTTGGCAATTCAACTACACTGAAGAATTTAGCACTATTTGAC
Organism: Rhinella marina; assembly: GCA_900303285.1. NCBI lineage: Eukaryota > Metazoa > Chordata > Amphibia > Anura > Bufonidae > Rhinella > Rhinella marina. The sequence goes on from ONZH01017014.1 coordinate 602, forward strand.
GCTTGTCTATTTGTATGGCGAATAACGCCGCAACTATTTCTTTCACATTTACAAGCTGCCAATCATGGATTCTATATGTTTTTACCCAAACACAACCCAAAAGATTTTTTTTTAATGTTTTTTTAATTATAATTTTTTTTTATTTTTTTTAATTTAAATTTTTTTAATGTACCCCAAACAAGGCTCTGACCCTCTTACTGCACTGCAAAAAAGCGACACTAGTGGTGCTTCTTTGAATAAAGCACCTCAAAACAGCCTTTAGAACAGAGTGCAGTGCTGTGTAACAGGCTAACCCCTATGCCCACTCACTGCTGCACAGTGTACCAGAATAGCGATTTCACTGCCTGATTTTCTGTCTAGAAATCGTCCCTCTCCTATCCCTGCAATTCAGATTATCTATCCCTGATCTCCTTATTTCTTTTCTTTAATTTTTTTTTCACTTGCCCTATCTCTCCTGACATCTTTCTCTGGTCTAAAATCAATAGCAAATGGCGAATTCTAGCACTGCAGAACTATTTATAGGGCTGTGACATCACAGGACCTGGCTGGCTGCTAATTGGCTACATGTCTGCATGTGATCGCATTGTGGGTGTTTACTTCTTTGTCCCAGAAATCCTTCCCCCATGTCATGCCATGTGCTTGTGGCCATTTTAGGAAAAAAAAAAAAAGAGATTTGTTATTACGAATCGCCATGAAATTCGCTTTCGTTGCGAATCGAATTTTCCATGAAATTCGTAACGAATTCCACTTTGTCAGCTTCGAGTCGCTCATCTCTACTATTAATGTTCGTGGGCAAAATTGTCCACAAAAGAGAGCATATCTATGGGCTGAAGCTATTAAAACACATGCTGATGTCCTGGCAGTTCAGGAAACCCATGTGGAAGCCAGAGACGCCCATCGGGTCAAATATGCTAAATTCCCCATTCTGATCCAATCTCATCACCATAAGAAAAAAAGGAGTAATACTCGCATTTAGAGACTCACTCGCAATCAAACTGCTAAATGGCATGGTTGACCCTAATGGGAGATTTATTATCCAGGTTTGTGAAATTAACAACAGGATTTTCACCATTGTTGCACTATACTCTCCCAACACCCACCAAATCAGATTTCTCCACAGGCTTTTAGCTAAGGTCAAACAAATCCAACAAGGTAATTTATTGTTATGTGGTGATTTCAACTCAGTACTGGACACATCATTAGATATTTCTTCCACTACTAGAACTTCTCCCCAGTCCTTGGGTCCCATTTTATTACAAGAAGACCTATATGATGTATGGCGCATGCAACAGGACATGGAGAGAGATTATACTTATTTCTCCTCATCTCATTTATCATACTCGCGTATAGAACTCAGTAGATCAGTAGATCTCTTCTAACTGCCGCGACCAATTCCAAAATTGATGTTATCAAATGGTCTGACCACGCCACCATATCCCTGACTATAGCTGATCCTCTGATTACTAAGGACAATATCTGGAAGTGTAATTCCTTTCTGCTCTCCAACCCCACATACAGAAAACCTCTGGAGGAAGGTCTGAGAGAATATTTTCAGATCAATACTGGCTCTGTTGATAGTCCACACAGCTTATGGTGTGCTCATAAAGCCTTCATTACAGGCCTATTTATCCAACTTGGCTCCATAGCAAAAAGGGATAGGGAAAACAATTAGAACACATTATTTCACATATCAGATCCACAGAATCTCTAAACAAACGTTCACCTACTGCAGAACAAACTACGCAATTACGTTTACTCCGCATACAACTGAAGCAATGTATTCTATATAAATACGAACGTGCCTTACAACAAACTAAAGCCCGTTTTTATTCCCAAGACAATAAGGCGGGTAAACTATTAGCTTCCCGTATTAAAAAAAAAGCAGCTAAGGCGAGAATTCCTTTTCTATCTGATCCACAATCCAACTCAAAGATATTATACCCCAAAGATATAGCCAATAAATTTATGGAATATTATGCCTCCTTATACAATCTAGATAAAGATCCTCAGACGTATAAAGCTTCATCTACTCAAATTCAAGACTTTCTTAATTCTATAAACCTTCCCTCCTTAGGCTAGGGCTACACAGCGACAGTTGTCGCGCAACACCTGTCGCAGCCAGGATCCCTGAGTAGCGGGGATCCCATAGACATGAATGGGATGCCGCGGCAGTCGCAAGAAATCCAACACGGATGTATTTCTTGCGACTGCCGCGGCATCCCATTCATCTCTATGGGATCCCCGCTACTCAGAGATCGGGCTGCGACGGCTGTCGTGCGACTACTGTCGCCATGTAGCCCTATCCTTAGATCCTCAATTGGTGATTGGACTACAAAAACCCCCACAAGAAAAGGAAATAGTGGACACAATAAAATTCCTTCCTCAACATAAAAGTCCAGGCCCTGATGGCCTCACCAATCTATACTACAAGTCATTTTCTGAGATTTTATCACCCCACCTACACAAATCCTTAGCCTTTCTTCAAGGTACATTACCTAAAGAAATGCTCGCTGCCACCATAGTAACTTTCCCCATACCTGGAAAAACCCCTGACTGTCCACAAAACTTCAGACCCATCTCACTGTTAAATACCGATGCTAAGATCTATGCCAAATTGTTAGTCAATAGATTGTCAGCCCTGCTGCCATCATTAATACATGACCAAATTGGTTTTGTCAAAACTCGCCAAATCTCTGACAATACCCGCAGAGTGTTAAATGTATTAGACTATGTCAATAGACAAAAAGTTCCATATCTTATGGTCGCATTAGATGCAGAAAAGGCATTTGATCGCCTTAACTGGTCATATGCATTCATGACTCTTTCCAAGATGGGTCTCCCACAACAATTCATTACAGCAATTAAAGCATTATATTCAATTCCTTCTGCTAAGGTTTTCGTAAATGGCTCCATTTCAGATGAGTTTCTCATCACAAACGGCACCCGACAAGGCTGCCCTTTATCCCCATTAATATTCATCCTCTCCTTAGAACCACTAGCTCAAGCTCTTAGATCCCACAATGATATAGTCGTCATCAAAATAGGACATACCAGATATCGCATTTCCTTATATGCAGATGACATTCTATTGACTTTAGAACAACCCCAACGTTCTTTACCTGCAGCTGTGAACATCATTCAGACCTTTGGCCTGATTTCTTACTATAAGGTAAATGTGTCCAAATCCCAAATAATGCCTTTAAATATATCTCCACAAGAAGTCAACTGCTTGAAATCCCAATTTACAGTTTGACTGGCAACCTGATAAACTACAATACCTTGGCCTTACTGTCCCATTCACTATATCACGTTTATTTAAATATAATTACCTCCCCCTACTGGATAAGCTTAAACAGGAACTTTCCCAATGTACATATTTTGACATTTCCTGGGTGGGTAGACTAGCTACTTTCCAAATGATGGTTCTGCCTAAATTACTATATACTTTTAGGACTGTGCCCATTAAAGTACCACAACACTTCTTCAACCAAGCCCAAAACCTACCCCATAAATTCCTTTGGGGTGAAAAACCTAGAATCTCCTCAATGATTCTTCCGAAACACAGAACAAAGGGAGGTATCAGTCTTCCCAATATAGCTGATTACTTTTTAGCCACTCAGATCACTAAACTGAGGAGTTGGTGGAATGGAGACAAGACCTCTACATGGTTACAAATTGAATCGTTTCTTGCAAAAACGACCTATCTCAGAACTCTTCTGATTCACTCCCTGACTACAAGATCAGACATTGGACCTTCTTTGCCATACTTTCTCAAAACTTCATTCACACATTGGAAACTATTCCATCATAATAGTCGATCCACTAAGATCTCTCTGCTAAATGTGAGCCCATGTGCCATATTGGATATGCTTATACCAGACTTCTCATTCAAATCATGGCAGGACAGGGGGATTCATATGTTGTCAGACTTATTCAGTGGACCCCAACTACTCTCTTTTTCTGACATGAAGGAAAAATATGACATTCCTAAACATGACTTCTACAAATATTTGCAATTACACCACTTCTTTCAATCAGTAGACTCTTGCTCTGGCACAGTGCATACACCACTTTTAGAACTCTGGTCCTCACACCCAATTAAAACTCATAAACTATGTATTAGCTCTATCTATCTTGCCATTCACAATAAAGACAGTTTTGTCAAAACTAACCCCCTCCTTTCGTGGGAGAAAGAACTCAACACAATTATATCTCCCAAAGATTGGCAATATTCACTTACATTTATCACTAAAACATTTAAATGTACACTTCACTATGAAGCCCTTATGAAAACTGTTTTACGTTGGTACTTCACTCCAGATAGGTCTAGCCATATATACCCTGGAACATCCAATCTATGCTGGGGGCAATGTGGAGCTAGAGGTACCCTTTTACATATTCTATGGACTTACCCTAAACTCACTAACCTATGGAAGTCTGTGTTTCTTTTAATATCAAATTTTTGTGGGGTCTCCATTCCACCAAACCCATTATTAGCCCCTTTTAATGATTGGGATTGACCAAATCCATCTGAGGGACAGAGTGGTAACTGCTCACATTCTCATGTCTACTAAGCTATCCATAACTAAACTATGGAAAAGTTTGACTATTCCCAAAGTCTCTGACATTATACAAAATGTTGAGAATACTTCTCACTATGAAAGATTTTTTGCATACAAAGAAAATCGTTTCAACTCTTATGACAAAATGTGGATTAGATGGCCAGTATTCAAGTCACACTTACAGACACCCTAGGCCCTCCAGGTGGAAAACTACATTTTCAAAAACCATTACTTATGATACTATCTGTGCATTACCTCTGAGACATACATGTTAATATATGCTGTCATTGTAAGTCAACCTACGCAATAATTGTCACTACGCTGTTTACACATATTTTCATGTATCTTACCATTTTGGAACTGATGTATGATACCTGTCTTCTTTCTTTATTATTATTTCTACGTTGATTTACACCTTAAACACCTTAACCCTTTCGCGCCCAGAGGTTTTTTCGGTTATGCATTTTCGTTTTGCGCTCCCTGCCTTCAAACAGCCATAACTCTTTTATTTTTCTGTTCACATAGCTGTATGAGGGCTTGTTTTTTGCGGGACAAGTTGTACTTTCCAACGCCACCATTTAATATTGCATACGGTGTAGTGGGAAGCGGGAAAAAAATTCCAAACCGGGTGAAATTGCAAAGAAAACGCTATTCCGCTACAGTTCTACGGGTTTCTTATTTACAGCGTTCAATGTGCATTAAAACTGATCCATTACTTTCATTCTACTGGTCAGTACGAATCCGGCAATACCTAATATGTATAGTTTTTCCTGCGTTTTCATAGTGATAAAATAATTAGAAAGTTGCCCTTTTTTTTTTCTTTTTTTTTCCTTGTCAAATCTTGACCCCTATAACTTTTTGGTATTTATGTGTACAGAGCTGTATGGGGCTCATTTTTTGCGGGACGAACTGAAGTTTTTATTGATACCATTCTGGGGTGTGTATGACTTTTTGATCACTTTTCATTAAATTTTTTTTAGAAAAAAAAGCGACAAAAAACGGCAAATCGCCATTTGGACGCTTTTTTCCGCCACACAATTCGCCGTATTGGAATTTTTTTTTTTATATTTTAAAAGTACGGGCGTTTTTGGTCATGGTGATACCCATGATGTCTATATTTATTGTTATTTAGGTATTTATTTTTTAATTATACGGAAAGGGGGGTGATTTGAACTTTTATATCTTTTTTATTTTTTATATATTTTTTAACATTTTTTTTAAATTTTTTTTTACTATTTGAAAGCTCAAATATGGGCTTATATATTGTGGCTTTTTTTTTTCTTTATGAGCAATCAGGGATTTTATAGACTCAGAAATCCAAGAATTGCTCATTTCTTATCCTGGCCTGCCATCTAGTGGCCAGAATAAGAATTGCACTTTGAAAACTGTAATCCTCACCAGCGAGGATTACAGTTTTCATATGGTGTACAGACACCCCGATTGGCCACACGGGGTGTCTGTACACCACCCGGAAGCGAATGCTTCCGGGTTGAGACGCAACTAGATGCCGTGATCACGTGTGATCACGGCATCTAAACTCCCAGGAAGACGCCGCCGATGGCGGTAAGTAGCGGCAAGTCTCTGCTGTTAGAAACAGCAGAGACTTGCCGGCCATGACGCCCGCCGCACCTGCGAGCGGGCGCCATGTGCCCGCATCGCCCCAGCGCCGTACATGTACGGCGCTGGGCGCGAAGGGGTTAAACATAAAAAGAGGCTGTTTGCACTGTGCACTTTGAACGTTGACCGCCTGATCCAAGATCAGGAACTGTAAACCGACAATATTACACCTTTGTACTTACCTGTATGACTGCTTTAATAAAAAACTTATTGAAACATAAAAGGAGAACAGGGTTCAATAGGAGAGTGTACAGCCTGGGTAATAGGAGCAATCCTATGATACCTTGCTGCACTTATTGGGGATCCAAATTGGTGTTAAACTGCTGCTTTTAGGTTGTTTGCACTATATGATAAATCACTAATTCCAGAAAACCTTGCTTGTGATTGGGGTGCAAGTGCTGTGTGATACAGTCATTTATGGGGTGTATTAATAGGAAAGAAATGTATGTCCCATTAGCCGTTCTGTGTTGATTTTACATTGTTTTATTTTTTTTTTGGGAGGTGTATTAATAGGAAAAAAAAAGGAAAAATATAGTATAGTGGCAAAAGGGAGAAGGCAGGCCCCACCAAACAGGCCCACAACTGTTCCCCAGAGCACCCCCTTGCGGCAATCTCCCTTGCCAAGGGGTAGGTGTTCAGCAGTCTGGCGCTTTTTTGAGGAAAGTGCTGATGATAAAAGAATTGTCATTTGCAACCTGTGCCGTACCAAAATGCGCAGGGGCGTGAACACTAGCAACCTGACCACCACCAGCATGATCCGCCACATGGCAGCAAAGCACCCTAATAGATGGGCCGAACACCTGGGTCCACAATCGGTGTCTGCGGGTCACACCACTGCCTCCTCTTCCCCTCTGTTACGTGCTGGGCAATCCCCTGTCCAAGACGCAGGCCCAGTTGCCTCCCTCCGTGCACCTGGACTTCGCAAGTACCATCAGCAATCACATCCACTTCTGTGTCCCAGTGCAGTGTACAGATGTCCATACCCCAGGCCTTTGAAAGAAAGCGCAAATACCCAGCCACCCACCCACAGGCCATAGCACAGGCAACTTGCCAAATTGCTGGCCCTGGAAATGTTGCCGCTTAGGCTTGTGGACACTGAGGCTTTTTGCAGCCTGATGGAGGCAGCTGTCCCTCGTTACTCAGTACCTAGCCACCACTATTTTTCCTGGTGTGCCATCCCCACCTTACACCAGCATGTGTCCCATAACATAACCCGTGCCCTGACCAACGCAGTTACTGGCAAGGTCCACTTAACGACTGACACATGGACAAGTGCTTTTGGCCAGGGACGCTACTTTTCTCTGACGGCACACTGGGTGAACGTTGTGGAGGCTGGGAGATAGCCATACCCTGGGATGGCACAGGTGCTAACGATGCCAAGGATTGCAGGCCCTACTTCCATCAGGATTTCCACCACCACCTACATTATCGACTGCAACCCTTCCTTCTCCTGCTCCACTTCCACCTCAGAATTCTCATCTTGCAGCACCATTCAGCTATTAGTCAGTAGCTGGAAGCAGTGTAGCTTGCTGAAACTTATTTGCTTAGGTGACAAACAGCACACTGCCACAGAGCTGTGGCAGGGTATAAGGGACCAGGCTGAGCTGTGGCTCTCGCCACTCAACCTACAACGAGGCATGGTTGTGTCTGATAACTGCCACAACTTAATGGCGGCTTTGGAGCTTGGCAAGCTCACACATATACTGTCACGCTCAGGTGTGGGGGAAAAACCACACAGAGCGTAGGAGGGAAAGGAGATTAGGGCTGGAAACTAAGGAAGGAAGATGGACACCTCCTAAAGGAAATCCTGACTCTAATCCTGACTGACTACCAGTATGAACAGGGCTCAAAATGTAGGAGAGTTCATACACAGGAACCTAAACCAAACTGACCCTATAGGACCCTGGAACTAATGACAGGAATGAGTATACCTGTTCCTCCAACAGGAAGGACGAACAGGAGTCTCCCTCAGGACAAACAACTGGGAAATGTAACGTAACACACAAAAGGGAAAGAGGACACTTATCTTCAATGAAGAAATGGAAGCTCCAGGGATCTCAGCTGAGAGGCAACACCAAACCACCACAATATCCACTTAAGATATAAACCGCAAGGAACTGTGGTAGAAGCAGCAATAAATAGGGGAGAGACAATTACCACACCAGCAACACCTGAGGGAAAAGGGTGTGTTAAATACCAACAACAAAAAAGGAAAACATGTCAGATCATACCACGTGTTGCCAATCTGATAGACCTCCTGTTACCTGTCACAGGAACGTCCGTGACACATACCATGCCTGGCCCACGTCTTCAACTTATTGGTTCAGCGGTTTCTCAAAACTTACCCCAATTTGCCTGAGCTGCTGGTGAAGGTGCGCTGCCTGTGTGCCCATTTCCGAAAGTCACCTACAGCTTCCGCTGGTCTGGCAACGCTGCAGCGCTTGCACTTGCCAGCTCACCGACTGCTCTGCGACCTGAGCATGCGCTGGAACTCCACCTTCCACATGTTGGCCAGGCTTTGTGAGCAGCAGGGGGCAGTAGTGGAATACCAGCTACAACATGGTCGTCGCCTTTCCAGTCAGCTTACGCTCTTCACAAGTGACGAGTGGGCATGGATGTCTGACCTCTGTGAGGTTTTACGCAACTTTGATGAATCTACACAGATGGTGAGCGGCGATAGCGCTATTATCAGCGTAATCATCCCACTTCTGTGTCTACTGAAATGCTCACTGCTCACAATAAAGGCAGACGCTTTGCATGTGGAAGAGGTGGAAATGGAGGAAGACACTACACAGGGCGATAGCCAGACCACCTTCAGTTTGTCTACTCAGCGTGAATTGGAGGAGAAGGACGAGGAGCAGGAGACGGTTGCCCCCGCTACAGAGGGTAGTACCCATAGCCAGGTTTACTCCATCTCTTTGGCGTGGATGGGCAGAAGAGGACGAGGAGATTGAGAGTCATCCTCCTGGTGAGGAGAGCGAAGCCTTGTCTGTTGGGACTCTGGCACACATGGCTGACTTCATGCTATCCTGCCTTTCCCGTGACCCTCGCGTTATACGCATTTTAGCCAACACCGATTACTGGTTGTTCACCCTTTTCGACCCCCGCTACAAAGAGAACTTCTCATCTCTTATTCCTCTGGTGGGGAGGACTAGCAAAATGGTGCAATACCAGAAGGCCCTTGTGGAAAAATTGCTTCGAAAATTTCCATCTGACAACGCTGGCGGCAGAGTATGTAGTTCCTTGGGCACCGGAGGAGGGAACACACAGCAGTTCCAACAGAGGCAGGGCGACATTCTCCAAGGCCTGGGACAGTTTCATGACACCCCGCCAGCACCCTCACCCTGATGAGCGGCCTAGTGTCAAAATAAGGGAAAAGTTTTGGAAGATGGTAAAGGAGTACCTAGCTGACCATGTCAACGTCCTCAGTGATCCCTCTGTACCTTATAATTATTGGGTGTCTAAGCTGGACACATGGCACAAACTGGCACTCTACGCCTTTGAGGTGCTGGCTTGCCCTGCCACCAGCGTTTTGTCGAAGCGGGTATTTAGTGCCGCTGGGGGCATAATAACTAATAAGCAAATCCGCCTGTAAAATGAAAATACTGACAGGTTGATGCTTATCAAAATGAACAAGGCCTGGATTGCCCCTGACTTCGCTACCCCACCAGAGGAAAGCGGCTGAACATAAAGGAACTTTAAATGTGGCTTTTAGAGTGTATTGAATACACTGTATTCCCATGCACCACTTCCTCTTCTCGTCCTCTTCCTCCATCATATCAAACTGCTTATTAGGCTGCCCTCGCCTTTAAATTTTTAAGAGGTTCACCAGCAGGCCCTCACCCATAATTTTTTAGACGGTCACCAGCAGGTCCTCAACCATAATTTTTTAGATGGTCAGATCAGCAGCAGGCCCTCGCCCCAAATTTTTTAACCTAAAAAATTAACATTACTGTGGTCCTCCTCCTGACATGTTGACCTAAAAAGAACCTGTCTTGCGCCACCCTGCAAACTGGGACATGAAGCTAGGAGTTTTGGATGATTTTTTTTCTTGTGCTCTACTATCAGACACAGTTTCACCACGCCCAGAGCCATGGCCTCTGCGTGCACCATCAGCAGCACGCCCACTAACCCTGTCCCTTACTGCTCACCTTGCTCATATTAAATGGTATATATACAAGTTTAGAAATATAGTAGCACTCCATTATTTGAAGCAAAACTTGATTTTATTGTAAATCCATAATAGCAAGTCACAGCATAGTGGCGACATTTCGGCTCAACTGAGCCTTTTTCAAGCAATGACTAGGTATAAAGTGCAACCTTTTATAGACCCTAGTGAGGGTGTGTACCAATTAAAGAGGAGTGTCTAATTGGAATTAGCATATGTAAATACCTCATATGTGTTACGTAAATACATTTACAAAGGTATACAAAAAACATTGTGATCACATACAGTGCCTTGCGAAAGTATTCAGCCCCCTGGAACTTTTCAACCTTTTGCCACATTTCAGGCTTCAAACAAAAAGATATAACATTTTAAATTTTTGGTGAAGAATCAACAACAAGTGGGTCACAATTGTGAAGTGAAACGAAATTCATTGGATCATTTAAAGTTTTTTTGTAATAATAAAAGTGAAAAGTGGGGCGTGCAAAATTATTCTGCCCCCTTGCATTAATACTTTGTTGCGCCACCTTTTGCTGCGATTACAGCTGCAAGTCGCTTGGGGTATGTCTCTATCAGTTTTGCACATCTAGAGAACAAAACAGATCGAGCTCTTTGAGGTTGGATGGAGAGCGTTTCTAAACAGCAGTTTTCAGCTCTTTCCACATATTCTCAATTGGATTCAGGTCTGGACTTTGACTTGGCCATTCTAAGACCTGGATACGTTTATTTTTGAACCATTCCATTGTAGATTTTGCTTTATGGTTGGGATCATTGTCTTGTTGGAAGATAAATCTCCATCCTAGTCTCAGGTCTTTTGCAGACTCCAACAGGTTTTCATCCAGAATGGTCCTGTATTTGGCTCCATCCATCTTCCCATCAATTTTAACCATCTTCCCTGTCCCTGATGATGAAAAGCAGGCCCAAACCATGATGCTGCCACCACCATGTTTGACAGTGGGGATGGTGTGTTCAGGGTGATGAGCTGTGCTGCTTTTACGCCAAACATATCGTTTTGCATTATTTCCAAAAAGCTCGATTTTGGTTTCATCTGACCAGAGCACCTTCTTCCACATGTTTGGTGTGTCTCCCAGGTGGCTTGTGGCAAACTGTAAATGAGACTTTTTATGGATATCTTTGAAAAATGGCTTTCTTCTTGCCACTCTTCCATAAAGGCCATATTTGTGAATTGTTCGACTGATTGTTGTCCTATGGACAGAGTCTCCCACCTCAGCTGTAGATCTCTGCAGTTCATCCAGAGTGATCATGGGCCTCTTGGCTGCATCTCTGATCAGTCTTCTCCTTGTTTGAGATGAAAGTTTAGAGGGATGGCCGGGTCTTGGTAGATTTGCAGTGGTCTGATACTCCTTCCATTTCAATATGATCGCTTGCACAGTGGTATCCAAATCCGGCTTTAACCCTTTCACCCCCGAAGGTTTTTTCGGTTCTGCATTTTCGTTTTGCGCTCCCTGCCTTCAAACAGCCATAACTCTTTTATTTTTCTGTTCACATAGCTGTATGAGGGCTTGTTTTTTGCGGGACAAGTTGTACTTTCCAACGCCACCATTTAATATTGCATATGGTGTAGTGGGAAGCGGGAAAAAAATTCCAAATGGGGTGAAATTGCAAGAAACCGCTATTCCGCTAGAGTTCTACGGGTTTCTTATTTACAGTGTTCGATGTGCATTAAAACTGACCAATTACTTTCATTCTACTGGTCAGTACGAATCCGGCAATACCTAATATGTATAGTTTTTCCTGCGTTTAGATGGTGATAAAATAATTAGAAAGTTGCCCCTTTTTTTTTTTCCTTGTCATATCTTGACCCCTATGACTTTTTGGTATTTATGTGTACAGAGCTGTATGGGGGCTTATTTTTTGCGGAGCGGTCTGAAGTTTTTATTGATACCATTCTGGGGTGTGTATGACTTTTTGATCACTTTTTATTTAATTTTTTTTAGAAAAAAAAAAGCGACAAAAAACGGCGAATCGCCATTTGGACTCTTTTTTCCTCCACACAATTCGCCATATTGAAATTTTTTTTTATATTTTAGAAGTACGGGCGTTTTCGGTCACGGTGATACCCATGATGTCTATATTTATTGTTATTTAGGTATTTATTTTTTACTTATACGGAAAGGGGGGTGATTTGAACTTTTATATCTTTTTTATTTTTTATATATTTTTTAACATTTTTTTAAAATTTTTCTGTGATTATTTTAAAGCTCAAATATCAGCTGATCTATTGTGTTTTGTTTTTTTTCTTTATGAGCAATCATGGATTTACTAGATGCAGTTAAATCCATGAATTGCTCATTTCTTATCCTGGCCTGCCATCTAGTGGCCAGAATAAGAATTGCAGTTTGAAAACTGTAATCCTCACCAGCGAGGATTACAGTTTTCATATGGTGTACAGACACCCCGATTGGCCAATCGGGGCGCCTGTACACCACCCGGAAGCGTAGGCTTCCGGGTTCAGACGCATCCTGATGTGTGATCACGGCATCAGTAAGGCCCTGGAAGTCGCCGCCGACAGAGGTGAGAAGCGGCAAGTCTCTGCTGTTAGAAACAGCAGAGACTTGCCGGCCATGACGCGGGTGCGGCGGGGCGTCATGTCCCCACACCGCCCGAGCGCCGTACATGTACGGCGCCGGTCGGGAAGGGGTTAAACGTCTCCACAACAGTATCACGGACCAGCCTGGTGTGTTCCTTGGTCTTCATGATGCTCTCTGTGCTTTAAACCGAACCCTGAGACTATCACAAAGCAGGTGCATTTATATGGAGACTTTATTTACACACAGGTGGATTCTATTTATCTTCATCAGTCATTTAGGACAACATTGGATCATTCAGAGATCCTCAATCAACTTCTGGAGTGAGTTTTCTGAACTGAAAGTAAATGGGCCCAACTTTTCAGTTTTATTATTACAAAAAAAGTTTAAATGATCCAATAAATTTCGTTCCACTTCACAATTGTGACCCATTTGTTGTTGATTCTTCACTAGAGATGAGCGAGCACTAAAATGCTCGGGTGCTCGTTATTCGAGTCCAATTTTTCCCGATGTTCGGGTGTTCGTTTCGAATAACGAACCCAGTTGAAGTCAATGGGAGACTCAAGCATTTTTGCAGGGGACCAACGCTCTGGACAGGGAAGGTTACCTGAAAACCTGGAAACACCACAGGAATGGACAGGAAACAGCAGGGGCAGGATGCCTCTGAGGCTGCCTAATCCTACCATTACGCCAAATTCTGGGCAACAGCCTGGTGGTGACCCTCAAGGCAATTGTGCTGACCCAGACCAAGATGGGCAAGGCACATGCGCTGGCACATGTTAGGAAAGCACCCAACTAGGTGCAACGAAGGTCCATCACCGCCTGCGGGTGACACCACTGCCCATGCTGGCACTGCTGTCCTATCCCCCGCCCCAGGACACAGGCATAAGCCTGACACAGCATGGCGGTGACACCACCAAGTGACCAAGTTAGATGAGGTAGAAGGTGAGCCACCCAAAAATTTAGCCTGACACAGCATGGCGGTGACACCACCAAGTGACCAAGTTAGATGAGGTAGCAGGTGAGCCACCCAAAAATTTAGCCTGACACAGCATGGCGGTGACACCACCAAGTGACCAAGTTAGATGAGGTAGCAGGTGAGCCACCCAAACATGTAGCCTGACACAGCATGGCGGTGACACCACCAAGTGACCAAATTAGATGAGGTAGCAGGTGAGCCACCCAAACATGTAGCCTGACACAGCATGGTGGTGACACCACCAAGTGACCAAGTTAGATGAGGTAGTAGGTGAGCCACCCAAACATGTAGCCTGACACAGCATGGCGGTGACACCACCAAGAGACCAAGTTAGATGAGGTAGCAGGTGAGCCACCCAACAATTTACCCTGACACAGCATGGCGGTGACACCACCAAGTGACCAAGTTAGACTGAGGTAGCAGGTGAACCACATATAAATTTACCCTGACACAGCATGGCGGTGACAACAGAGTAACCAAGTTAGACTGAGGTAGCAGGTGAACCACATAAAAATTTACCCTGACACAGCATGGCGGTTAACCCAGAGTGACCAAGTTAGACTGAGGAAGCAGGTGAACCACATAAAATTTACCCTGACACAGCATGGCGGTGACAACAGAGTGACCAAGTTAGACTGAGGTAGCAGGTGAACCACATAAAA
>ONZH01017015.1:0-31072 GCA_900303285.1 Rhinella marina
AGTTTTTTTTTTTCATGAAATTCACCTTAGGGGTTAGATCATGTGATATTATCTATATGGGGCAGCGTGGGGACGTTGCTATTGGGGAGGCACTGTAGGGGAAATTCTATTATTTTTGGGGACACTATACAGGGATTATTACCTGGAGCACAATATAGTGTGTTATTATTACTGAGGGCACTCTAGGGGACATTATAACTGTAAAGGGACATTTGGGTAATTTATCAAACTGGTGTAAAGTAGAACTGGCTTAGTTGCCCATAGCAGCCAATCAGATTCCATTCATTTTTGACAGCTATTTTGGAAATCCAGTGTCAGAAACCAGAACTTGCCTAGCCGTGGTCCAGCGTTGTCTGTGACTCACGAGCGGGGCCGGCGTGGCAGTGCGCATGCGCCCGCTCACGATAGCGCTGGAGCGTCTGGCGTTGCCAGGCAACGCCACGATTCATGCTTTGCACAACTGGGAGCCGGCAAATCACGTGATATGCTTCGTGCGGCGTCCCCAGCTGTATGCATTAATCCCGTGGCTTCCTTGGCTGTTCCTGAAGGGGTTAATGTTGTGGATCCTGCCCCTGCAATTGCTAGCACACCTGAGCCCGGGTTCAGTGGGATTTGGACTTCCAGGCTCAGAACCCGCCCCCAGCCTATAAAGCCTGACATTCCTTGATATGCAGTGCCCGTGATTGATGTCTTTACCTAGGAACCTCACTCGCCCCTGTTTAGATTGTTTTGGACTCGAATTTTTGGATTTGGACTTTGGACTTCGGCTTTGTTTATTCCCTGTGGCTTTGACGTACTTCCAGTTACTGACCCGGACCGTTTGGACTGCTACTGTTTAGTGATTTTCGTGTTACTTGTGGTTCTGCTGTGGTGTGTCTGTTGTGTTATTCCCTAGGTGTTCAGTTTGGTTGACCTAGTGTGTCTATCCCTCTTTCCCCACTGGTTACTGCAGGTTTTTGTTACTGTGTGTCAGTTTTGCCCATACCTACTTTAGTTACCTTTTTGGCTTGTGACCACTTACACTGTCTTTGTTCTATCTGCCTCTTCCCTCCACTCCTATCTCATATTCTGTGCACTCACAGTTAGGGAGGGATCGTCTTCTAGTTGGGGCCGGCCTGTTAAGGAGTCGGGTGCCCCAAAAGGCAGGGACAGCGGGGAGAGTCAGCTCAGGGTTCACCCCTCTTTACCTGTCCTGACAGTATCACGGGCCTTATTCATTATGAGTGACCCCACTCCGACCTTTGCTTCATTGGTGGAGCACATGAAGGGAGTTACTCAAAGGGTTCATCAGTTGTCTGACCGCATGGTGGCGCAGGAATCGCTACATGCACATGTGGCCCAGGCACCAGACCCTATTGCTCCTGAGCCTCCTGTGGATCTCCCTGAAAAATTTTCAGGAGATAGGAGAAAATTCCAGTCCTTTAAGGACGATTTCCTTTTGTATTTTGATCTCCGTCCTAGAATTTCTGGCTCTGAGGAGCAACGAGTAAAATTGATTATTTCTAGGTTACAGGGAGCTCCTCGATCCTGGGCTTTTGCTTTACCAGCTCAAGCTTCAGAACGGTCTTCAGTGTCGCAGTTTTTCCTGTCTTTGGGTCAGCTGTATCAGGAACCTGACCTAAAATCAGTTGCTATCAGAAAGATCACTAGCTTACGTCAGGGGAAAATGTTAGCTGAAGATTACTATGCAGAATTCAGACAATGGTGTGGTGAGACTAAGTGGGATGACAGTGCGTTAACTTATCATTTTAACCTTGGTTTGTCTGACTCGCTGAAAGATGTTTTGGTTAATTATTCTGAACCTGATTCTCTTCAAGATGCTATGTCTCTAGTTATTAGACTTGATAGACGTATAAGTGACCGTCAGCGACAAAAGGGTCAGTATAGGTCTTCTAGGTCCCCTATTAGAACCGTACCTTCGGCCACGACTACTTCAGCTATGGATGAGCCGATGCAGTTGGGATCTACTTCCTCAACATTCGACAGGAGGTCATTCAGAAGAGATCGGGGGTTATGTTATTACTGTGGGTCTTCCGAGCACCTGATCGCAAGATGTCCAACTCGCCCTAAGCAGGAAAACTTCTAGGCCTAGGTGGTAATCGGGGATGCCACCTAGGCCATCAGGTATCTCCCAAAGTTGCGGGTAAAGTACTTGTACCTGTAACTATCTCATTTGAAAATAATTCCTGTGTTGGGTTTGCTTTTGTAGATTCTGGAGCGGCGGATAATTTTATCTCTACGGAGTTTGCCGACCGACTCAGTATTCCCCAACTGCCACTCTCAAAGCCCCTGAGAGTGACTGCTGTGGACTCTACGCCTCTGGCCAGAGGCAAAGTTTTAAGTTGTACCCCTAAATTGGGTATGTCTGTAGGGGTATTACATAACGAAAAAATTTCTTTGTTGATCATGAATAATTTACCTGTTGATTTAATTCTCGGTTTGCCTTGGCTCCAGCTGCATAACCCTAATATTGATTGGGTTAAAGGGGAATTGACCAGCTGGAGTGATTTTTGCTCTGAAAAATGTATTTCCTCTGTGTGCGGTAATGTCAATATTTCCGAACCTCAAATTCCATTCTATTTGCAGGAGTTTTCTAAGGTATTCTCTAAGGAAATGTCAAATGAATTACCACCTCATCGGTCATATGATTGTGCTATAGATTTGATTCCTGGTGCTAAACTACCTAAGGGTAGAATGTTTAATCTCTTGGCTCCGGAAAGGGAGACCATGAGAGAGTACATTGCGGAGGCAGTGCAAAAGAGACATATCAGGCCGTCACGATCACCAATGGGTGCAGGCTTCTTTTTTGTCTCTAAAAAGGATGGGGGTTTGAGGCCATGTATTGATTATAGGGAGCTGAATAATATTACTATTAAGAACAGTTATCCTCTTCCACTCATTCCTGATCTTTTTAACCAAGTCCAAGGTGCTAATTGGTTTTCCAAGTTGGATCTCCGTGGGGCTTACAACCTTGTTCGCATAAGAGAAGGAGATGAGTGGAAGACGGCATTCAATACCCCTGAAGGGCATTTTGAGTATTTAGTGATGCCTTTCGGTTTAAGCAATGCCCCAGCGGTGTTTCAGAATTTGATGAATGACGTACTACGGGAGTTTATTGGTAAATTCGTAGTAGTCTATCTGGATGACATTTTGATTTTTTCAAAGAGCATTGAGGAACACAGAATACACGTTAAGGAGGTATTTCAGGTACTATCTCAGAATCAGCTCTTTGTTAAATTAGAAAAATGTATTTTTGAGGCACAGAGAATTGCTTTCCTTGGTTACATCCTTACTCCTGACTCAATCCAGATGGATCAGGGGAAGGTTAAAGCGGTTTTGGAATGGGTCCAACCCATGTCATTAAAGGCCCTGCAAAGGTTTCTAGGGTTTGCCAATTATTATCGCAAATTCATAAAGAATTTTTCCACCATTGCCAAACCACTTACCGATATGACCAAGAAAGATTCTAAGGTTCTTAATTGGGATATGGGGGTGATTGAGGCTTTTGGTCAACTAAAGGCAGCATTTAGTACAGCACCCATTTTGGTCCAACCCAATTTTGAAGAACCATTCATTGTGGAGGTTGACGCGTCTGAGGTGGGAGCAGGAGCGGTCCTTTCCCAAGGTTCCTCTGCTCTTACTCATTTGCGTCCATGTGCATTCTTTTCCAGAAAGTTCTCTCCTACGGAAAAGAATTATGATGTAGGAAATCGTGAGTTACTGGCCATTAAATGGGCATTTGAGGAATGGAGACACTTTCTGGAGGGAGCACTTCACAAGGTTACTGTGGTAACCGATCACAAAAATCTCATTTACTTAGAATCTGCTAAACGTCTGAATCCACGACAGGCTCGTTGGGCGCTATTTTTTACTCGATTTAATTTTATCATTACTTTTCGCCCTGGTTCCCTCGTTTTTCCTCTGTTTTGTCTAACCATGTATTCATGCCAGATCTGAGAAACATTTGGGCTCAGGTTCTGTTGAACCTGAGGCAAGCCCAAATATCACACTGTAGACATGCTAATCGCAAACGTATTCCTGGTTACAGCTTCTCACTTGGTGAAAAAGTTTGGTTATCCACACGGAACTTAAAATTAAGAGTATCCTCTGGGAAGTTGGCTCCAAGATATATTGGTCCATATAAGATTATCGAGATAATCAATCCTGTTACGTATCGTTTAGGAATGCCTAGAACCTTGAGAATCCATAATGTATTTCATAAAGCCTTGCTTAAACGTTTTGTTCCTGATGTGGTTTCGGGTGCTGAATTATCCAGTCCTTTGACGACAAGGGATCAGCTAGAGCGCGAGGTTTCCCATATTGTGGATAGTCGCTGGGTCCAGGATTCTCTACAGTATCTAGTACACTGGAGAGGTTTTGGTCCTGAGGAGAGATCCTGAATTCCGGCAAGGAATATTCTTGTGGAAAGATTAGTCGCCGATTACCACAGAAAATTTCCGAGGAAACCCGGTCCTAGGTTGGGTCCTGGGGCCCCTCCTAAAAGGGGGGGTACTGTCAGAAACCAGAACTTGCCTAGCCGCGGTCCAGCGTTGTCTGTGACTCACGAGCGGGGCCAGCGTGGCAGTGCGCATGCGCCCGCTCACGATAGCGCTGGAGCGTCTGGCGTTGCCAGGCAATGCCACGATTCATGCTTTGCACAACTGGGAGCCGGCAAATCACGTGATATGCTTCGTGCGGCGTCCCCAGCTGTATGCATTAATTCCGTGGCTTCCTTGGCTGTTCCTGAAGGGGTTAATGTTGTGGATCCTGCCCCTGCAATTGCTAGCACACCTGAGCCCAGGTTCAGTGGGATTTGGACTTCCAGGCTCAGAACCCGCCCCCAGCCTATAAAGCCTGACATTCCTTGATATGCAGTGCCCGTGATTGATGTCTTTACCTAGGAACCTCACTCGCCCCTGTTTAGATTGTTTTGGACTCGAATTTTTGGATTTGGACTTTGGACTTCGGCTTTGTTTATTCCCTGTGGCTTTGACGTACTTCCAGTTATTGACCCGGACCGTTTGGACTGCTACTGTTTAGTGATTTTCGTGTTACTTGTGGTTCTGCTGTGGTGTGTCTGTTGTTTTATTCCCTAGGTGTTCAGTTTGGTTGACCTAGTGTGTCTATCCCTCTTTCCCCACTGGTTACTGCAGGTTTTTGTTACTGTGTGTCAGTTTTGCCCGTACCTACTTTAGTTACCTTTTTGGCTTGTGACCACTTACACTGTCTTTGTTCTATCTGCCTCTTCCCTCCACTCCTATCTCATATTCTGTGCACTCACAGTTAGGGAGGGATCGTCTTCTAGTTGGGGCCGGCCTGTTAAGGAGTCGGGTGCCCCAAAAGGCAGGGACAGCGGGGAGAGTCAGCTCAGGGTTCACCCCTCTTTACCTGTCCTGACATCCAGTTCTACTTTACACCAGTTTGATAAATGACCCCCATTATGTCTATTATGGTCACTATTTTTTCAGCAGTATAGTACCTGGGACACTGGGGAGCACAACGGGCACAGTATTGGAGGTGGCAGCAGGATGACATTGTCGGGACACCAGAATGGGGAGGTTGATGGAAAAATTGGGAAATGTAAAGTGTTTGTGTAACAAACTCTGCAGAGATGGGATGAGGCTGAAAGAATTTGCCATGGCGGTCTGGTTCAAACGGAGGAGAAGAGGAAAGAGAGAATCTACATGACAGGAGATGTCCCTGGATGTAAGCGGTATGTGGTGCTGTATTCTCCTCCAAGTCTTTTTATTATAATTACCATATTTTTCGCCCTATAAGACGCGTTTTTTCCCCCCAAAAGTGGGGAAAAAATGTCCCTGTGTCTTATGGGGCGAATGCTAATGAGCGCTTCCGTTATGAAAGCGCTCATTAGCACTGGAGGACAAGGAAGCGCTTCCTGGTCCTCCGCTCGGCTGTCAGCTATGCAGGGCTGCGCACAGCGTGAGGTGCTCTGGGACCTCACGCTGTGCGCGCCAGGTCACAGCACAGCCGACAGCAGGAAGAACAGGATCGCGCTGGAGGAGAAGAGCAGCGGCGTCCGGAGCAGGAGAGGTAAGTGGCTTTTTTATTTTATATTCTCTGAGGCTGGAGGCTAACATGAAAGGCATGGTGGCTAACATGAAAGGCATGGTGGCTAACATGAAAGGCATGGGGGCTGACATAAAAGGCTTGGGGCTGACAGAGGTAATGGGGGCTGACATGAGAGGTAATGGGGCTGATGAGAGGCATGGAGCTCTTATCTGACATCTGATTGGGGGTCATTCACACTGGGGTCTGATCTGAGGTCTGATTAGGGTCTTATTAACATTAGGGGTCTGATTGGGGCTGTGAGATGAGATCTGATTAACATTGGGAGTATGATTGTAGTCTGACCTGAGGTCTAATAAAAAAAAAAATGTCTTATTGTCCTCCTGTAAAACCTAGGTGCGTCTTATAGGCCGGTTTGTCTTATAGGGCGAAAAATACGGTATATGTATTTTAAATTTGGCAACCAAATGTTTCAGTTTAGGAGCCAATTTGGGGTATTTTTTTTCGTCTGAAGATGTCATATGGCCTAGGAAGAGACTGTGGCTCTGAGGAAGCACCGCAGCCTCTTCGTACAACATAAAACTAAACTAAAATAAAGGGAGGGGCCCAAGTTGGGTAGACAGCCCCGAGCCTATCATGCACTTAATCCGCCCCTGTTAGTCACAAAACTTTTGGCTTCCAACCAGGGGTCTCTAGAACCCACAATTAAATTCACAATCCTTTTAGTATCCTTGACCTTTTCAATCTTTTTCAAAAAGCACTCCATGGTAAATTCTACAAACAACTACAACCAACTATACAATCAAAGTTCCTAACTATATAATATTACATTCACAAATGCACCCCACAATTACACTCCAACCTCATATCTGGCTTGCCAATTATGTAAGAAATATGTTAATCGACAATATTAATATTAAATAAGATGATAATAATATTGAGCAATAAAAATATTCCCACGTAAATTCTAGGGGACAGTCAGCAAAGAAAGCACACCAACAAAACTGTATATTGAAAAAAAGAGAAAAATATATCGTTTACAGAATGACTTGTGCGCAATCAATATTGTTAACATACACATAAACCAATTACCATAACATAAAAGAAAACCACATCAAGCAATAAACAGATATTTAACATTATAACACACCTTTATATGTAGGACAGAACCACAATTAAATCACAAACTATTTCACAAATTCCTGGCAAAAAAAACAAACCCTGGACATAAATCACAAAAACAAAACCTGTTAACCAAAACAATATTACACAGCCTAATAACAATGCATAACAACCATTCAGTAATGCAGAATCATTGAGATAAAGCTACCAGAATCAAGTTCTCACAGGCCACTTCTCCCAGGAAAGCTCTCTGACCTCTGACCTGTCCCTATGCCAAATTTTGCCCATCTTTTATACTAATTTTTGAATCTTGGAACTCACCCCCCTCCCATCAGCAAATGTTTCCTACTTGTTTTGATCTTTGTATGTTCTTTCCCAAGATGCTCCAGGAGAATAAAAGGTGTCAAATTTTCCTGCACCTTGCATATTATGACAACTCTATTCTCCCGTCATTTTGCACATTGTGATGAGATCACACTGACTAGAGACATCACGACTGGTTGTGATACAATCTAGTATTCGTATTTGAAATGGAGAGTCCATCTGCCCTCAGGACACCTTAGAAATGTAAATTATTGTAAAATATTACTGTACACATCCTGACTAGAAATACAAAAGGCTTCTCTAAAACAATTGACCCAAGAATATTAATTACCAAACCTTTTTATCTGCTATATCAATGACTCTACAAATATGATGTGGTTCACTCAATTCATTAAAATAACTAATAAGACATTTTATATGACTTATTTTCCTTTCTTATGACTATATCTTACACTTGTGGCCAGTGCATTGTCAGAATGTGTGTTTAGCATGGCAGGGGGGTGATCACAGACAAGTGCATCCACCTGTCCTTAGCCAATATGGACAAGCTCACGTTCATTAAAATGAATGAGGCCTGGATACCACAGGGCTTGTCCGTACTTTGTGCTGAATAAACAAGTATACCCAGCCATTGTTATACTCCAGCGCACTTTGTGCGTTCTCTTTTCCATTTCCCAATGTTTTGGGGCCTTCCCAAATTTATAAAAAAAAAATAAAGGAAAAAATAAATAATTTAAAAAAACAACAAAAACAGTGTTGGCTAACCCCCCCCCTCCTCCACTGCCACTTCCACCTACACCCGCCACTGGCTCCTCAACCTCCCTCTCCACTTTGATCTCCACCTCCTAGTTCAAGATTATTAATTTTTATTTTTTTGTTATTTTAACTCAATTCTCTATTATATTTCATTTTTACGTTATTTTTAGTTATTTCTCTATCCACATTTGTTTGCAGGGCAATTGTCCTGCTTTTACCTACATTTTGCTTTTTTTTCAGCCCTCTAGCCTTTACTACGACTATTTTACAGCCATTTTAGTGCACCAAAGTTCGGGTCCCCATTGACTTCAATGGGGTCCGAGTTTGGGTCAAGTTCAGGTCCCGAACCTGAAATTTGACCTGAAGTTTGGCAGAACCAGGTGAACCTGAACATCCACAGGTCCTCTTAACACCACTACACACTCCGACGAATTCATCTAGGGATGTAGAAAGTATTTTAACACCACAGGTGTTGCCCCATAGTTAATGTGCAATATCGTAATAACTTTACACACTTTAAAATGTTTAACAAATTCATAGCAGAAAAAAAGATATAAAATTTTGTTTTATATATCCTAAGATCTTGAAAATATGGGCTTAATGGGTTTCATGTCCAATTTCTGATACATTCATCACCCTAACCACCTAAAGTTCCAATAGTAAGTTGCACAGTTGCTTGCTTAGCCATTCCAAAACTTACTACCATTGTTAAGCGAATCCAAGTGAAACAAATTGAATATGATACAAATTTCAGGAAAAATTCGATTTGCCATGAATCCGTATTTCCTCACACTTCGTGGTAACAAATAGTTATTTTCCTAAAATGATGGCTACACATGTTACAAAGTGAAAGTAAAAAGCCCGGGAACGTAATATGACCCATAATGCTGTGTAGCCAACCAATCAGCAGATAGCCATCCCCTGTGATGTCACAACCCTATAAAACCTTCATCCCACCTAGTCTTTGCTGTGCGTTGAGCAGTAGGACAGTGGTTAGCAAAGCTTTTAATTGCACAATATTGGATAAAGACAGTGCAGGGACAGTTTAGGGAGATCATAGGGAGATCTTTCAGACACTGTAGGGAGAGTGCAGGCTCAGTGTAATCGCCTGTCACCTGTCATCTGCTGCGCCATTGATTCTTCTTAGTCTTAACAGGTGGTCTAATATATAGACGCACTGACCTAGTTAACCTACTTAATAATAAATAATTTATCTGTTCAGTAATTCATAACTGAAACAGGTGGTCTAATATGTAGGCATGTTTTTCTAGTTCATCTGCTGTGTCATTCATACTTAAACTGTTACATTACTGATTCAGATACTACACACTGTAGCCTGGGCCCTCCAAAGGAACGGGCAGTGGCAAAAATGTTGCTGTAGCCAGCAGAAGTAGAATGTCACGAACGTGCCAGGACATACTGACATTCCTGCAACAGGTGGCAGGAGGTCAGTGAGGTTGGCAACACGTGGGTTAATCTGACGGAAGGTTCTCCTTTGGTTGTTTTGTTATTGCTCACATTCACCACACCCTCCCCCTTCAGGTATAGGTGTCTTATCAATTATCCTTGCCTATATAGTGTTGCTTCTCCCACCATGCTGTGCGGTTTATACTTTCTGTTGCATCTGTGCCTGCTGCTGTGTCATTCTCAGTGGAGATATCGTGGCTGCCATTTTCTACTGGAAAGTTAAGTGTCCTCTTTCCCTTTTTGTATTTTTTATTATTTGAGTGTTTTTGCTGTACACGAGGTGCAATTCTTAGGATACCTGTTGTCATCTTCAGGTTTTCGAATGGATCCAGAGAAAGTCCATGCTGTATTGGACTGGGATCGACCTGAAAATTTGAAGGCTCTTATGTGTTTTTTGGGGTTCACCAACTATTACCGAAAATTTATTAAGAACTATTCGACAATAGTTAAACCTCTTAACTGGCATGACTAAGAAAGGGACGGATGTCTCAGTGTGGTCTGATGCAGCGTTGCAAGCCTTTTCCGCTGTGAAGGAGTGCTTTTCTTCTGCCCCTATATTGGTGCAGCCAGATGTGTCACAGCCTTTCATTGTGGAGGTTGACGCATCGGAGGTGCGGGTAGGAGCAGTTTTATCACAGAGCACGTCACCAGGTAAGTAGGGCCCATGTGCCTTTTTCTCGAAAAAACTCTCTGCTGCGGAGAGAAATTACGATGTGGGTAACAGATAGTTACTGGCCATTAAGTTGGCTTTTGAGGAATGGCGTCATTAGTTGGAAGGGACGATTCACCCAATCACGGTATTCACTGATCACAAAAATCTGGCTTACCTGGAGTCAGCTAAACGACTTAACCCGAGGCAGGCCAGATGGTCTTTGTTCTTCACCAGATGAAATTTCATTGTCACGTATCAGCCTGGGGTTAAGAAAGTCAAGGCAGATGCCTTGTCATGTAGTTTTCCCGGAGGTGGTGATTTTGAAGATCCGAACCCTATACTGTCAGAAGGGGTGGTGAGATCCGCTCTTTACCCTGATCTAGAGGCTAAGGTGTTAGAGGCCCAGGGAGATGCACCAGAGTCTTGTCCCCCTAGGCAATTGTTTGTTCCATCTGAATTGCGTCATAAAGTGTTTGAGGAACATCACTGTACGGTGCTTGCAGGACACAGTGGAAGTAAATCCACTGTCGACCTCATCTCTCGTAGATTCTGGTGGCCAGGGCTGCGTAAGTGTGTTGAGGACTATGTGTCGGCCTGTAGTGTCTGTGCACGCTCTAAGGTGACACATACTCGACCTTCTGGATCTCTACTCCCGTTGCCCATCCGGTCCAGACCATGGACTCACTTGTCTATGGACTTTATCACTGACCTGCCTAATTAGTCTGGAAAGACAGTTATTCTGGTGGAAGTTGATCGTTTTAGTAAAATGGCGCACTTTATTGCATTACCTGGCATACCTAATGCTAAAACACTTGCACAAGTGTTTGTTGACAATATTGTGAAACTCCATGGCATTCCCACTGACGTGGTCTCGGATCGTTGGACAGATGGAGCGCACTAATCAGAGTCTGGAGACTTTTTTGTCTCTGAGAACCAGGAGGAGTGGTCCTCGTTTTTGTCTCTGGCGGAGTTTGCCATAAACAATCATAGACAGGAGTCCACTGGTAAGTCACCGTTTTTTGGAGCATATGGGTTTCACCCACAGTTTGGCACATTTTCTGGTTCTGATACCTCTGGTATCCCTGAGGAAGAACGTTTGGAGGGGTGGGGGTAGTGTCACGAACGTGCCAGGACATACTGGCATTCCTGCAACAGGTGGCAGGAGGTCAGTGAGGTTGGCAACATGTGGGTTAATCTGACAGGTTCTCTTTTGGTTGTTTTTTTTGTTGCTGACATTCACCACACCCTCCCTCTTCAGGTGTAGGTGTCTTATCAATTATTCTTGCCTATTTAGTGTTGCTTCTACCACCATGCTGTGCGATTTATACTTTCTGTTGCATCTGTGCCTGCTGCTGTGTCATTCTCAGTGGAGATCTCGTGGTTGCCATTTTCTACTGGAAAGTTAAGTGTCCTCTTTCCCTTTTTGTATTTTTTATTATTTGAGTGTATACCTTCCCTGAGTTTGGTGATTGGGCTTGAGGGGAGAATCCTGTTCATCCAGGTTTGTGGAGAAACAATGTGACCCATTCCTGACATTAGCTTCAGGGTCCTTCAGGGACAGTTAGGGTCCTAGGTATCCTGCGTATGAACTTGCCTACATTCGAGGCCTGTTCATACTGGTTGTTAGTCAGGACTGGAGTGGTTTCTCTAGGAGGTGTCCATCTGCCTTTCCTAGTTTCCAGGCCTAATCTCCATTTCCTCCCCCCCTTTCCCTCCTGCGCTTGGTGTGGTATCTTCCCTCCACACCGGAGCGTGACATAGAGGCAGAAGAAGGGGTGGTGGTAGCAGCAGACTAGAGCTGCCACTGTCATCCTCTGGTTGTGTTCTGTCCTGAACCTTCATTGTAGGCACAGTTCAGAGTGGTCCTCCAGCATACCACCTATGCAAAGTACGGCGTTCTCATGTGATTATGCACCTGGTCAGCCTGGGCAAACAGAGTCATACCAGGGAGGAACTGCTCCACGTCTGTCAGGGCTGGGATACACAGACAAGGGGAAGGTGATCCCTAAGCTTAATCCCAACCCCTTTCCCTGCCTATTGCCTACTCAGGCTAACCCCTGAGTCGACAACCACGAAGACTGCGGAATACACTAGTAAAAGTGCAGGGGAAGGGAAAACAACAAGACAGACAAACAACAAACTGGGAAGTCAGAAAGCCGCGTCAGAACCAGGAGAGTACGTCAGGAACAAATTCAGCAAGCAAAGAGTAGTCAAAAAACAAGCCAAGGGTCAAGAACAACAAGAATCCAAACTGCAGAGCACAAAAGACTAACCAGGTAGAAGCAAGGAACTCTAAACACTGGCAACTAGGTAACTATTAAAGGACCTTAAATACCCAGCAGGCCCCACCCAACCAGCTGACTGGGAGGAGAAAGCAAAAACCAAAACTTAACTCATGATAACCCAAATGAACAGAAAACAACTGACTACATTGCTCTCGCTTTCCGGCGACCAGTAACAGGCCGCGAGCGAGAGTGCGCACCAGCCACGTCCCTGGCACCCATGACCGTCGCGCGCGTCCCCTGCCTGGGACGCGCATCCACAGCCAGGGACCGCCGGCTGGAGGAGGAGCCTGCCGAAACAGCGTACGAAGCCTGACCCCGGGCAACCACCTCGTACCCAGAGCCAGAGACAGGACCAGCAGAACGGGTGCAATGACTGCCGGTCCTGACAGTACCCCCCCTTCCAGGAGGGGCCTCCGGACCCTTAGAACTCAGAGATGGTTTAGAAGGATGACTCTGGTGAAACAATCTCACTAACTTGGGTGCATGCACATCCCTAGCAGGGACCCAAGATCTATCTTCTGGACCGAATCCCTTCCAATGGATGAGGTACTGGAGGGAATTCCTCACCAACCTAGAGTCCAGAACCCTCTCCACCTCATACTCAAGATCTCCATCCACAACAGACGGAGAGGGAGGGTCAGGGAGGGGTACAACAGGGTCCACATAGCGCTTAAGCAGATTTTTATGAAAAGTATTGTGGACCCGCCATTCAGAGGGCAACGCAACCTTGAAAGATACCGGATTAAACACATGAGTTATGACAAAAGGACCGATGAACCTAGGAGCAAATTTCAGAGACGGAACTTTCAATTTGAGGTTTTTAGTAGACAATAAAACTTTATCACCCACAACAAAAGTTTCAGAGACAGTATGTTTATTCCTGGAATGGTGAATCATTTGACTTTGTGATTTTTTCAAGTTCTGCTGAACTCGTGACCACACTGTGCACAGTTGGTTAGTTATGGATTCTGCCCGGGGAGTATCAGAAACAGAACACGATGAGAAAGAAAACCTGGGGTGAAAACCATAATTACAGTAAAAGGGTGAAGTGAGTGTGGATGAACTAGTGTGATTGTTGATAGCAAATTCAGCTAGCGGGAGATATGAGGCCCACTGATGCTGACAGTCTGAGATAAAAAGACGAAGGTACTGGATCAGCTCCTGATTCATCCTCTCCGTCTGCCCATTGGTTTCAGGGTGAAAGGCAGAAGAAAAGGACAATTTAACCTCCAATTTTGAACAGAAAGCTCGCCAAAATTTAGCCACAAATTGTACCCCCCTGTCGGATACCACCTCATCAGGAATACCATGGAGACGAACCACATGCTGGATAAACAGATCAGCCAATTCTTCCGCAGACGGCAGTTTTTTCAACGGAATGAAATGACCCATTTTAGAGAACCGATCCACCACCACCCAAATGACAGTGCACCCCTGGGATGGTGGCAAATCGGTAACAAAATCCATAGAAATGTTAGACCAGGGTTTGTCTGGCACTGGGAGCGGGAGAAGAGGACCCTCAGGACGTCTCCTGGGGATCTTTCCCCGCGCACAGACTTGACAAGCCTGAACAAAGGCATAAACGTCAGTATGCATGCGTGGCCACCAATAATTTCTTTTCAGTAAATCTAATATTCCCCGAACACCTGGGTGACCTGCTAGCACTGAACAATGTGTCTCCTCTAACACTCTCAAACGGCAAGACATGGGAACAAACAATTTGCCTTCCGGAAGGTCTTTAGGAGCAGAATTTTGTTCAGCAAGAATTTGAGAAGAGAGGTGAGAGGAGACAGCTGCCAGTACAATATCTGGAGGTAAAATGTTACCAGACTCAGACTCCGAACCCTCCGGAATACCGAAACTCCGGGATAAAGCATCAGCTTTTACATTCTTTGTACCCGGATGGTAGGTAACAACAAAATTAAAACGTGAGAAAAACAAGGCCCATCTGGCCTGACGAGCATTGAGACGTTTTGCACTATCAAGATACACCAGGTTTTTATGGTCTGTGATCACTGTCACTGGGTGAAGAGCTCCCTCCAAGAAATGGCGCCACACTTCAAAAGCCCATTTGATGGCAAGGAGCTTGCGATTCCCAATATCATAATTTCTCTCACATGAAGAGAATTTTTTAGAGAGAAATGCACATGGCCTGAGGTTTGTGAGAGCAGAAGACCCTTGAGATAATACTGCCCCTACCCCGACCTCAGAAGCATCTACCTCTACAATGAAGGGTTGAGAGAGGTCAGGCTGAATCAGCACAGGGGCTGTAGAAAAAGCTTTCTTGAGCTCCTGAAACGCAGAGTATGCTGCAGGCGACCAGTTGCTAGGATCAGCCCCCTTGCGGGTAAGATCTGTGAGTGGTTTGGCGATTACGGAAAAGTTTTTTTATAAAGTTTCTGTAGTAATTGGCAAAACCAAGAAACCGTTGAAGGGATTTTAAGTCAGTGGGACGGACCCACTCTGCTATCGCCTGAACCTTACACGGATCCATCTGTATATCGGAAGGAGTGACCACATAACCCAGAAATGAAACCTTTTGCACACAAAAAATACATTTTTCCAACTTAGCGAACAAAGAGTTTTTTCGTAACCGGGATAACACAAGGCGATGATGTTCATGATGAGTGGTCAGATCTGGAGAATAGATCAGGATGTCATCCAGATAGACCACCATAAAGACCCCAATAACATCATGAAAAATGGTATTCATAAAACCTTGGAAGACTGCCGGGGCATTACTCAGACCGAAAGGCATAACAAGATATTCAAAGTGCCCCAGGGGTGTGTTAAAAGCAGTCTTCCACTCATCTCCTTCCCGAATCCGAATCAGATTATACGCTCCCCTTAGGTCTAGTTTGGAGAACCAATTGGCCCCAGAAACCTGATTCAGAAGGTCCGGAATAAGAGGAAGAGGTCCAGAGTTCTTGACCGTAATTTTATTTAATTCACGGTAATCTATACACGGCCTTAACCCACCATCTTTTTTCTCCACAAAAAAGAACCCAGCCCCCGTTGGAGACTCAGAAGATCTAATGTGCCCAATAGCCAAGCTTTCATCAATATACTGTTTAAGTGACTCTCTTTCAGGTACAGACAGATTATAAATACGACCCTTAGGCAGCTTGACTTTGGGCAAGAGATCTATCTTACAGTCAAAATCCCTATGAGGAGGAAGGACTTGAGACAGGGGTTTGGAGAAAACATCTGCGAAATCAGAAATAAACTCTGGGAACCCACCATCACATGCAATCGTGGTACAGAGTGAGACCTGAGACATATGGGCCTTACACTGAGGACCCCAGCGAACAAGATCCAGTGTACCTCAGTCAATAACTGGATTATGTTCCTGGAGCCAAGGCATCCCCAGGATAACATTCACCGACA
The DNA here is from genome assembly GCA_900303285.1 of Rhinella marina. Classification (NCBI taxonomy): domain Eukaryota; kingdom Metazoa; phylum Chordata; class Amphibia; order Anura; family Bufonidae; genus Rhinella; species Rhinella marina. Next base: position 16,021 of record ONZH01017015.1, read on the forward strand.
AATTTTTCATAACCAGAAACGAGCAATATTCTATGTGTAGTGCACCCACCACCAATTTTATCTCAGGGGTACGGAATTTGACCAAACCAGCACGCAATGGGGTCATATCCACACTAGATACTAGGATAGGAGGGGACAACGGAAGCATGGAAGACAAAACCTGGGACACAAAATCAAAGTCTATGAAATTAGCCGCTGCACCAGAGTCCAGAAAAGCCAGACCAGAACATGAGGCTGACTGGACCTCAATAGTGCAGGGCAGAAACATCTTCGCAATTTTAGGGAGTACCTGAGCTCCTAGGCAGTCCTCCCGACGACTGCCTAGGAGCGGAAGTTTTCCTGCTGTGACTTCTTGGGACAGGCATTTAGTTGATGTTCGGAACTCCCACAATAGAAACATAGTCGATTCTTCCGGCGATGTTCCCTCCTCTGCTCTGGGGTGATACTGCCGAGTTCCATTGGTTCAGGCCCAGGTAGAGATGGGACCGGACTGAGGGTCGGCCGAGAGGCGGGAGGCACCCGAGGTGGTCGTCTGGACCTTAGGCGTCGATCTGCCCGGATGGCGAGGGTCATAGCTTCGTCAAGAGTTTTAGGTTCTGCATGAGCTAATAACAAGTCTTTTACCTGGTCTGAAAGGCCGGTCATGAATAGGTCTTTCAAGGCCTGGTCGTTCCACCCCGAGTCAGTCATGTACTGTCTGAATGTAGCGCAATATTCTTCTGCCATTTGTCTACCCTGACAGAGGGATAACAAGTGGGAAACCGCTAACGCAGGTCGGTCTGGTTCATCATAAATCTGACCCAGTGCAGAAAAAAAACTGTCTAGAGAAGAACGCAGAGGTGAATCAGACGGTAAGGAAAGTGCCCAATTTTGCGGGTCACCCCACAGGAGAGACATAACCAACCCCACCTTTTGCACTTCTGTCCCAGAGGACCGAGGTCGTAAGGAAAAATAAAGTTTACACCCTTCCCGGAATGGAAAAAATTTCTTACGATCGCCCGAGAAAAAGTCAGGAAGGGGAACCTTAGGTTCAGGTGCAGGTGACTGAATGGCTGTAGGTGGCCCCGGGGCCGTAGCATACATGTCTTCCTGAACCTGAAGGCGGATAGCCAGATCTTGAACCAACTTGGTCAAGGCCTGGACCTGTGCGACCACAGCTGACATGGGCTCCATAGGTGGAGTGAACGTAGCTGGCCGTATGCAGGCTGCAGGCCTCTTTTGGGCCAGTGTTTCTGTCAGGGCTGGGATACACAGACAAGGGGAAGCTTAATCCCAACCCCTTTCTCTGCCTATTGCCTACTCAGGCTAACCCCTGAGTCGACAACCACGAAGACTGCGGAATACACTAGTAAAAGTGCAGGGGAAGGGAAAACAACAAGACAGACAAACAACAAACTGGGAAGTCAGAAAGCCGCATCAGAACCAGGAGAGTATGTCAGGAACAAATTCAGCAAGCAAAGAGTAGTCAAAAAACAAGCCAAGGGTCAAGAACAACAAGAATCCAAACTGCAGAGCACAAAAGACTAACCAGGTAGAAGCAAGGAACTCTAAACACTGGCAACTAGGTAACCATTAGAGGACCTTAAATACCCAGCAGGCCCCACCCAACCAGCTGACTGGGAGGAGAAAGCAAGAACCAAAACTTAACTCATGATAACCCAAATGAACAGAAAACAACCGACTACATTGCTCTCGCTTTCCGGCGACCAGTAACAGGCCGCGAGCGAGAGTGCGCACCAGCCACGTCCCTGGCACCCATGACCGTCGCGCGCGTCCCCTGCCTGGGACGCGCATCCACAGCCAGGGACCGCCGGCTGGAGGAGGAGCCTGCCGAAACAGCGTACGAAGCCTGACCCCGGGCAACCACCTCGTACCCAGAGCCAGAGACAGGACCAGCAGAACGGGTGCAATGACTGCCGGTCCTGACACGTCATCAACAAAGAAATTGAATCCTGGCTGTCTCCTTGCTAACTGCAGATAGGATCCATGGTTACCGATAACTGGAAGAACATTCTGTCTGTGCTGCATCAGGGAGGGCTCACCCATGCGCCCTGTCTTCAATCTCGTTGTCACCCAGTTCCTGATTTCTTCCACCCAACTAAAAGACGTTTTGAAAATGTCAAGGAAACTGTGCATGCACTTCAGACACTCTTACCGTGCAAAACTTCTTGAGCTACAAAGGCAGAATGATGTTCCCCTACATCGCCTGATATGCGACATTTACACACCTTGGAACTCATCATATGTTGAACCGACTGTATGAGTAGAGGAAACCGTGACCAATTTCTTGATGATGCAGACAGACAGGACTACTCCCTGGTGTAACTTTGATGTTAGACAGTGGCAGCTCATGCTTGACACCTGTCATTTACTTAAGCCCTTTGAGGAGGACACTTTATTTTTTTGTCGCCAACACAGAATGAATGATGTCATTCCACTCCAACACATTGTGGAGGGGATGCTTACAAATCTGACTGGCGAGGGGACAGAATATATGACGTCTACATCTCATGGGAACCTGAGCCCTGAATTGGCACAGTAGGAGGAGGAGGACATAAATGCCCAGGAATTCTATACAGAACTAGGTGGTTTATCTATCCAAGTGACAGGAGAGGAACAGGAGGAGCATGAGGAACTAGAGGGCAACATTGAAGATGACACAGATGAACCTTACAGACTGTTTCATGATGCAGTGGAGATGGAGGCTCGGAGTCTGAGTTGCTTGTCTAGTGACAGCTGCATTATCATCAACTGGCAGAGGGATGACTACTGGCTCTCCACAATTTTAGACCCTCGCTAACGGTCCAAAATGGGGCCTTTTTTTACACCTTCTGAGAGGGACGGATAACTTAAATACTACTGAGATATCCTTTGTAGTCAGTTGGTCGCTGCCTACACGCACCATCACCCATCTTTACAAAGTTCTAACTGGGGGGACCCTCTGAGCTCACTCTCGATTCCAATGATGGGGGGGGCAGAAGAAGCACCAGCTCAGCAGCAGCAACTTAAGTCTTGAGTCTCTAAGGAGCACTTTTCTTCACCCGCCTATTGAAGAAACCAGCCAGCAGCAGCAGCAGGACATGGAGCAGAAGCTGAACCAGTAGGTAATGGCATACTGGACTGTACCCTGTGACCCCAGATCCAAGATCCTCTGGACTACTGAGCAGCCAAACTTGAATTATGGCCGCAACTGGCTGAGTTTGCTTTTCTGCCCGGCCAGTAGTGTGGCATCAGAGTTTTTATTGTGGCAGGTGGCATAGTTAATAACTGTTAGTTACTAGAGATGAACGAATATATTTGTAAAGATTCGTTATCCGCATGGATATTTGCATACTCGTAAGTATTCGTTACTCGGCCGAGTAGCGTGTGAAATTCGTGTTTTTTTTAACTCCTCCCTGCATGTTTAGTGCCTATTTCTTAGCCAATAAACATGCAGGGAAGCCTGGGGGACCTCCTGCCATGACCTACTACCTTTTCTACGTGTCTAGGAGTGATTGACTGCCTGCATGCCTGCATCAGGTGACGTGCTAATATATATATATGCGTACGCCTGGGGCTCGGATCACACACCTTGTGGTTTTAGGAGAGGGAAAGAGTGTGCGTGTGATAGGGATAGCGAAAGTGTACGAAATAGGAGAATATTCGTTTCTATTAGGCAGGGAACTGCATTTGTGACCCAAAAGTCTTTTTAAAGACTACACTACAGCTTGCAAGTGGTAATGCTTTCACTGTCTTCAATTCATACGCAACAGCGTATAAAGTAAATTATACGTAGCAATAGCGTACGCTTTATAGGACAAGGTCCTGTCGCTCCATGCACTGTCACTGCCTGCTCCATGCTTGCTGCCCCTGGTGTTCCCTATCCATTTCCGTGGTGTTTCCATCACTTTCAGAGGTTTTCAGGTGTTTAGGCAACCTTGCCTGCGAAGAACTTGGGTCCCCTGCAAAAATGCTCGTATCTCCCATTGACTTCAATAGGGTTCGTTATTCGGTACAAATATACAAACTTTTGGAAAAGTTCGTACTGAGCACACGAGCATTTTAATATTCGCTCATCTCTATTAGTTACCCTAAACTGAACTCACCATTTAACACAAACTGCTGAGAGACTAACCTTTATAAAGATGAATCAGGCCCGGATCAACCAGAATATCCAGACACAGGTGCCTGATACAACAGACTAGTTCATTCTGGCAGTAATGATCTGACTGTAATGTGCTGCAACACTGGAATATTGTGACAAATGGCCCATTACTTCTGCCTATGTGCTGCTTGCACTATTCTGATGCTGTCACACGCCTGATGCCACACGCATACTGCCTCTATTGTGACTCTTCATGCTGTTGCCACCTTCACCAGTCTGTTTTCCGGGGCCACTGTCGTGACTTCTCAAGCTGTTGCCACTACTCTGTTACAGGGCCACTAGTGTCCCTGTTTGCCTGTGTTGACATCACTGTTTATTTTTCCGTTCTTCTGATCCATCAGAAGAACAGAAAAATAACAAAAAAGGGTCCTGTCGTTTGACGGTCCATAAGGTCTCTATCACATGATCACATGTTATCTTCAGGTTTTGGACCTACTCCTGTTTTTGCCTTACCAATACTGAACAAATACTGATGCAAAAAACTGACCAAATACTGACCGTGTGATAAAGGTCATAAAAGTCCTGCATGCAAGACTTCTTTTCCATCTGAATAAAAACATCTGATCATGACTTGGAAGCCAAAAGCAGGATTAGGTCCAAAACACAGAAGACATGCAAATATTTCCATCACATGTTATTTCTGTTTTGGATCCACCCCTGTTTTAGCCTTACCATTACTTATCAAATGCTAATCAAATACTGATGATTTCAAGGCGGATGCTCAAACTACAGGATCCACTTTTTTTGGCCTGTTCTTCTGACAGATTAGAAGAACAGAAAACTAAACAGTGATGTGAGTGCAACCTTACTGCTGACACCCTCCCCACTGTCATGGGGGCATTACTTGAATCTTGGGCCACAGGTTAAGTACACACCGATAAATTAGACCTCACATGAACATTGACTTGTAAGGCTGAATTTACACTGCTGTTATTTGGTCAGTTATTTCCATCACATATTGTGAGGCTAAATCAGGAGCCAGGTCTACTCTTGGATTAGGTATCATGAATAGATTTGCACTAGAGTTGAGCGAACGTGCTCGTAACGAGCACTGTACTGCTCGGATGCCCTGCGCTCGCATGGGCGCAGGCATCCGGATCCGTCGGGTGAGGAGGACGGATCCGGATGGCTGCACCCATGCAAGCGCAGGGGATCTGAGCAGTATGTGCTCGTTACAAGCACGTTCTCTCAACTGTAATTTGCACCTGTTCTGTGGTTTTGACCTGCACCTGCTTTGGGCTGACAGTAACTGATGAGAATAACTGATGTCTGAAGAAGTGTCAGCTCGAGTTTGCAAAAGTATACGAACAGTAGACAGCAGAAGATTGGAAAAGTGTAACTTGGAGCGATGAGACAAAAGCCAATAGACTGGGCCCTGATCAATGCAAATGGGTCTGGAAGAAACAATTGCTGTGAAGTTTGGTGGAAGGAGCCATTCGATACTTGACCAGGATCGATGGTGGTCTCAGTGCTGAGCTATATGTGAGCATCCTACAAGAAAAAGCTGTATTCGTAACCAAGTGAGTTGACCAGTATGCACAAACATTGGGAACATATAGAAGAGACCTGGGAACAGATTTCGGTTGAGACATGCTTGAATCTGATGGAGAGCATGCCCAGAAGGATTCAGGCAGTGTAGAAAGCCAAACATGGATTTACAAAATACTAACAAAATAATAAAAATTTTAATTTAGAATTTAGAAAACAGTAACAATGCAGTTACATGACTAGAATCTGCATAACTAATGATATGCTAAGTCCAATTTGTATATGAGATAGCTGAGATGAGTAGTGGACGGTGAGATATGGAGCCTGAAAGTTCAAAACATTGTTACCCTTTTGCTCATCGGTGTACATAAATTGGACTTGCAACTATTAAACATATCATTAGTTATGCAGATTCTCCTGCATTGTAATTGTTTTGCTGCTGTGGTAGAACTATCTATTTTTTGTATACTACAAATTACTACCTATTCTCACATTCCCTAATAGCTCAGTGGGTTATTAGGTTGTTTCCCAAGCAAAACGTCGCTGATTTGAATCCAGGAGCAGCTATGAAGAAGATTTCCCAAGAAAAGAGAAATAGCACTATCCTACTGATCGATAGCAGTATCTTGGCCAAGAAAATTGCCAAACTGCATCATGAGTGCCATGACAGTAGGAAAAATATGAAATGAAGTCCATCCATCCATTCTAAAGCTAAGAGGTGGGCATGTAGGCAAAATATCAGAGTCAACAAGTCGGCTTATTGCATAACAGTTCTGGTGGGACAAACACGGCACTGGAGGTGGCTCGTATGCTTCGTAAAAATGTGATCACAGACGTCCATGCAAGCATTGTGCAATGCACATTACACAAGTCTAGGATGGTGGCCCAAAAAAAGCTGAAGAAGCCTCGACTTCAATGTCTTCATAAAAAGCGACGTCTCGAGTTTGCAAAAAAGTACGAACAGTGGACAGTAGAAGATTGGAAACGGTGATTTGGAGTGATGAGACAAAAGTCAATAGATTAGGCTCTGATGGGGGCAAATTGGTCTGGAAGAAATAAGGGAAAAGGGGCCTAATGGATCGATATATTGAAGGAACTGTCATGTTTGATATTTCCTATTGATACCCTATCTATATGACATAAAAGTCCATATAAGACAACCCCTTTAATATGATTTCCATCTTTCCAGTATAATAGATATAAAAACATTCAGTACTAATATAAACCTTAGAAACCAGAATTGCATACAGTGTTTTATTACTGGTAATAAGAAAGATATTAAAAGTTACATTTTAAAAGTCAAATATTTCTCATTGTTTTATTTATTTTTTGAACAAAAAAATTACCCAACATATAGCAGGAGTACAATAAACAAACTCCACAACAGAAGCAACTAAAGCGCGGTAAAACAGGCATAGTTGTTTACTGAAATAAAAGAATATATATATGTCTCTCAGTCATAGTCAATTTGCCAGATTTCCTTTAATGCTTTCACATTTCAAGGACTGTGCGGACACTGTAAAAAATAGAAACAAAGATTGATTAATTTTCAGATATTACAGTAATTTCCTGAGCCTGTTTAAAACATACTGTAAAACCTGAGATCTATTCAGAAATGCCCTAAAGTACCCTAAAGCCACTCCAACTAACCATAATATATATTTAGGGTGCTTTCAAGCATAGTTATTTAGTGGGTTTTTTGCTGCACTTCAGTGTTTTTAGTGGCATTTTTTCCAGTGTTTTTTGTAAGCTCCAGATGTTAGCTGAAGGTCTATAGGAAATATGAAACGCGGGACACAACATTTTTTGTGTTTCTTATATTTTTGTTAATTACATTTCTTTATTTCTCTTTTTTTTTTTTTTTTGCTTATTTAAAAAAAATTAAGCATGTAGTAGCTTTTGGTGTTTCTTTTCAGGAATTTTCTCTATACGGGAAAGCACTACTGGTAAGACCGCAGCAAGAACCTGCAGGTGCAAAAATCTCAGTGACCAGAAGTATTGTGACCAAACAATATTTACAATCCTTCTATAACCCTTTATTTCTTAGGAAATCAAAAACAAGAAGGGTGGAGTTGAGCGAATCAAGCTTCAGATCCAGAGATCCGAAGTCAAATAGTTCCGACACTTTGGTTTCAATGCTGTCTCTGTACAGCATTAAAATGTATTGCCTCCACGTAGGCAAAAATCTACAAATTTTTCTTAATACATTGTATACCTTTTTATTTTAATTTTTTAGGGGTGACAAAATAATTCTGCTACTGTTTTTTGGTTGCTTATATGGCATTCCACACGTTATATAAATTATATGATATTTATTCTGCAGGTCAGAACATGTATGGCAACTTATAATATTTTTATCTTTTTCATCTGGATAATAATTCAAGTTTACTTTTTCATTGACAGAGCAGCTTGCGGGAAATTGTTCACCAATTGTGAAAAGTAGTAGGAAAACTAATGTGATCATTTTATATTGTATAGATCATTAAAATGGTTGTTTGCATGTCATACATTGGGGGCATATCACTAGGTTATGCCCTCAATGTCTGATAGTTGCAGTCTGTATTAGGCCAGTTTCACACTGGCGTTTACTCGTTCTAGCAGGCTGTACGAACTACAGTGTGCACCCGTGTGCTGCCGGAATTCCACCAGACCCCATTCACTATAATGGGGAGCGGAGTAGATCCGGCTGCAGGCGGCCAAACAAAAATGCTGTGTGCAGCACACAGGCGTACACTGTAGTACGGATCCGGCAGGCCGTTTCCTTGGCGGAACAGCCTTCCGGAACAAGACAAACGACAGTGTGAAAGTAACCTAAATCAGTTTGTGTCACTTTCATCAGAGATCAGTTATTTTTGACCAGAGAAGTTCTGCAAAAAGTACTTGTTCTCTTGTCAAAAATAATTGTTCTAACATGAAAGTGACACAAACTGATGCAGACTGATCACAACTGATGTTCAAAGAAAAGTTGGATCAGTTATTTTAGTGAAAACTGATGCTGACTGAGCATAACTGATACTCAAAATAAAGGATGGTTTCATTTTTCTCTTGTTCTGAGGCTACGCTCACATCTCTGGTGAATGTTTCCCGCAGGCTGTTTCAGTCTGATGGATCAGAAGAACGGAAAGCTAAGACTGAGATCACACTTCAGTTATTTCCATCAGTTATTGTGAGCGTGTTGAAATCAGTCAGTATTCTGGCTCAGTATCCTGATGATATACACCATCAGTATTCTCATCAGGATTCCTTCCTTCCTCCCTCCCTTCCTCCCTTCCTTCCTTCCTTCCTTCTCCACACAAAACTCAGACATGCTGCGGATTTCAAACCCTGGCGGAAATTAATCGCCCATATCGCCCATGAATAGCTCCATTCATTAACATTAGCAGCGGATTCCGTTACATTAAATCCGGACTATATACGGATTGCAAATATGCTCGCCTGAAAGCAGCCATTCTGTGTTTTTCACTCATATCTGATTTTGGCTCACAATAACTGATCAAAATGACTGACCAAATAACTGAAGTATGAAATCAGCCTTAAGTTTTGATTTGAATTTATGATTTTTTAGGCTGCATTTTTCTGCCGTTAAAAACATGCAATTTTAAGTGAACAAATCTGAGATCATTTGTAAAAATTTCACTGGAGCTCTACTCACGTTTTTCCGTTTCTCATGAGGTCAAAGCCTTTATTGACATCATCTAGTGGTAGCCTGTAACTAATCAGGGCACTAAGGTTGATTTTCCCAGTCAAGACGTCATTCACTAATCCCGGAAAGGCTTCAGGTGCCTTGTAATCTGCAAAACAAGATGCAATAGGTTTTCACTTCTGAACTAATAACGTAAAATGATTATATTTATAGGGGTTGTGCAGTCTGAAGAGGAGGAAGCACTCCAAAAGCTACTTCCTCTTCATTACACTGTACGTCATCTTGGCGTTGCGGTGTAATTTCATCTACTTGCTCCATTCACTTGAATATAGTGAGTACTTGTAATTACACTATGCCACTGATACAAAGAAGATGGCGCATACTGTAATAAAGAAGAAGCAGTGTTCACATGGAGCAGAGCCTCCTCTTCAAACAACTGATCGCCAGGGGTACCCGGTGTCGGACATCCACAGATCAGATATTGAAGACTTAGGCCTCTTTCACACGAACGTTGTGTTTTGCGGTACGCAAATTGCGGATCCGCAAAAAAAAACGGATGTCGTCCGTATGGCATCCGTTTTGTTTGCGGATCCATTGTAACAATGCCTATCCTTGTCCTTGCCTAAGGCCCCTTTCAGACGACAGTATTTTTTGCGGGCTCCGATCTGCATTTTTTACATGAAAAATGCGGACCCATTCATTTCTATGGGTCCGCAAAAAATACTGAGAACATACTGTGTGCTGTCCGCATCCGTTTGCCCATTCCGTAGCCCTGCCAAAAAAAAAAAATAAAAAATAAAAAAATCGCAAAACGGACAAGGATAGGCATTGTTACAATGGATCCGCAAAAAAAACGGATGTCATACGGACGACATCTGTTTTTTTTCTGATCCGCAATTTGCGTTCGTGTGAAAGAGGCCTAATGCTGAGGCTAGTTCATTAATATATACTGTCTGCACAACCCTTTTAAGCAACATTCATATTATTGTCATATTTTTCTTGACTTTATAATCTCTACATTACCTCCCAAGAAGGCTCCTTGCACTGTACGTCCAGTTAGCAGCCACATCGGATCAAGGGGGATTCTGTCTTTGATAGGAGGAACACCAATAATATTGGCTGATCCATAAGAATAGTTAGTGGACAGAATCATGGATGCCTAAAATACATAAATAGATAAATCAATGTTTGAACCTAGAATTTTTTAAAATTTGGTTTGAGGTTCTGAGGTCTAGGTGACAATTATTGCAATAATTGGTTATTGCGCAGCTTCCTTATGTATTCCACTACATGGTTGTAGTTACTAGAGAGGGGTCGTTGATCCAGGGAGTTATTCTGATTGCCTGATTGGAGTCGGGAAGGAATTTTTCTCTCTAAAGTGAGGAAAATTGGCTTCTACCTCACAGGGGTTTTTTGCCTTCCTCTGGATCATGTAGGAAAACAGGCTGAACTGGATGGACAGATGTCTTTTTTCGGCCTTACTATGTTACTATGTGAATTGTAGGGGCATATTTACAGACTTATGGGCTCTTGTACAAAAGTTTAGCTTGAACCCCCAACCACAACATTTTTATTTATACATGATATGATACATATATGATTTATTTATTATTATTTTCTAATTGCTGTTCATCCCATCTGTGATCTAAGGTAATGTGAAAATATAAGAAATTTTTGCTTCCACCTCCATCCACTGTTATGTTTCCAGCACTGGCGCCTCTTGCAAACACTTATTTGTAGGGATGCTGGGTGTTGGACTCTGTCTAATTTGATACTGGTGACCTATCTCGGGGATAGATCATCAATATCTAAAAAATGGACAATCCCTTTAATGTATTATGCCATATAAAGCAATTCTTACCATCACATCAACCTTGCCAATACATTCAAATGCATAATCAGCTCCTCCATTGGTCATTTCTGTAATAACTTCATGGATGGGTTTGGAACAATCGTTCGGATTCACACACTCGGTACATCCCAACTCCTTAGCTTTGCTGAACTTGGTGGGATTGATGTCAACTCCAATAATCCTTGTGGCACCAGCAATTTTGCAGGCCATGACAGCTGACATGCCTATTCCGCCCAGACCAAACACCACGCAGGTGGTTCCTGGCTTAACCTGACAAGAAGGGAGGATGCAGATGATCAATAGAACTTTGAACATTACTCTTATAACCCTGCCTCACCACTTCCCTATTATATGTCCATTCAGGTGAGTCTTATTCTACTAAATATAAGTGGCAAGTGATATTTCCCAGGCATTTTTAGAATTCAGATATTGGGTATAGTGTATTGATTTGCTACCTAATTCTTCTGATGACCCAGAAGAAAGATGATTTTGGTCCCATATCACCTGTTGGTTTAAACATACCGTATTTTTCGCTTTATAAGACGCACTTTTTTTCCCCCAAAAGTAGGGGGGAAATTTCTGTGCGTCTTATAAAGCGAATACAAGTGAGCGCTTCCATTATGGAAGCACTCACTAGTATGTATTAGGTGCCAGGACCCCATCAGACCTCAGATCAGCCCACCCAGCCCCATAAGGATAAAATAAAAATCTCTCTCACCTCTCCTGCGCTGCGGCTCCGCTCCAGGTCCGGCGCTCCTCTGTCTTCTCCAGGCCGGCGCTGCACTGTCCTGACTGCATACAGCGTCAGGACGTAGTGCGTGCACTATGACCTGATGCTGCACGCAGTCAGGTGACAGTGCAGCGCCGGCTGGAGAAGACAGAGGAGCGCCGGACCAGGAGCAGAGCCGCGGCGCAGGAGAGGTGAGAGAGTTTTTTATTTTATCCTTATGGGGCTGTGTGGGCTGATCTGAGGTCTGATGGGGGCACAGTCGGCTAATATGGGGGCTGATATGAAGTCTGATGGGGGTAGAGTGGGCTGATATGGGGGCTGATCTGAGGTCTGATGGGGCAGAGCGGGCCTGATATTGGGGGCACAGTGGGCTGATATGGGGGCATAGTGGGCTGATCTGAGGTCTGATGGGGGCACAGTGGGCTGATATGGGGGCACAGTGGGGTGATTTGGGGGCTAATCTGAAGTCTAATGGGGGCAGAGTGGGCTGATCTGAGGTCTGATGGGGGCATAGTGGGCTGATATGGGGGCACAGTGGGGTGATATGGGGGCTGATCTGAGGTCTGATGGGGGCACAGTGGGCTGATATGGGGGCACAGTGGGCTGATCTGAGCTCTGATGGGGGTCTGACATGGAGGGCTGATGGGGTTCTGACATGGAGGGCTGACATGGGGGTCTGATGTGATGTCCTGAAAGTTATGGGGAGTCTTTTATATTTTTGTGTCTTATCATCAGGTGCGTCTTATACAGCAAAAAATACAGTATAGAAATATTATAGATTACTAACTTTTGCAGTGTTGAGAACTGTTCCAAAACCCGTGGAAAAGCCACAGCCAATCAGGCACACTTGGTCCATAGGTGCAGCTTTATCAATCCGACAGATGGCAAACTCATCCACAACAGTATATTGAGTAAACGTGCTTGTGGACATGAAGTTGTGGATCATTTTTCCCTTGATTGAAAATCGGGTTGTTTTGTCAAGCATGAGTCCAACATTTTTTCCAACACTAAAAAAAACAAACAAAAAACAAGTGGAATCAATTAGTAAATTGGCAAATGCTCATTTTTATAAGTATAATATTATAGTTAATGTATAGCTTTTTAGATTTAAATGGCCACTATAATCTAATTTATTTCCTATTGTGTATATAAGGCTAAAATATTCAGCAGTTCAATCATTAGAGATCAGCGAAGTATTGGAAAGTTCTGCTGCTTTGCCGAATTTTATGACAGGGAATGACGATTGCACCCCCCGTCATTGTACCTCTCAGATGCCTCGTTCATAACTAATTGCGGCATCTGATATTAATAATAGATTGTAAAATATATATCATACTTACCTTATCCATTTTCTTGCGACGGCCTGACCTCCGACATCTTGATTGAAGATCTGGCGTGAAATCTCTTGCAGTCCGTGATGACGCCATCACATTGGCCGGTGTGGTGATGTCATACGTCACCGCGCACAGGACTTCAGTGATCTTTAAGCAAGATACTGGAGGCTGGTCCGCCGCATGCAAATGGATGAGGTAAATATGATTTTTTTTTTGTTTTTTACACTATTTCAGGTAAAATTGATTCGCTATCACGAAGCACAAGGAAATTCGGCTTTGTGTTGAATTGCATTTATTCTGAGATTCGCTCAACACTAATTATCATTAGGGATGAGCAAACTTGTGTATTCAAGTTCGGCGTACAAGGTTCGGGTTTGGGTTATCTAAAAATTCTGTTATGGGTTCTGCTACAATGGACCATAAGTTATGGCGAACACAAGTTTGCTCATCCCTAATTATCATCACTAATATCAGTCCCTGTCTCCAATGGGGCTCACAATCTATTTACCCTATTTTTTACCATATATTCTGTATTGTCAACCAGACCAACACGTTAAAATTTAAATAGAAGACAATTAGCCTATCATTAAGTTCTTTTTGGAAAGTCTTTTTGGAGTTTGGAAAGTAATGTAAAACACAGAAACAACATGCAAGATGCCATGATGACAGGGCTAACCAAAAAATATTGCATCAGGAAGTCTTCAGTGGAACCATCTTGTCTTTCCACCTACCAAGTTTCACAATACAAATGTTTTACTATGAAAAATTAATTGCATTAGTAATAGTTAAAACTGACTATGAAAATCTTTGAAGCAAGAATGGAGCAGAATAGATTTCTATTGATGAAAAAACTATTCTGTTTAGTAAAACAAAAAGAGCTTTAAGCCTTATTCACATGTCCATGTTTAAATCTGTGAAAAGGTGGAAAGTGATGCATCAGTGAAGCTGCCAGTGAAGGATCCGTGTTTGGTCAGTGTTTCTGTGTTTGCTGTCCGTGTGTCATCCGTGTTTCACTGACACTGCACAGCTGAAACATAATTTTCACAGCATCTCTTCCTAATAGAGATGATCGAGCATGCTCGTCCGAGCTTGGTGCTCGTTCAAGTATTAGGGTACTCGTAAGTGCTCGCTGCTCGGACGAGTATCTCGCCATGCTCGAGGAAATGGCAACTTCCGCATCGTGCTTTTTAGGCGCCTAAAAACACAGCCAATCACAAGCCAGGAGACTCTGCGGTACACCCAGCATCACGTGGGGCCCTTACATGTCGATAGCAGGGGTTGGCTGGCCTGATCAGGTGACCCTGGAATATACTACCGACTGGCCGCGGTGCTCGGCTCAGATGCCGTCTGGATGTTGTTAGGGATAGAGCTGCTGCCTTTCAGGGACAGTGTTAGGGCCTGCATTTAGTTCTCTGTTAGGCAGGGATCACCCACAAAGAACCCAACAGCCCTTCTAAGGGCTAGAAGACATTTTTTTTTTTTTTTTTTTTGTCACTTGGCTGGCTGGCACTAGTAGTGCAGCTATCGCCATGTATAACCCCTTTTATTTTTTTATGTTATATCTCAGTGATACAAATCCATTGCACACAGCAGTGTGGAACCATTCTGTGTGTCACAGTTCAGTACACTCACTATTTTCTGTCCAGGTGACACTTTCTGTATGTCACCGAATACAACCAAGTCATTTGCTGCCTGTCACGTGTATGGCTTCATCCCAAAAATCTCTGTGGAACATTTGTCTGGGTCGCAGTCTAAATAGCTACCGTCAGTAGGGTGTCAGTTAGCTCTACGATAGTTTCTGCACGTCACGTTCCCAAAAAAAGAAAAATCCAAAAAAAAAATATAGAAAAAAAATTAGTTT
>ONZH01017016.1:0-46547 GCA_900303285.1 Rhinella marina
TGTTTCTCAGCGCGTATCGGAGGAGGGGGATGAGGATGAGGAGGAAGAGGAGGAGAATGTCGGCGAGACAGTAGAGGGTACCAGTGCTCAGTCCTTAACTCTTAAGCGTGTATGGGCTGAAGAGGAGGACTTGGAGGAGGAGGAGGAGGAGGAGGAAATGGAGAGTCAGGTCAGTGAGGAGAGGGAATTCTTGCGTGTTGGGACTCTGGCGCACATGGCAGACTTCTTGTTAGGCTGCCTATCCCGTGACCCTTGCGTTAGAAGAATTTTTTCCAACACCAATTACTGGGTGTTCACTCTCCTGGACCCACGGTACAAGCAGAACCTTTCCACTCTCATCCCTGCAGAGGAAAGGAGTATGAGAGTGAATAGGTATCAACAGGCCCTGGTGCACAAGCTGAAACAATTCTTCCCATCTGACGCCGCTAGCGGCAGAGGGCATGGTTCTGTGGGCCAAGTAGCGGGGGAAAGGAGGCGAGCAGGCAGCTTGTCCAGCACTGGCAGGGGAACGCTCTCCAAGGCCTTTGCCAGTTTTATGTCACCCCAGCAAGACACTGTCACCTGTCCCCAGTCTAGGCAGAGTAGGGGGGAGCTGTACAGAAAGATGGTGAGGGAGTACCTCGCTGACCATACCAACGTCCGTAGCGATCACTGTGCTCCATACAACTACTGGGTTTCAAAGCTGGACACGTGGCCTGAACTGGCGCTGTACGCCTTGGAGGTGCTGGCCTGCCCTGCCGCTAGCGTGCTGTCAGAGCGGGTATTCAGTGCAGCTGGTGGCGTCATCACCAATAAGCGTACATGCCTGTCAACTGACAGCGCTGACAGGCTGACGCTTATTAAAATGAACAAAGCCTGGATTTCACCGGAATTCAAATCTCCTCCGGGGGAAAGCAGCTAAAGATTTAAATAACTTATGTATCCGATTCCTCTTCTCTACTCCTCTTCTCTACTCCTCCTCCTCCTCCTCCATATCGTCTTTGCCTAACGCTGACCCAAAAAACGCCATTTTTTAGAGTTCCAACTGGCACTCTTTTAGCACAATTTTTCAGGAGGCCCCCTACAGGCCCTCTCTTCAAACAATTTTTCAGGAGGGCCCCCTACAGGCCCTCTATTCAAACAGTTTTTCCAGAGGTCCACCTACAGGCCCTCTATTCAAACAATTTTTCAAGAGTTCCACCTACAGGCCCTCTATTCAAACAATTTTTCCAGAGGTCCACCTACAGGCCCTCTCTTCAAACAATTTTTCAGGAGGGCCCCCTACAGCCCCTCTATTCAAACAATTTTTCCAGAGGTCCACCTACAGGCCCTCTCTTCAAACAATTTTTCAGGAGGGCCCCCTACAGGCCCTCTATTCAAACAATTTTTCCAGAGGTCCACCTATAGGCCCTCTGTCCAAACAATTTTAACGGAGGTTCACCTACAGGCCCTCTCTCCAAACAATTTTTCCGGAGGTCCACCTACAGGCCCTCTCTCCAAACAATTGTTCCGGAGGTCCACCTACAGGCCCTCTCTCCAAACAATTTTTCCGGAGGTCCACCTATAGGCCCTCTCTCCAAACAATTGACGTCTTTTTCCTATCTTTCTCTCTCTCCAAACTATTTTTCCGGATAGCTGCCATATACGGTATTAAACTGAGAAGAATACAGAGAACACATGCTACACTTGATCAAGTTCATAATTTACGACTGTACCGGTTGATGCAACAGTTTTCAAAAATCCATTCTGGCTGTTGTCACCACCACACACGCTAGCCCAGGGGGCACTCCTCTGGCTCTTCCAGCGAAACCTCCTTCCCTCCAGCCTGCCCCCCACCTACAGGCCCTCTCTCCAAACAATTGACGTCTTTTTCCTATCTTTCTCTCTCTCCAAACTATTTTTCCGGATAGCTGCCATATACGGTATTAAACTGAGAAGAATACAGAGAACACATGCTACACTTGATCAAGTTCATAATTTATGACTGTACCGGTTGATGCAACAGTTTTCAAAAATCCATTCTGGCTGTTGTCACCACCACACACGCTAGCCCAGGGGGCACTCCTCTGGCTCTTCCAGCGAAACCTCCTTCCCCCCAGCCTGCCCCCCCCCACCTACAGGCCCACTCTACAAACAATTTAGCCGGATAGGGGACGTATCAGAAGTTGTACTCATGTTTGTTTTTGTTCTTCTTTTATCTGCCTCCTGACCTGTGATAGGCAGAGCATGGACACGTCCCCTTAGCTGCAGTGGGAAAAACACTCCCCTGGCCAGAGCAAGCTCTTTTTCCGTTTTCCGTGTTCGAAAAATCCATTAAATATAGGGTCCCAAGATAGGGGACGTATACGGTATTAAACTGAGAAGAATCCATACCATACGGGTTAAAGCAACAGTTTTTCCAAATCCAATCCGGCTGTTGTCACCACCACACACGCTAGCCCAGGGGGCACTCCTCTGGCTCTTCCAGCGAAACCTCCTTGCCCCAGCCTGCCCCCCCCCACCTACAGGCCCACTCTACAAACAATTTAGCCGGATAGGGGACGTATCAGAAGTTGCACTCATGTTTGTTTTTGTTCTTCTTTTATCTGCCTCCTGACCTGTGATAGGCAGAGCATGGACACGTCCCCTTAGCTGCAGCGTTTTCCGTGTTTGAAAAATCCATTAAATATAGGGTCCCAAGATAGGGGACGTATACGGTATTAAACTGAGAAGAATCGATACCATACGGGTTAAAGCAACAGTTTTCCCAAATCCAGTCCAGCTGTTGTCACCACCACACACGCTAGCCCAGGGGGCACTCCTCTGGCTCTTCCAGCGAAACCTCCTTCCCCCCCACCTACAGGCCCTCTCTCCATCAATTTTCCCGGGTAGGGGGACGTATTAGATATTGTACTGATTTTGAATTGCCTCCTGCGATAGACAGGAATCGAACCCAGATCAACTGCTTGGGAAGTAGCTATGCTCACCACTATACCACCAGCAGGCACAGCAACTGATAACAACAGATACTAAACTTGATTTCAGCTGCAGTGCCAGCATGAGCAGTGGTGTCACCTGCAGACGGTGATGGACCTTCATTGCACCTAGTTGGGTGCTTCCCTAACATGTGATGGGTATTTGCCTCGCCTTTCTTGGTCTGGGTGAGCACAATTGCCATGAGGGTAACCACCAGGCTGTTGCCTGAGAATTTGGGGTAATGGTGGGATTAGGCAGCCTCAGAGGCATCCATGCATGCTGCCCCTGCTGTTTCCTGTCCATTTCCGTGGTGTTTCCATCATTTTCTGAGGTTTCCAGGTTTTCACCCAGCCTTCCCTAGGCAGAGCCTTGGTCCCCCGCAAAAATGCTCGAGTCTCCCATTGACTTCAATGGGGTTCGTTATTCGAAACGAGCACCCGGGCATCGGGAAAAGTTCGACTCGAATAACGAGCACCCGAGCATTTTAGTGCTCGCTCATCTCTAGTGATAATATATCTGGAATATACTTATCCAAGAAATTCAGAGAATGTTTTCTCGTGACACATTGTACTTCATGTCAGTGATAAATTTGAGTCAATATCTTTTACCTTTATTTAAAAAAAAAATCCAAAATTTACCAAATATTTGGAAAAATTCACAAAATTTGAATTTCTCTGCTTTTAAGGCAGACCTAATATTTTACCTCATAAAATAGTTATTGCTTTACATTTTCCATATGTCTACTTTATGTTTGAATCATCTTGTAAATTACATTTTATTTTTAGGATGTTAGAAGGCTTATTTTAGTAACAATTCTTAAAATGTTTAAGAAAATTTCCAAAGCCCACTTTTTTAAGGACCAGTTCAGTTATGATGTCACTTTTTGGGGCTTATATAGTACAAACGACCCATAAATGACCCCATTTTAGTAACTACACTCCTCAAGTTATTCAAAACTGATATTATTAACTTTTTTAACCCTTTAGGTGTTCCACAAGAAGAAATTAAAATGAAGGTGACGTTTCAAAATGTCATTCTTTTTTGCAGATATTATCTATTTTAATCCATTTTTACTGTAACACAGCAAGGGTTAACAGCCAAACACACGCAAATATTTATTACTCTGATTCTGCAGTTTACAAATATACCCATATGTGGTCTTAAACTGCTCTATGGACACACAGCAGGGCGTAGAAGGAAAAGAGCACCATTTGGTTTTTGGAGGGCAGATTTCACTGGGATAATTTTAAGTTCCAATGTTGAAAACAGTTGAAAACCCCCTGATGCACCCCAACAGCAGAAACTCCCAAAAAGTGACCCCATTTTGGAAGCTACAAGATAAGGAGACAGTTTTATTGGTACTATTTTGGAGTACATATGATTTTTGATTGCTCAATTATATACTTTTTGTGAGGTAAGGTAACAAAAATGGCTATTCTGGAGCAGTTTTTGTTTTTTGATTTTATGGTATTCACATGACAGGATCATGCATTATTTTTTATAGAGGCATTCAGGTGGTAGATCATGGGATACTATTGTAGATCTGGTCGTTACGGATGTATATTAGGTGATACCTAATATGTCTATTTTTTATTTTTGTTAAGTTTCCAAAGTGGACTTCGATCCGAATTTCAGGGAAAATTTGATTTAAGTAACATAGTAACATAGTTTATAAGGCCGAAAAAAGACATCTGTCCATCCAGTTCGGCCTGTTTTCCTGACGCAAATTATGAAACACCCCCCCCCCCTCCATCATTGAACCCTTTTTTTAAAAAAAATCATACTCATCTCATCCATTTGAGCGCGAAAAGGCCACGTCCATCTTGATTGAAGATGCAAATTCTCATGCATAGCGATGTATGACGTCACCAGACCTGTCAGCGTAATTACGTCATCACTCACTGCAAGAGATTTTATGCAGGATCTTCAATCAAGATAGCCTTGGCGGCCTCTTCGCGTTCAAATAGATAAGGTGAGTATAATTTTTTTAACTGATTTACCCCTGGAAGCCCTCATTTTTCATCTCAGATGCCACAATTAGCGATGAACAGGGCATCTGAGGGATACAATGATAGGGGTCAGCATAATTGCCGTTCCTCATCATTAAATCTGCTACTTAGAAAAAAAAATGCACTTTATGACAAATTATTTGTCATAAAGTGAATTTCTTTGTGAAATTCGGTGAAGCAGCTGAATCAAATTTTTTTTAAACGTCGTTCATCTCAACTCATCATGGTCAGTATTCGCTTCCTCCCTCTGCCAGTCTGCAGCTTTGTTGTCCCTATTGTTTGCTGCTTGACTTTGTTCTTACAAACCGGTGTCTTTGAAATTTTAAAGGCTATGTGCACCTTTGGATTTAACTTATTTTTGGCTAAAAATCATATTTTCAATTGGTCTTTATTAAAAATATTGAGCTGTTCAGTCACAAAGGGTTAACTGTTTTTCTAACTGTGGGACTTGTACTTTCACTTTCACTTTGTGCCAGTCATCTAATAAGTCTTATCTCTAAGCTACTGAGAAGTCATAAACACTTATTTAAGCCACATTCTTATCAGTAAGGTAAGGATTTAAAGGGAGTCTGTTACCTCATTTTCACCTGTATAACTAACAGTACTGCCCCACAGAATATTGCATACACATCCCAGACATACTTGTGTGCACTTTGTGTCTGTACTACATGTCCAGAAAAAGCACTTTTATTCTGCAGGAAAACAGCTCCCAAGTGCCCGACTCTGCTACTGCTGCAGCAAACCAGACTGAAGAGGGGAGGGCTGCTTTAGCTGCACATATCTTCGGATTGGTAGCAGATAGAAAAATGGATCTGACCTTCTTTGAAAGCTGGCATTCCAAGCTTTAAAATGATACATTATAACAAGTATGTCAGAAGATATAGCTGTTAGAAATCGAGTCGGAAGACAAAGCTGTTTTTAGTTTCACTTTCAGCTGGCCACTTGGGAGCTGTTTTCCTGCAGAATAAAAGTGCTTTTTCTCAACATGGAATACAGACACACAGTGCACACAGGTATGTCTGGGATTTGTATGCAATCTTCTGTGGGGCACTGCTGTTAGTTATATAGGTGAAAATGAGGTGACAGACTCCCTTTAACTTTCCATTAACCTATTGGTGGCATCGGCTTTGGTGACACCCATTAACGTGTTGAGGCTATGTAGTTGCATTTGTGGGGTACAGATGGGTTTCCTTGGCATCCAGGGTCCTAATGAAGGCCCACATTTCTGCCTTTTGTATAAGCTTTTCTACAATGACAGGCATAATACACTGCAATATGGAAATATTATCGTCTATAATTGAAATGAAGAGATCACACAGTCAAATAGGATTAAAAATTTACAAAAAGGTTCACATAACTGGTATCACTACAGCTATAATAATCTATACTATAAAACTGTGGCCTTATTCACATGGATGTATTTCTCATTCAAAGAGTTTTCTGTATTTTCATGACTATGAAAATTGTAGATTCACACGGAAGGCATCAAAACTATGAATTAACACATGTGGAATTATATACTTAACAAAAAAGTGTGAAACAACTGAAAATATGTCTTATATTCTAGGTTCTTCAAAGTAGCCACCTTTTGCTTTGATTACTGCTTTGCACACTCTTGGCATTTTCTTGATGAGCTTCAAGAGGTAGTCACCTGAAATGGTATTCCAACAGTCTTGAAGGAGTTCCCAGAGATGCTTAGCACTTGTTGGCCCTTTTGCCTTCACTCTGCGGTCCAGCTCACCCCAAACCATCTCGATTGGGTACAGGTCTGGTGACTGTGGAGGCCAGGTCATCTGGCGTAGCACCCCATCACTCTCCTTCTTGGTCAAATAGCGCTTACACAGCCTGGAGGTGTGTTTGGGGTCATTGTCCTGTTGATAAATAAATGATGGTCCAACTAAATGCAAACCGGATGGAATAGCAAGCCACTGCAAGATGCTGTGGTAGCCATGCTGGTTCAGTATGCCTTCAATTTTGAATACATCCCCAACAGTGTCACTAGCAAAGCACCCCCACACCATCACACCTTCTCCTCCATGCTTCACAATGGGAACCAGGCATGTAGAGTCCATCCGTTCACCTTTTCTGCGTCGCACAAAGACACGGTGGTTGGAACCAAAGATCTCAAATTTGGACTCATCAGACCAAAGCACAGATTTCCACTGGTCTAATATCCATTCCTTGTGTTCTTTAGCCCAAACAAGTCTCTTCTGCTTGTTGCCTGTCCTTAGCAGTGGTTTCCTAGCAGCTATTTTACCATGAAGGCCTGCTGCACACAGTCTCCTCTTAACAGTTGTTGTAGAGATGGGTCTGCTGCTAGAACTCCATGTGGCATTGACCTGGTCTCTAATCTGAGCTGCTGTTAACCTGCGATTTCTGAGGCTGGTGACTCGGATGAACTTATCCTCCGCAGCAGAGGTGACTCTTGGTCTTCCTTTCCTGGGGCGGTGCTCATGTGAGCCAGTTTCTTTGTAGCGCTTGATGGTTTTTGCGACTGCTCTTGGGGACACTTTCAAAGTCTTCCCATTTTTTTGGACTGACTGACCTTCATTTCTTAAAGTAATGATGGCCACTCGTTTTTCTTTACTTAGCTGCTTTTTTCTTGCCATAATACACATTCTAACAGTCTATTCAGTAGGACTATCAGCTGTGTATCCACCTGACTTCTGCCCAACACAACTCATGGTTCCAACCCCATTTATAAGGCAAGAAATCCCACTTATTAAACATGACAGGGCACACCTGTGAAGTGAGAACCATTTCAGGTGACTACCTCTTGAAGCTCATCAAGAGAATGGCAAGAGTGTGCAAAGCAGTAATCAAAGCAAAAGGTGGCTACTTTGAAGAACCTAGAATATAAGACATATTTACAGTTGTTTCACACTTTTTTGTTAAAGAGAACCTGTCATCTCCGAAACACCCCCTGAAGTACAGTAAGTGTTGTATAGTGTAAGTGATGCTGAATCCAAATATGAAAGTTTTATCTTCATACTCACTTCCATTCCGACGCTGTGCTCCCACAAACCTGCAGTAAAATGCACTCACTGGAATCTTCTTTGAGTCCTCTCCATTATGGGAGGGGGCACCGGAGTCCAGTGAGTGCATTTTGCTACAGGTTTGTGGGAGCACAACATCAGAATGGAAGTGAGTATGAAGATAAAAATTACATAACTGAACTCAACGTCACTTAGACTATACACTGCTTACTCTAGTTCACGGGGTGTTTTGGAGATGACAGGTTCCCTTTAAGTATATAAGTCCACATATACATTCCCTTTAAGTATATAATAGTTTTGATGCCTTCAGTGTGAATCTACAATTTTCATAGTCATGAAAATACAGAAAACTTTTTGAATGAGAAGGTGTGTCCAAACTTTTGGTCTGTACTGTATATATATATATATATATATATATATATATATATACAGGGTCGGACTGGAGTACCTAGGGCCCACCAGAGGAAATAATTCTTGGGGCCCACCATAAAGAAATATCTGTGTTTGTTATCCCTGTACAGTGACATCACTGTGTTTATTATCCCTGTACAGTGACATCACTGTGTGTATTATCCCAGTACTGTGACATCACTGTGTTTATTATCCCTGTACTGTGACATCACTGTGTTTATTATCTCTGTACTGTGACATCACTGTGTTTATTATCTCTGTACTGTGACATCACTGTGTTTATTATCCCTGTACGGTGACACCACTGTGTTTATTATCCCTGTACTGTGACATCACTGTGTTTATTATCCCTGTACAGTGACATCACTGTGTTTATTATCCCTGTACAGTGACATCGCTGTGTTTGTTATCCCTGTACAGTGACATCGCTGTGTGTATTATCCCAGTGCAGGAAGAGGTAAGTGGTCTGTGTTTGTGTGTTTGTTTTCTATTTTTCAGGGTCGTGAATGCAGAGGACTACGTCGGATTCGGTGGACTACGTCGGACCAGCTTTTTTTTTTTTTTTTTAATAAATAAATAAAACACAGTTTATTTATGCGTCAGGTCATAGTGCGCGCCGGAAGGGAAGACAGTGGAGCGTGGGAGCCGAGGACAGCGGCAGCACGGCAGGACAGGTAAGTATGCTTTTTTTGAGTGGCTGGGTGGCTTGGGGCCTACCGGAGGATCCTCCGGTCCTCTGGTGGGCCAATCCGACACTGTGCAGGTCCCTACCTTATGTAAATTTAGGTCACATGTCACTGCCAGCCAATCACTGCTGGGGAGGTATAGGGGCTGTTACATCACAGCAGGCGTTCCCACAGGCTTCCCTTTGATGCTGATTGGCTGAAAAAACCAGGCATTCCAAACTTGCAGTGACGCACGAATAATCACGAGTCCGCACTGCCTCGGGATGCCGAGCCGAAGCGGGCAATATTCGTGCGAATCACGAATATTGCCGCTTCGATTCGCTCATCACTAGTAATGATGGTCTGGACCGAATATAGAAGAGGAAAGTGAACATCTACATGGATGTAAAAGTTATGTAGTACTGTACTCTCCTGTATGTTTGGTAGCAAATAATGTAATTTAAGACATAATAGCCATCCATCATGGGTTCAAATGTGGTGTCTGTCATCTTAATAGGAAGATTAGCAATGCATGCTGCACTATTCTTTCTGTCAAATCTGAAGGAACTGTTAACAGAGGCTCAAACAGAGCCTCTGACAGCTGCATGACAGTAGCCTTATTTTGTTAACATTTATCACTAATCCTTAGGGTTACTTGGTTGCATCTCATCACTAGGTGTTACTTGACATCAAATAACACATACAATAAATGATTCCTAGCATATGATTCAAATTCAATAATTTTAAATTGTTTTGGATCACTGGTTTAAGGGATGCACTAATGGGATATTGCCATCTTTTATAGTTAGGGCATACAATAATGCCACCATTTTTTTATATAAATAGGTCCAATCTCTAGGACCCCACCAATCCTGCCATACCCTGCAGAACCAGTGACCTGGTTGTTGTGGCCCATCACTGTTTTATTCTGTGCATCAGGTCCTCTGCAAGCTATTGTGAAGGGAAAACTTCTAGCTGCACTGTGGCTCCTTCATTCTCATGCATTGTGAGGTCCCATAAGTCCGAAACCCAGAATCATAAAATATTGTTATATTCAAGCAAGATAGGAATATTGCTGTAAGCCTAGTGCAGGCATGATGGCTTGGTGCATGGCATAGGGATCCAGAAGAACAGCAAAAAGCAGCCCTGAGTCATGCACTGCCACTGAGGCCCTGCAACATGGGCAACACAGCGCATTAGTTTTAATCTTGGCGCTTTATGTTTAGCTAGTTTATCACAATGACATATAATAAGACAAAAAGTGTTTTTTTTAAATAAACTTTATTCTATATTACAAATAGTTTGTTTTTTTTTCGTTTGATTTGGACTGCAAAATAGGAATGCATTATATTTACATACACAGGTATACAATTAATTATAACAAAGTTACAGAAGCTTGCCTTTACCAAGTTACAACTCTTTTTTCCAATTTAAATAGTATATCTAGGATAATAAAAACCTCCATTCTAATATGCATTTTTTTTTATCTCTTTGAGGCTCTCGGTAACACTGGACTCTAATGATTATATAGGTGGAAACTTTATCAAAAACTATTGTAGCCAAACTCATGTGTGCAGAGTTTTTGCCTTGAAGAGTATTCAATAGCATTTCTGGTCAGAAGAGATTTAGTCCTGCATAGATATATTGCAAGTTCCAGAATGTGTAGTTTTTCTATATAATACAATACTTTGTAGTGAGTATGGGAATGAAGGCATCTTATTCTTCAAATTTAATGATCATTAGATTCAATACAATATGACCGGAAGACAACAGAAGAACTTTAATAGAAGAAGCATTTGACATACATGTATTTGTTGTCATTACTACTTGGGATTGTTCATTTTCTTTTAGACATCTATGAACCTGGAAGACACTTGTTCATTAATGGAGCTAAAAAAAACTCAGAGCAATGGTTAGGAAATAACAGTTCATTCCCGATCACATTTAGCCGTATTCACATACAGCAATCATTCACTCTGCATTGGGATGAATGATCGTTATTGTGATCCTTCATCCCTGATAAAGTTTTGTTGGCAGCACAGTTCAAATCTGTGCAGTTCAGAATTATTTGCTTTTTTCATAGGGCGATCAATAGTACCTGTAAATGGGGCAAAAAGTGTTCATACGAAAGCTCTTTTCCGATATTTGTCCTAATTCTCAGCCTGTGTAAAAGAGCCCTATGCCAATGAGATTGGTTTGTAAAGACGACATTATACCAGAGCAGAGTATCTGTTACTGTAATAGAGGAATATAAGTTACATTCAAGGAAGTAGTAGCTGGACTAGCAATATAAAAATAAGATTTGTATGGTTTTATGAGAAATATATCTTTTGTGGTTAATGGTTCCCATTGAAGAGACCCAGTGGGTATACAGAGATTTATTTTCAGGCAATGCTTCATGGAAAAATATGTAACTTAGCTCAAGTATGTAGGGAATATATATCTGACTTAACACTAATATATAGAGAGATGTTTTGTACACTTACAAGGAATTGTGATTTTCGTTATAATTCACCTAAATTTACATATACTGGCAGACTTTGTACAAAAGCTGATTTTTTTAAATGCTGGAAATCCATTTAATATGAAGTTTTCATTCAACAGAATTAGCATCGAACTGTAACACTTCATAGTAGATAATATAATATAAAATGACTATATCATACATTTGATTGAACAATTTAATTGAATGATCACACTAAGGGGAATAGTCTGTTCTACGTGAAGTTCAATGCCCCGCATTAAACATTTGGGAATAGCTCCTCATTATACATCTTAATTATATCACTTTTTATACTGTATTTTATATGAATACATATGTACAGTTTATTTTCAGGGATATACATTATACCTTTTTAAATCCATTTTAAGTGGTTAATTATAAAAAAAGTAAGATATTGGTCTACACATACATGCATAAGGTGTTATATTCAGCATGAGATAATCATCTGCTTAGGTAATTTAAAGAGAATTTTGAACCAATATCATAATATATTATTAATATACTAAACATGCAGCTTGGATTAGGGTCCCAAAACTGCTCATATTTATTTTACTTACATAGCATTGCTATATTCCACAGCACTTTTACAGACATTAGCATCCAACTGTCCGCAATGGGGCCCACAATTTAAGTTCCCTATCAGTCTGTCTTTGGAGTATGGGAGGACAACCACGGGGAGAACATACAAACTCCATGCAGATGTTGTCATTGGTCAGATTCAAACCTAGGTCCCCAGAACTGCAAGGTACCAGTGCTAACCACTGAGCCACAGTGCTGCCCATAGCCACTCATAGCAAACTTATTCGTCCCTGTAAACAATAGTAAATGAAAAACCGGGTGGCAAAGAAGCTGAGAATGGTACACCTACTTCTCTATGCATGCACCTAATGGGCATATGCAATGAAGAGAGGTGTGCCATCCTCTGCTTCATCAGTGTAGTGGACATGTGGCAAATGGTGCTAGAAAATAATACCGGACTCTTCTCCCAGTAAATTCAATTTTCATGTAATATCATTTTTGGGGACCAATGGGCAGGTTTAGGACCCTAAACTCCAGCTGCATAAGAGTATGAAGGTGGTTTAGTGACCCCAAAAGGAGACAGGTTTTAATAGAAGTTTGATGGTCATATACATTAGACGAATATTGGCTGAACGTGATGATTTGGGCTGGACCAGTCATACATCTAATGTGTAAGATGAGTGTCCTACTTTTCTGATAGAAGATGTCAGGGGTAAGAAGAGTTGGGTGTGTTAATTTTTTAAATAGCTGATTCTTTCTTCACAATGGAGTTACTCTAAGCCACCACTAGAAGTGTCTGGCAGAGGCTTATTCCCTTCCTCCTGTTGAGAAGATATATACGATTGTTAAACTAAGCAAGCATTTGTATGGGGGAAGGGGTCACTGGGTTGTTGACTGCTATCTTAAGATGTATGGCTAACTTTAGGTTTCCGCTCAAAAGATGATTTTTGAAGCGGAGACAAAAGTCCTGCGTGCACAACTTTTGTCTCCGCTTCAAAAATCATCTTTTGAGCGGAAACCTAATGGACCCCATTATAGTCTATGGGGTCCCTTAGGCTCCGTTGGGCTCAGTTATGCCCCGAATCCGTCCTTTCCGTTCTCCTGCTCCTATAACGGAGCAGGAGAACGGAAGCCCTAACGGTGATGTGAACGAGCCCTTAGAAGAAAGACCAGTTTTTATAAAGAGACCAAAGAACCTCTTTAATATCGTATTTTGTTCTTTTGGTCGTAGAAGACATTTTTTTTTCAAAAGTCACAACAGAAAGCACAATCATATTGCGTTTCACTTTTGAGATAGCCTCTCAAACTGATAACCAACTGTGATTTTTCTCAGCATGTTGAAGAAGTATCAAAGTGATAATTTATCGAGAAGTTAAAGCAAAAGTGAATAAGTTATAACCCATTTTGCATTTCAAAACAGAAAGATAAACATTTCTCTAAAACAAACATAATGGCCAAACTTTGGTTACATCTCTAATATACTGCTTTATGAGCATTTTTACGTTTTGCTCAAACATTGACTATAAAGTCTTCAGGAGTAAAATCTAGCATGTTCAGTTCCTCTATTCATTTGTTTTTACAATGTACAAGATAGAAATAAAAATCATGTGCTAGAGCAGCCCAGATGCATCTTTATTTATTTATTATTGTGCTTTATGTACCTTAAAGGGACACGGGTTCTTTACATTTTTATCACATGTTAACAACTTATTTGTGAATATTCTAGTTATTTTTTTAATATATAAAAATGGGTGGATGGGTCTCGGATATTGTTTTTTGAAGACACCCCATGTATTCTACTTCATGTCCACAATATCATTTAATTCTCTCAGTCAGGTCATCACCCCGGCCAGAGGGAGCCCCTTGTTAAGATTCAACTAGAGCATCACATGCTACACTAATGAATGCAATGCTCTCCTGTGGATCTCTTTATCTACTGTATGCCAATCAAGAAAAAAATATAGTTATCTCACACTGTTATCCCAAGTTTACAACTACTATTACCATAATGTTTTCCCTTTAAATAGCATCTTCTCCTCCTAGCTACAGTAAACTAGCAATGGATAACCCATCTATATAGGAGTTTTATCTGTTTGTAGTGACTACTATAGAAGAAAAATATTTTGTATTTAACACAGCAGCAAGAATGAGTTTGGCACTATGTCAACATGGCAGTGAGGGGGCTGTGGTGCTCTGTTGCCCCTTTATTTTTATTTTCTTTATTTTTAGAGGGTTTGAGAGTTTGGATCTTACTTTTCATTGCACTTTTCAATGCTAAGAATACACCAAAGTGGAAAAAGTCTAAAAATATCTGATGTTTTAATGATTCAATCAGAATCATAGCCCATTTACTGCTGATGGCATTATACACTTTATTGATTGCTTTTTTATGCTTATTAGTATTACAAATCCAACAACAGCTGTGTGTAGTCAGTTTCTAGATAGATTTTTTTTGTTTCACAGAATAAAACAATATGACAAAGATGCTAGATTTCACATTATCTGAAGCTAAACCCAATGTTAATCAAAGGAGGTATTTTATATAAATTAAAGATATTAGCTACGTATATATACACTTTCAAAAATTATTAATATCTCCGTTTAAATCCTTACTGCAAGACACCTTTTCTTTTTTAATGAAAAATATTTGAATAATTACAATATTTCATGACCAGAAAATGTAATACAGAATACTTTTTCATTTCCCCTGCGTTGAAGTCCACTTTGTCTCTATTTTTTGTACAATAGGCTTCAATGGTCCCCCATAAGGGAAATAGCGGAATACTCTTGGTTTTTAACAATTTTAGAGCAACTAATTATCCTGGATTAGGACCTCAACCTTTGTATATATTCTTGAGCCTTATAGATATAATTCTTTAAGAGTCAAGTTTGAAGCTATAGGTTTACGGAATAAGTTAAAGCCTTAAACTGGTTTCCAAGGACACTGTGTATTCGTTTCATGAACCAAAATAATTTTGAAGACTTTGATAAAGTTTCCACCTTAACATTGAATATAGTCACATGACAAATCACTCAGATCAATGCTCTCAGGCAGACAAAAAATAAAGGAACTAAAATAGAAGGAATAAAATGGAAACAACATCCACATCATCAGCAAGGCTTTAGTTTTCTCTCAGCATTAACTGTATTAACATGCGCTATTTTAAGTTAAAAAAAATTAAGGAAAGAAAAAAAGAAGAAAAACCCTGAAAACTAAGGTTTGTACCTCTGGAACTCCAGGGCCAAGACCCTACACATTCACAGCACAAATCTGGCAGATCTCAAGGCAAGATGTTCAGAATAAAAAAAAGTAACAGGAATAAAGACAGCTTTGAAGCTCACAATGGTCAACACGAAAAGTTACATTTTTCTATATGTACTTATTTTCTTTTTTGTTTTTTTATATTTTAATTGTCTGAGGTTGCCATTTTTCTTTGAAAAAAAATTGGAAAAAGTATGTACCATACAAATAAACATAAGAGTGTCTGAATTAGATAAAGTGGTCTACATGTATTCTTTCTGTACAGCTGTGCAAATCCAATTGTTTACTTATCATCTTCCTACATTTCATGCTAGATATCGGGACTGGAGCAGATACAGATGCATACTGATTTGTCCTTTCCATCATAATCCTTAGAAGGATGAGAAGAAAGCCTTTGAGATGTGACAATGTTGTGTCACCATAACCTTTGGTTTTGTCTACAATTCTTTGAGTGTAATGTTTCTTCTTTCCCTTGGTAAATGTAGTAGCCAGCCAAAGCTTCAGACTTCAGTTATAGTTCAGTAACCATCAGCAAATTCAAAGCAAATTCAAGGAAAAGTTCAAATAAAGTGCATAAGGGATTAAGTGCTCTCAAAATGAATAGACATTGACCAATTGTTTTATATCAGATTCCAAGTTGTTCCAAACTTGACTTAATCCTAGTGTATTCCTTTAATTGAGCTATATGTAATTATTAGTATAAAAAAAATAATTCTTACAGAATAAAAAGATTTGTATTACTGTCCCAGAATGAAAAAAAGTACAATCTCACCTTCTAAAATACTGAACTGTAAATTTAGCAAAATTACAAAACAAGTTAGAGTAACATTGGAAAGAAGTTGGAATAACCTGGAATTTCAGCCTTGAAATGAGTAGCGACTTGTCACTCATGCTGGTTGCATTCTCAGGCAATGCTAACCTTTTCAATTGGTGACATTCTCTTCTGTCATTCCAAATAAAACTTGTGCTGATATTCTGTTTTTTTTTTGCATGATTATTGTAATTTGTGCTCCTTTTTTCCAAATGGCAGTTTCAAAACAAGTGATGCACTTTTATATTTCAAGCCTTCAAGAACATGTCTAATCCTTCCAAGACTGAATGAAGAAAAATGGTTCAGCCATATCTAAGTAGATGATAGTTTTCCAGTTGTGTTTTCTCCTATCTTACATTACATGTTAGGTCTAAAGTGAATTGTGCTAAAGTTTATTCAATTACCTTGATCCATAAAAAGCCTTAAACAGTAATTGTCTCCATGTAAAACAATGAATCCATATGCCCAAATATACATTATATATCTGATATTTTTACAGGGTCTAAGCATATAATACTTCATTATTTTACATTACAGCAAATTACCTTGAAGCTTTCATTGTACCATTTGGAATGTGAGGACTTCACTTAAACCAACCAATTTCAAAACCTGAAACTTAAGATGATGTACATTTACCTATAGGAAAACTATCTGTGTGTCATTTCATGAAAATTGTAGATACAGAAAATGAAGGGTCATTGTAAGATCAAACTGGGATCTGTAGTACAATGTGTTCTTATTTCTATCTTATAAAGTCATTAGTATGCATATAGAACCATCACCATGGTCTTTTTTTGTTGCTTCATATTTTGATTTTGTAAAAAAAAAAAAAGTTTCTCGGGAACATTGAAGTGAAGCAGATGTATAGAATAGCTTGCAGGACAATAACCTATTCAGGTTGTTTGAACAGGGAGAATGATAAGAAAAGTAGAATAACTTCTTTCTTCTAATGGCCTCTGATAGATTAAAGGAATTTTACATGTTCTTGCTTTATTCTCCATGCTGAAGATTTACATGAAGACACAATTTGAGTCATGTAGATGGGATATCAATAATGCCTTTTTCTGCCAAAGAAGGATTCCATTTTTTATGGTTTAAAATTCATTAATACTAGGTTCATATTCCATCCTTACCAAATCATGGCAGGGAAAGAAACCACAAGCAGCACAGACCTTCTAGCTTTCCATACTAGATAGTGTATTAGTTTATCTGTAAGCAGAGGTCTTAACTAGACTGTTTTTGTATCCCAATGTTTTCCACACTTTATGTCCTCCCTTAATCCACTGGACATTTTGTATTATCCATGAGGTTCATTGAAGGAAGAAGAGGAAGCAGAAGACCCTGCATCCAGCCAATCCGAACTTGCACTTGGTAAAGATGACAATCTTGACTGAGGCACGGCTTGGTTTATCCCTTCCAGGGTAACCTGGAAGAACAGTTTTCAGCTATCTATACTCATCAGGGCAATAACTTGTTCTAATTTGTAGGCAAGTTTTTGCTTTCCAGCTTGGTCATCTTGATCTAAAGCTGTTAAAATCTGCAAAAAGAAGAAACATAGAAGTTTTAACATGCATAAAGAGTTAAAGAAAGTTTGAAATTAATTTTGACCTTAATTAGTCTGGCAT
Organism: Rhinella marina; assembly: GCA_900303285.1. Lineage (NCBI taxonomy): Eukaryota > Metazoa > Chordata > Amphibia > Anura > Bufonidae > Rhinella > Rhinella marina. The sequence goes on from ONZH01017016.1 coordinate 17,736, forward strand.
GACTTGAATAGGTACTGTACATCTATGCAAAATATATTACACTGGGCCAGTTCCTGTACAGTATATATATATATATATATATATATATATATTTTTTTTTTTTTTTATGACTACAACAAAACCACAATCGTTATGCCATCGCTTGTCCCCATGCTGTGTAGTGGTTTGCCGGTGGCAGATCGTGATTGGACACCACAATCTGCCATCTGCAAACAATAATTTTTTAACAAGTCAATAGCTTTGGATGGCCTGATGATTAAGCGTTTGCTCGTTCTGTGGGCAATCGGAATCAGTATTACACTGCCAGCTAATCACTAATGAGTGTTCATACGAACACTCATTAGAGATTATCTGCTGAAAAATCAGGTAGTGTAATGCAGGCTTTACTGGTTTATGTAAATAAAGGTCAATTTATTGACTACTGAAATGCATTGTTCTTTGCTAATTTAGGCTACTTTCACATTAGCGTTTTAAAATTCCGGTATTGAGTTCCGTTATAGGGGCTCAATACCGGAAAAAAACGCTTCAGTTTTGTCCCCATTCATTTTCAATGGGGACAAAACTGAACTGAAGACAACGGAATGCTCCTGAAAGCATTCCGTTCCGTCTTCAGACCGGAGAACAAACCGCAGCATGCTGCGGTTTGCTCTCCGGTCCAGGCATCCGCACCAAGACGGATCCGGAATGACCCCCAATGCAAGTCAATGGGGACGGATCCGTTTGGTGTGGACACACCAGTAATCCGGATCTGTCCTCCATTGATTTCCAATGGGGGGTCATTCCGGATCCGTCTTACATACATAGATACATACATACAGACATACATACAAACATACAGACATACAGACATACATACTCACATACTCCAGGGACGCCGGCAGCATGTCTTCACTCGCCTCCTGCGCGCAGTTATGACGTTTCCCCACTGCGCCCAGCAGAGGGCGCTGTGGGGAATCGTCATCACTGCGCGCAGGAGGCGCGTGAAGACGTTCTGCCGGCGTCCCTGGAGTATGAGTATGTATGTATGTATGTATGTCTGTATGTTTGTATGTATGTCTGTATGTCTGTGTCTTGTTTCAATGTGTGTCATGTGTGGGGCTGGAGCGCTGCTATGTATAGCGTTAGCACGGATCCGTTGGCACCCTTTAGGTGCCGGATCCGTGCTAACGCTAGTGTGAAAGTAGCCTTACCTAGTGTTTCAATTTTTCAATGATTTCAACACCTGTGCTATTTGTCAGAGAATTACAAAACAATGACACTCTCAGGAAAACATTTTTTTGCCTGATCCCATTTGTAAATGTGCTGGTATATACAATCATTTGGTTAACAAATTTGCGTATGTATATATTGATATATTTTCAGCCTATATTATTCCACATTCACACAGTGAGTGTTTAGTCAGTGATTTCCATCAGTGATTGTGAGCCAAAACCACAGGGAAAAGATATAGTGAAAAGATTTGTACTTGTTCTATGGTTTAGACCCACACCTACAGTAGTTTTGGCTTATAATGACAGATCAAAATCGCTGACCAAAACATTGACATCTGAATAAGGCCTTACTTTTGGCAGTTAGATCATGTGACCCCCAGATGAAACTCACTGGATCCCATAGTGCCAGCTCTTTGGACAGTAAATTAGTTTATCTTTTTATTTATATTTCTACTTCATTGTTGACCTCATTGGGATGAATAGAGAAACTTACTTACACTCCTCACAGTAAACGCAATGATCACATGATCTAACTGCCAAAATTATCGTTATTATCAATATGTAAGCTTATTAAACAAATGATTGTGTATGCCCCACATTTACAAATGAGGGGGGCAAAATACATTTTTCTGAGAGCACCTCTTTAAAAGGCTTTTCCAGGCTCTGGATATTGGTGACCTATCCTCATAATAGGTCATAACTATCCAATCACTAAAGTTCTGACACTGCACCCCTTTAATCAGCTATCCCTTGCAGGCTCTAGTGCTGGAAATAGCAATTTAAATGAAACTGGAAGTACATTCACTTTAATGGGAGCTGAGCTGTAGTAACCCAGCATGGCCACTATACTTTGAATGGAGCTGTACGTCCTGTTCCATTTAAACTGCTAGTTCCACTGCCGGAGGCTGCAGGGAACAGCTGATTGGTTAGGGTGTAGGGCGTCGGACCCTCACCAATCAGATATTAATGACTTAGAGGATAGGTTATCAATATGAGGACCCTGGAAAACCTCTTCAATGAGCCTCACATTATTGTCAGTTAATCAATGAGAGTACAATAAATGATCTTGGATGATCCAGAATCTGTGTTATGTTATGAAATGATCTGCTTAGTTTGAAGATAGAAATATAGGATATTGACAGAAAAAGATGACTTGAACTGTTTTGTTTTGCCTTACATTACTTTTCTAGGGGGTTTCTATGGGATAGTATTCTTTAAACTTTCTAAAAATGTAAAATGTTGTGGATCCTATTGACATTGCCAAACTAAAAGACCAGGCTTCTAAGAAAATGTATGTCTACCATGCATGAATGCTCTGTCATTGGTTAAATAATAATTCACAAGCTTGCGAGCATTATCACTAACTTACGCAAGCTTTTATTTTGTTCTCCAAAACCAATAAGGATTTGGTGGCGAGAACCAGTGAAAATCACAGTATGTAATGACTAATTACTTTGTGGCAAATGTCTGGCAGGAGCAGACAGCAGTTCTTTGAAAGGGACACAAGTGGCTCAAAAAGAGATAGAGAAGAAATGAAGCAACCTAGTTGTAATGAGATTAATTCATCAACACCCAGATAGAAGCTTTCAAACAAGCCCCGCAGTTCTAAGTGCAATGAGCAAATGTAAAATACTAAGCATTCAAAAAAAACTGTGGGTAGATGTCTGCAAATGTATCTCTAAGCACCAAACATAAACACAGAAAAATGTATGAACTTAGTGAAAAATTCAAAAACATACACATACAACGATATAATTATGTATTTGGAGGTCTGCAATGTTCTTTAATTACAGTGGTTTAGATACACAAAATATTAATTATAATCTCGCTCTAGTTGCCTAGCATGTGCAGCCTTTTTTGTTTTTTATTTATTTTGCAAAGCTTTTCAAATTACTCGGCCTCTGTTATTAAGATTGTCACTCTGATTGTGTGGTCATGACAATCGTTACAGTTTATGAATTGAAACGTACAAAAACAAGCTTTTTATAGTGCCATTTCTAATTAGATTTTTACAAGATATGATAACATAGCAAATATTGCTTTATAATTAAGACGGTAACAATGGTACAGACCTAGATCTTTTTATATTAATTTCTAAAGTTGAATTACAGGTTATAGCAAGTGTCAACATGATACCGTATGACTGTAGCTGCGGCAAGCCTCGGCTTAAAATAGCATAAAGAGCGAGGATCATTGATGCTAATAACTGGTCATCTGCAGTCCTGAGGAGGCCCTCACTACCAGTTCTCACCTTTCATTTTCCACCTTTCATTTTCCAAAGCATCTTTGAAAAATGAAAAGTGGAAACTGATTGGTTGCCATGGGAAACTAAGCCAGTTTTACTGTACACCAGTTTGATAAATCTCCCCCATAGTTCTAGTAAATGATCAAGTAAAGAATGTAGTGCTATGTTCTTCCTCCATATAAGTTCAATGGAATCTGACAAATTAACCCTTTCAGCTCGTGACAATTTTTTGCTTTTCACTCCCTGCCTTCCCGAAGCCATAACTTTTTATTGTTCCATTCACATTGCCATATGAGGGTATAGTAAATAGGACCATTTACTAATGCATATAATGTAGTGGTAAGCTGGAAAAAATTCCAAATGGGGTGGAATTGGAAAAAAAAACATAATTCCACCAAAGGTTTATAGGTTTTGTATTTATGCCAAGTTGTTAGGCAGAAGGCTATAAAAAGCCAAAGACTTCTGCCTGTGCTTCTGTACACTTGCAGTCAATACTGATCTGTGGCAGCCCTGCTTCCCTTTATCTATATTACTAGCTGAAGGACTCAGCTTCGCCCGGGTATATTTAATCTATTTCATTTAATGTTTGTGTGTGTTGTTAAAAGATATCGAGAGTGACCTCTACAGTGCCCGTCCCTTTAACAGTTAACTCCACAGCAGCCCATCCCTTAACATAAACATCCACAGCGCCCTCTCCTTTAACTGTGACCTCCACAGCAGCTAGGGTGGCCACTGTCTTCACCCCAAAAAGCCAGACCTCACCGGTCATTCCCCCAAACGAGCCAAACCACTAAACATGAGGCCACGCCCCCTGGCTCTATGAATACATAGAGGAGAAGCTGTCTGAGCGTAAGCTACTGATAGGGTGGACATCCCTACGTCCGTCCAGGCACTGCGCTGGATGGAGGACCGGGAGCCAGAACACCGGACTGTCCAGCCTAAAGCCAGACATCTGGCCACCCTAACATCAGCCTGCCCCTACGGTGGCCAGAGATCCGGTTTTAGGATGGACAGTCTGGCTTTTAGACTCCCTGGACAGACACAGGGATGTCCACCCTTTCAGTAGCTCACGCTCAGACAGCTTCTCCTCCGTGTCTTCATGGAAACAGGGGTCGTGGCCTCGTGTTTAGGGGTGTGGCTTCATGGGGATCGGTGGCACAGCTTCACGTTGGGGGAAGGCTGGACATTCTGGCTTTCAGACTCCCTGTCCTCTGTCATGTGCAGGGCCTGGATGGACACAGGAATGTCCTTTTGACCAGCTCACTCTCAGACAGCAGCACTATGCAGTCTAACCATGAGCTGCAGGGAGAAAGTAACCCTCCCACCCCTGCAGCTGACAGAAGTTGATTTTTACCTTCATTTTTTCAATCCTGGTCAGATGCGGAGTGGATGGGGCATGGCCTGACTGGGTCGGGCGTGACTTAGTGAGACCTGGGGGTGGGGCTTTTAAGTCCTTCTTTTGAGGGTGGCCTGAATTACAGGTCGATGCCATAGTAATTTAGGAGGAAACACAGTGGGTAGCAGTTGAAGAAAACATTTTTTATTACTACTGAACGGTAAATATGTGAAATTTACATTATATGAGGTAATGATTGATGATAAGTTAGTCTAAAACATGAGTTATATTTATGGTAACCGGAGTACCCCTTTAACAGTATCATCCACAGCGCTCTGCCCCTTTAAAGCAGACCTACAGCATTGAACTGGCTAGGTTGTAATGGAAACCTGGTGTGTGTGGAGACTAACTGCCTGTGAGCTTCTATTGGCTGATAAGGGTCATGTGACAGGCTTCTTTTGGCTAATGCATTTTTGGGAATATCTCAGGGACGGTACGTCCTGAAGAGCTGAGACCTATTCTAAAACCTTCCCGGACACCTGATGTACCTGTGTGCCAAATTTAGTGATTGTAGCTGCGACGATGCGGATTCCTTTAGCAGACATACACACACATATACACTCAGCTTTATATATTAGATTAACCTCTCTAATTAACCAGGGACATACCAGGCAGACAGAGAGGTGCTGTGCTGCCAGCAGTTATCACAAAGTAAGTTGAATAGGTCAAGACTTTTAGTAAATGTACTGTAAGTGTATACAGAATAACTCTCAAATGAAGGCAAAAGATGTCACTAAAGACAGCCATCATATGATTTGCTAAGAATAAATCAGTCCATTACATCATCCATGTTAAAACCAATTCTTTAGTAAATTGTATGTACGTTGTAAGCTCTTGCGAGCAGGGCCGTCTTGTTTTAATTGTTGACTTGTTTGTTGCTGTTGATTATGACTCTGTTTGTACACGAACAGAATATGTTGGCGCTACATAAATAAAGATTATGATTATTATTATTATTATTATTATTATTACATTGTGAAAAAACCCTAAGGTTATCATTAATCTAATACTGAACTTCCAAAGCATCCAGAGATGATATACAAACTCCAGTTATGTTGATAGTCTACAGATTTCATTTTCAAAATAATTAATAGCCAACAGTTAATTACAATGATCAAAATGAGAGTTTATGTTTCCCGTTTCTTTTTAGCCCCAGAAATAGAAAACTTACTGTGAAATCAACATTTTCACTCATTATTCTTATATATTTTTATATATTCTGCAATCATAATGTAGTTAATTGCCTTTGATTTAGAGATACAACATAAATTGGTAACTTATTGTTAAATTACCAGCACCATTCAAACAAAATTTCTTAAAAAATTAACTTTATGCACAAAATGAAAAAGAAAAACAAAAACTGCAGTATAACCATACTTACCAAACAACATTTCTATATCCAGGCACTGCCTTGGAATAAAAAAGGGCGCATATGTGCAAAGTGAGACTACGCATTTTGCTCAACTATTCTCAGCTGTTTAGCTGGCAAGCTGATATCAGCAGCCAATTAATTTCCCTCAGCCAATAATTAAGTAAGTTTTTAATTAGAATGAAGAATTTCCTGCTAGATTTGAGATGGGCTGAGCAATGAGATGTGTTGTGCAATCAGATGTATCCTGCCATAAAGCAGGGAAAGCCATTAACGCTCAGGGATTAAAACTCTCAAGTTAGATTTGACTTTGCTGGCTGCATAGGAAATCATTGCACCATATGAATTACTTACTATCCAGGGATTCATTATCATAAAGCATACAATATGTACTATTTCGGCATGTGTCTCTTTATCAGTATGTATCCAAGTTTATTTCTGAACAGGGTCCATATGTTTTCTTAATTTCTTTGTTGATATGTCGATGGCTCCCCAGATGTTCTGTCAGTTTCAGATGCTATACTCATCATAGAGCTGGCATTGCTTCATAAGCGTTTCTCACTTTCTAAATTCGAAATATCAAGTTAACCAATAACAGACGCACTATACATTGATCTTCTATGCTAAGAGTCTCAGGAAGGATGTTTTTTAAGTTATGTTATGATTTCTGTATACTTATTAGCCATGTGTGAAAAACAATTACATGCCTTGAAATAAAATACAGCACTCTAATAACTTTAAAGTTCATATGTACTTTGTAAAAACTTTTGTTATACCATAGCGGCTAATCAAAACTTTTGATTAGTGGGGGGCTGAGTGCTGAGACCCCCTACCGATTGTTAAAACCACGAGACAGAAGTGTTTCCATAAAGCAGAGTCTCTCCTCACTGCAGGAGACAGAATCAAGAGAGGCAGATAGATTTTCTACTGAGCCCATCTCCTGCAGTGAAGAGATAAAGCTTGCTATGTGAACGTGTATCTCTCCCTGTTGTAACAATTGTTGGGGGTCTCAGCAGTCGGACCCCTACTGAAATATCAAAGTATAGTGACACTTTAAGTAGACAAGTTTTCAATTCTCAAAGGTGTTTTATAGATCAATAAACACATCATACTAACATTAACTAAATGCAAGCCAGTCCATTGACCAGTTATCCAGAAAAGATCACCCACATGGGGCAGAATTGACATGAGTGATATGGCTATTGGCTATCTCCGGTAGTCCCATAGAGTTTTAATAGAGTGGCAGGGAGCATTACAAAGTCAAACACTTGTCCTCCATTCTCGGGATCATTGGGTGTCCCAGCAGTTGGCCCTCACTGATCAGACACTTATGATGTGGATATATGATCATTTGTGATTTCTGGTTGTTTAAGTCCCATCTCTGGTTGTTTAACTATATTTCGCCAAACTCTCCTTTCCTTGAACACAGAAAATGTTTAAAGGGGTTACATAGTGATAAGGTTGAAAAAAGACATAAGTCCATCAAGTTCAACCAAGGTATAAGTGTGGACGTGAATCCCAGAAGGAAGTGAGACTCATTTTGATTAGGATTAATGTCATTTACCTTTAAGAATTCATCTAAACCCTTTTTAAAACTGTCCATTGTTCCTGCTGTGACCACGTCCTGAGGAAGTCTATTCCACAGATTCACAGTTCTTACAGTAAAGAAGCTTTGACTCTTCTGGAGACTGCACATTTTTTTCTCCAGTCAGAGGCAGTGCCCCCTTGTCGTCTGAGGGGATTTTACAAGGAACAGTTTTTCACCGTATTTTTTGTATTGCCCATTTATATATTTGTATAGGTTAATCATGTCTCCCCTTAGATGTCTCTTTCTTTTAATCTTTCCTCATAAATAAGACTCTCCAAACTCCTTATCAGTTTAGTCACTCTCCTTTGTACTTTTTCCACTTCCAAAGCATCCTTTCGATGGACTGGTGCCCAGAACTGATGAAGCCGAACCAGCTTTGTAAAGTGGTAGTATTACAGTCCCATTAGTCCATGCTTTGCTTAATACATGACAATATCCTGGTTGTCTCACTTCAGCAAATGGCATATTGCCTCCTTTCCTGGCTTTACTCATTTTTTTCATCAAATTATATACTGTTTGTTTATAGAGGTTATGGTCAATGCTGCAGCACAGATACAAGGTGGCCAGGACAGGAGCTGGCACTTTTTCCTATAGTGTGAAAGCACGACCACCGCTGCTGGACTGCAGGATGGTCATAGCCCCTGGATATGAGCAGCATATAATGTGATGGCAGAAAGAATCCAGCAAAGGAGACAATATGGGCAATCACAATGCATTAGTAAGTGCATTGTATTAACATTCTCTACAAGATAAATACAATTTGCTAAAGTGAGACAACCTCTTTGATCTTTTTTGATCTTATACACCTCCTCATGGTATGGCATTTCACTGTATAATACCTAGTAAAAATCCTCTCATGTATGGTTTTCCCAGAGTGGAATAGAGGGACAAAATATAAAATAAAATCAATATTTAAACATAGCCTACATTTGGTACAGGAACTACTGTATGTGTATGTATGTACTTACCTCTTCGCTATATTTTCCAACATATGAGTAGATCTCTGAGAGTGCACTCATGGTATTGAACTCATTCATGTGCATACGCGATTGCTCTGCCAAGTAAGCATTCATATCTTGGTCACTAATAGCTGGCATTTTGGCAATGTCAGAATAGTACCTGGAAACAGAGTAACATACAAATTAATTGTACCAACATCCACCTAAACCCACAAAACTTAATTTTGCTTAGAGAGCAAAGATATTAACTTGGAAAAAATACAGCATTTGAACTACTACGCCAGGAATCACTTATCTCAGTGTTAAAGATGTACCTTCTCCTGACACATCTGTTTTAGCAGTTTTTTGTTCACTGGTAACTGCAGGGGCTTCCTATATTATGCAACTTTTAAAGGGGTTTTCCGGGAATATTGATTTTTCAGCAAGTGCCCGCTGCCTGCTTCCATAAACAGAAGATTAATATTTACCTGCTCCGCACTGCTCCAGTCCTCCTCGATGCCTCCACTGTGTCCATGTTCCAATCCCCAGTTCATTTTCTTCTGGTGTTTCATGGACATGGTCAGAGGCAACATGTCCCCACTGAAGCTAATGACATGTGATCATGTCCATGCAGCGCTGGAAGAAATCAAGCCGGGGACTACAACATAGACAATGCTTGAGGCTTCACAGAGGACTGGAGTGGTGGGCAGCAGGTAAGTATGGATCTTCTGTTTACGGAAGCAGGCTAAAAAATTGGTAATCCTGGAGAACCCCTTTAAGGCACATAGAGCATCACTGTATAGTAAATATTACAAGATCTTCTATATTAGGTGTATTGGTACAATACTGCTTTGTGCAATTACCTAAAGAATGGAATATTTTTATACAGCTTCTTAGGATCACCAGATAAATATATATTTTCCTCCATTTGACACATTTACATTCATCCTGAACACATGATGTATATATTAAATGCATGCCTCACATGGATGTCATGGTCAATGGTATCCGTCACCATAGGGTTCCATTTTTTTGCTGGGTTTTGCAGGATGGAGAAGTGTAGTGTACAATGCTTTTTCATTCTTTTTTCCCCACCGTATATGTTAAACATGGGACACAAATGTGAATTGTATCCTTCGATATTTAGGCTTCATTTTTTTTTAATTCCCTAAAGATTTTGATATCTTTTGACTCATTAAGGAATGTTGCATTCTCCATGTCCTTCATCCCTCATGTAATTCCAGGATAAGCGGACGTAGCATGAGGAAAGCAATCAGTCATTGCCATTCACATCTGTGCTTTGCTGTCAACTAGTTAATTAGACTCAATCATTTACATATTTAATTTCTTCGTTCTGACATTCTGTGCACCGAAGAAGTCAGCAACATGATACATGATTTTATAATTAGGAGCAGAAGTCTGTTACTAGAATAGCTAACAGGTGTCCTGTAGACATCGCAGTGATACCTGCTGATACTGTATAAAAACTTAAGTCATACTGGACACGGGCACGTCTGATAATAATTAGTGCAGATATTCACTGCATTGCTGAACATTAAGATCTTAATTCACCAGTCTCAACCAAAAAAAGTCTACAATATACTGTACATATTTATTCATATATGACTCCTGGGTGAAACTAGTACATGGGAGCAGTGTTTGGTATTAGGAAATACTCCAATTCACTTAAAATGTTGACGTATACCAAACAAAATGTAACCACCAGTATATAATAAAAAGCAAAAATTTCATATTTAGCAACATTTGTTCACTAATATCTATACAGATTCAGCAAAGTTACATTTAAAGTTATGTCCACATGTTGCGGGTCTGCTGGCAGCCAAAAAACTGCTGTATATCTGGCCAATAGCAGCAGCACCAAATTGTGTGGATTTTGCTGTGGAGCTCAATGCAGAAATGATCTGGTTTTGCCACAGATTTCACCCTCTTCATTACATTGCGACAGAAGCTGATATATTGTACTGTGGAAAGAAAATCTGCATCACATGTCAAGGTAAGTGCGATTTCCGGTGCTGACTTTTTGTGCTACTATAAATACTATGTGAAGAGATACAGTATCACAATGAATATTATCAGTGGGCTTTTTATAGGTCAGTAGATAAAACTATAAGGGCTCAAGAACACAAAAGTATTTTCTTTCATTCTTTCCGTGCTCCACAAAAAAAAAAAACGGAAGTTACTCTGTGTGCATTCAGTTTCCGTATGTCCGTTCTGCACAAAAATAGAACATGTCCTATTATTGTCCGCATTACGGACAAGGATAGGACTGTTCTATTAGGAGCCAGCTGTTCCGTTCTCCAAAATACGCAATGCACACAGACACCATCCGTGTTTTTTGAGGACTGCAAAATACATACGGTTGTGTGAATGAGCCCTAAGGGTCCTATTACACAGGTCAATATGGGCCCTACTGTAAAACCCAACAATTCGATGTTCGGGTCGATTATGTGGAATAAGCTTTCCTATGTTCCTATGAACGTTCATTCCTAATAATCAGCCTATGTAAAGGTGCCACATATCACCGATGAATAAGTTTGTTCATGAGGTGAAATGATGTAAAGCAGAGATCTCAAACTCGTGGCCCTACAGCTGTTGTAAAACTACAACTTCCATCATGCCAGGAGAGCCTACAGCTATTGGGGCATGCTGGGAGTTGTAGTTTTGCAACAGCTGGAGGGCCACGAGTTTGAGATCCCTGATCTAAAGTGTGGACACCTCAATCATCGTTCCCATGCAGCAGACCATGCCATCTAAACAGCACTCTGATGTCGGGAAGCAATGATTTTGACAAGTGATCGCTCGTCCTCTGTGGAGATGAAAAAGCAGCACTTCACCTCCACTTAATGAGCAGCAAATTCTCGGGAAGGAACAATTTCTTCCTGACAATTTACTGCTTCTCAAAGCATCTAAATGCACCTTAAAGGAGTTATCCCATGACTAATGTAAAAAAATGAAAATCAGACATCATATAGTACAGGACAATTTCTTTCTAACAAAGCCAGAACCAGCCCTGTACCTCACATGGATCCATAGATCTCCCCATTCATTGCTCTGCTAGATTTATATCAAGCTGGCAGCTCAAGGGGAGCGTCTTTTCTGCTGCAGCTCAAGGGGTGTGTCCATGCTCGCCCTATCACAGCTCAGGAGGCGTGTCTCAGCTCTCCCTATCACAGCTCAGGAGGCAATTGAAGGATGAAACTGAGCATGTGTTGCCTTCTCAGTGAGCAGGACAAAGAAATAAGACAAAGAACAAAGAGCAGGTGGTACTATACAGGTACATTTCATTGAATAACTCGGTGGCTATACAAAATTTTTAATTACATGCAATTAAAAAAGAATTCAGATCCAGGTGCTGGTTTTAAAACTGTAGAATATTTTTCATGGGACAACCCCTTCAAATAAATGTATGATCTCCAGGACTACAAATAGTTATAGCACAAAGCTTTAAAGCGCATCCTATGCAGGAGTACTCAGAATACTAAGCTGTGACCTGGTTTCATGAATGCTCATTTGCAAGTGTATTTTTATTCAAGAAAACCCAACGGTGAATACGTCCAAGCTGGAATTAGCAGGCTGTACTTTGATTCTGTGATAGCTGGTACAGGTGGGAGCACAGCAGCTAGAAAAATCCCTATTTTCTATTTCAATGTAAAACATAATTACCACCAACTGTGACTTCTTCATTTAATAAAAAGTCAGATCAAATGCAGCCTTGCTAATTTTTTTCCCTTTTGGAAGACTAAGAACCTTTTATTTGTAATGTAAAGAATGAACCTCAGAATGTATGTTGTAGATGTACTATACAGAAATGGCACTGCACACACCATCAATGGTATGTGCCAGCACAATATGTCTGATACGACACCAAATGTTCTTTCAATTCACAATGTATTAGGCATCCAAGAAAAGGAAGGCAGATGGGTTTTCATCATGTTATCTCAGACATTTTAGCAGGCCAGAAGTTTACAACATATGTGCAAGAGGAACATCCTTTCAATATGTCTCTAGGTATGGCTGTGCAAGTCAGGAATCTATGTGACTCCAACATGATGTGCACTTACTATCTCCATTGGGGGAGATTTATCAAAATTGGAGTAAAGGAAAACTGTGTTAGTTATCCAAAGCAAGCAATCAGATTCCATCTTCCAAAATAACTTTAAAAAAGAGAGGTGGAACCTGATTGGTTGCTATGGGCAACTAAGATAGTTTTCCTTTACACCAGTTTTGATTAATCTCTCCCTAAGTTCGGATGGAAAGATCCTTACAGACTTTTGACATCATCATTTCCTACACAGCAATAAACATTCCTGATATTCTTTTCTGTTTAGGCCGTCTATCCCCATTCATTAATCTTTATTATAGCATAGTAGTAATGCATAAGATCTGTTGATCTATTAGATATGGTTTATAGCATTTATGTGTGTGAATATTTAAATAAATGTAAAGTTTACAACTGAATTTGAGGAATATAGATTAAAGGGAATGGGTCATCGCAACATGACCTATTGTTGAATTCATGTTTTTATGTTAAACATATTTATATAACATTTGTGATGTTTTTTTTTTTTTTATTTTCCATGACCCCCTCTATATTTAAAAACATAACAAACTAGATCTTGCAGTTTGCAGTTATATAAATATGTTAAGACTTCTTGTCAGTGGCGTAACTACAACTAACTGGGCCCCACAGCAAATTTTTCAACAGGGCCTCCCTAGAAACTTCTTTGCAACCCCCAACTCACATGCAACCCTCACTCTTGTGGCTAGTCAAGATTGAGCTCTCCCAGACAAGGCCTGACAGCCGTTCCATCCGTTTCCTATAGTGTCACTATACATAATGTCATTGTGTAATACTGTTGAGGGGGCCCTGACAATAAAATCTTTTAGTCTCCCTCCTGAGGGGGCCCCTTGTGGGTCTGGGCCCCAAAGCAGCTGCTTCCCCTGCTTCCCCTATAGCTACGCCCCTGCTTCTTGTTCTTTGACAGCAGCCACATAGACAATGGACAGAAGCTGACTTCATTGACTTCTATGGGAGATTTTTCTAGGCAAGTTCTGTGACCTGTGCAGAGATCAGGAGCAAGTAGATACACTTTATATCACCTGTTGTGAATGGTCAATCCTGTGCATGGTAGATCTATCTATCTATCTATCTATCTATCTATCTATCTATCTATCGTATCTGTCATTGTAATTCTGCCTGTGATGATAATGTGTTGGCTATTGAAAACGTTGCACATACAGAACAGAAAGTTCCAATTATTAGGCCTATTGTTCAGTGCAAAAAATCCACAATTTAGATATAGAAATCATCAAAACTTCTCCATATAACTTAAAAACATGATTTAAACAATACGTCATTTTCTGATTACACTCAACATCAATATTTACAACTCACCTTTCTACCCAGTTTTTATAACTTGGGATATCCTTGGCATAAAGGAGCTTGTTAGAAGGTGAGTCCTTCCCTAAGCGGTGCTCTGAAGTTGAACAGGAGTCCATAAATGTCTGTGCCACCACAGAAAGACAAGCATCTGTAATGCTGTTCTTGTGGATATCAAAGACAAATTGAGGGTTTTTGATGACATTCACCCAGAACCTCAATGGTAAGCTGCCAAAGGAAAGAAGATCTGTTTAGCACCAAACAAATATTATACAATGTTAAGTTGAGCAGCTTATGTAATGCTTACAGAGAACTCCCATAACTGCATAGGCAGAGGTATAACATAAAACAGAGATTCTCAATCTGCGGCTCTCCAGATTTTGCTCCCACCATGCCCGGACAGTCTACAGCTATCAGCCTACAGCACGGCATGATGGGAGTTGTAGTTTTACAACAGCTAGATGGCCATAGGTTGAGCATCCCTGGCATATAAGAAGAGGGAAGCTGTATCTCATGAATACATTTTAAAATAGCACTAAGAAAAATACCTGTCCCAGATCTAACAGCAAGGATTCAGGGAAATTAGGTTTGAAATCAAGTTTAGAAAGTTTGGACACTATTACCAAGGTACAGATTACCTCTATGGATTACATCTATCAAGAAGTGGGTGTAACAACTAACCGGTTTGACTGGGATAATCCTAAGGGTGTTATTCTGATGGTCCCCTGGTTTTCACCATTTAAACCCTATAAAGAGATCCGTGCTTTGCTGCAGGGGACCTACCAGACCGCTCACTTTTGGAATAGTCCTGGTGTACTTGGCAGCTGATCTGCAGAAGTCAGAGACACCAGTACAATGCACCAAAGGGTCAGGCTATACTCATAGGTAGTAAATGGGCAATAGTCTGGGCGGGTAGAGTAAATGCATTCCATGAAACTGTATTGAGGTCAGGGCAGGCACCAAAGGATCAGTATGGTAGACAGGCTAAGGTAAAAGCAGGCAGTGGAGTATCAGAGTAGGTTAACAGGCAGAAGTTTGGTACATGGGCACACAATCAGAATAGCACAACTTCACTGGTAAACTAGGAACTTAAGCTCAGGCAAGGAGTGAGAAGGCAGTCCAGCATTTACAGTAAAGGCTATCGCGATTCTGTTTCTGGCCTATTTACATATAAATATTAACTTTTATTATTCATTCTTTAAAATTAACATCAAACAAAAAGTGTTCTTTGTGATATTAAAAAGACTCAGATTGCACTACTATATTTTTATATTTTTATTCTAGGACTGGAAGTTTTCACTATAATCTAGTGAGGGTATTAGTATTCATATCATTTCACTTTTTCAGTTTGCAGTAGAGATGAGCGAATCTATTCGCCACTTCGTAGATTCGATATAAATCTTGGAAATTTTTTACACCGAAGCGAATCCGAATATTTTCAGATTCGCTTCATAAGATTCTTCTAAAATCTTTGTACGCTAACGTTACGTACGCATAATATAATTTATACGCTACTGCTGCGCATCTGATAATTTGTACGCTAATGCGTACATATTTAGTTAAGTAGTGTACTTTTACTGTATATTCGTTCTTTGTGCGGGCCTAGACAATAATATGCTAAAGCTTCGTACGCACTTTGTACACTCAGGCGTAAGTATTTGCAGAATGTTCGCAGAACACGACAGAATAACGAATGATTTGTACACAGCTTCGACCGAATAGCTTTGTCTTAAGTACAAATCTTTTAAAAAATTCGATGAACATTCGGCGAAGCGAATTTTGGATGATTCGCTCATCACTAGTTTGCAGCTATTTGTATCTTTATAATAGACTGTTATCATACATTGTTTTAAATGGCAATTTAATTGTATCCTTCTTTTGGACTTTTAGTTTCTTTCAGTCGCTATTACTGGCTAAAAAGCCTTAGATATTCTCACATGTTGACTGTCGATCAGCTTGATTACTCTCTGCTACTTTTATATCTCTTGTACTATTTTCTACCTATATACATCAATTCCAGCCTGGATCGATATGTCCGGGATGCCTGCAGTGCGTCCCGTCAATCCTAACCGCTAAGTGCCTTCTGATATTAAAATAAATCAACAAGCTCCCCCATTGGAGATGGCATTGTATTACTATTTCTCATTTTTGTTTCATTTTCTTTTTATCAGTAATAAAGAGTCCAATTGACTGTTTAATAAGCCAAAGCAGTCCATACTATACATTATGTATTGTAGTCCTGACCTGCATACAGTATATGAACCATATGACCTTATAGCTGCATCTTAATGTCCAGCCTGTTGCTATCAACTTACTGTCAGGGACTTGTAGACATAATAAGCATAAGCAGAGGACTAGGCGAGTGGGATTCCTCCTGTCCCCAGTGACACTGAGCTGGTTTTGTACACAGCAGTGACATGTACACACAGCCTGGGCACCACTAAGTGTCTGACTAATGAAGCATTAGCATATTATTAACATTATCTGCGCTTTTAATCTCAAACTGATTGCAGCCACTCAGACTAAATGAACAGGAGGTTTATTTAAAGGGGTGGAGGGAGGAAAGAGAGGAAATGAAGAAATGATCTCCTTGCAATCAGATTAAATTAACTTTGAGTCACTTTTTACAGACCTCCTTGTCAATGAGGCATCACTGAGCCCTTGATCTTGAGAGAAAATACACTGTCATCCTCAATCACCAAGTGGATGGTGCTGGGTTTTAGCGATATGTATACCAAAAATAACCTAAGAATTCACACGCTCTACTTCCACATTTATATAATATGCTTGTGTATAAATGGATTCAGAACAATTGGAAGTGAATCAATATAATTATAAAGTATACAAAGTACCTGACATTGTAGTGTACAAAGTACCTGACACTGTATACATTTGCAAAACAAACCTAAAATGCATACCACCACATAGGTACAGCAGCCTTTCACTAGTAAACTAATAAAACTACTACTAAACTATTCAAATGGTAAACAGAGAACTGATTAAATCTATACTACTTGTATTACTTCTCATATGTATTGATTGTATACTGTGTACGGATGAATATTCATATATATAGCCTCCTATAGGAGGTTAAAAAAACAGAACTCCTATTAGTATATGCAGGAGAAATCAAATCCAATCTATTTTTATCCTCCACCATATTTAATGCATGATCCAGCATCCATCTAGGGTAACCTTGATGCTGCAAATGTTTGCATATGTTAAAATTTAAAAAAAAAACAAAAAAAACCCTTTTTTAAAAAAATGCATAAAATATGGGGGTTTTGCTACAACATACCTGTGATTAGGGTGAGTTTTCTTCCAGTGAAGGGAAAACACAAAGCAGACTTAAATTACATTCATGTAACTCTATTTTGTAAATAGTGAAATTTAGTTTTGCATTGTGTGATTTGCTTTTTTTCCCATGCCGGAAGAGAACGCACCATAACTGCAGTTATGTTGTTGCAAAAACTGCATACGTTTTTGTGTGTGTTTTTTTGTCGCCTTCAAAATGCAGCACAATTGCAATGCGTGGCAGCACCCATAACCTGAAATAAAACATGTTTTCTGTGATTTGATTCATACTTCAGAGATTTTCTCTCACATGCATGAAAACTGACAGCAGTGTGAATTCAGCTTGATAAATGGAAGATTTGTTGATGCATGCAGATTTTGATATCCAGTATCTGAACATTTTCCACTACTCCTAATACACTTAGAGTCTTGTTTAGAACTATCTTGTTTAGATCTAACTCCCTTACTGGAAACAATGATATACTATTTATTCTAGTAGTATGAAGTAGTAGTAATCTAGTAAGAAAAGGGAATATTTACAATATTTAGGTTATTAGTATAAAAATTAGTACAGTCTAAGAACCTTCGAAACCAGTTAAAATAACCCATAATTAGGCCTCAGGAAGACTACATAGAGAAACAGAGTATCTATGGCTCTGTATTAAGTAGCTATATGCTCTCTGTGTTCATCTGAATGGGGTTGTACTACCCAAGAAGCCATAATATGGCATCCAATGGGACATGCCACACTTTTTTTTTTGCTGTTGGATTCAAATACACGGGGGGTGATTTACTCATCAAGATGCACTAGAATTCTGGTGCCATTTGTTTCAAAAATAGTGCACATGAAAAGTGCACACACTTTTTTACCCATTTTATTACTTGTCCAATAAGGGGCATGGCTTAGATAAAGGAGGCGAAAAGGAAGCATGACATAAATGTGGTGCTGTGTGCCAAAAAATTGCACGTGGCATTTTTTGGAGTAAACTTTGCCACCATATAAGGTGGTGTAAAGTCAGACCAGTCAGTCTATGTGCAAAATTTTTCAATCAGCATCGGCTATTTTAAGAAATCTGGTGGAGTATATGACTGTATGTCTAAATTTATGTATGTCTTATGGTTAGACAGCATTATGCGGGTCAATCCGTCAGGAAAACCTCTTTTTGCCTTCATATTAAATTTGAGACATACAGAAGAATCTATCTATCTATCTATCATCTATCTCTATTGACTATAAATGTTTGCAATTTCTTACTTACCAGTTGCTCTTCCAGGTGTGTCGTACATGGGGATCATGAATGTTATGTTTGTCTGCTTGCTCATCCAGAAAATCAAACATATATTTGATGGCAAGAGGAAGTGCACTGCCTCTGTGTGCTGTGCTAAATATGGTTTCAAACAAGTCATCCACAAACTTCTGTAATGTGCCCTGTGAACAAAATACAATTGAACAATAAAGCAAGATGTTTTATAAACAATCATTAGTTCTAACTTTTATGTTACATAAATATTCCATACAAATTTTTACATTTATATTGAATTTTGCAATAATAATACCAAGATAACCAATCAACATAGAGAATACAGGTCACATATGGACAAAATAAATAGTGTTATATTAGAAATAACTGGATATAACATATAATATCCAGTAAGGGAAATCTATACATGCATTATGAGACAGTTGTGTGTGGGCGCAAGGAAGATGGTGGTAAAAAGTTGTGTACAAAAGATAAGGGATATGATTCATGAAATAGATTTGGTGGGCTTCCAATAACGGTGAGTTCTACTGTGTACTTATGATACTGTATAGAGTTACTTTCATGTTAGCTTTATTCTAGAGCTAACAATATAGATAAAGTAGGACAAGGTGCAACTGCTGAGTGATATTAGTGTGTCTACTATGATACCAGAAAAACTAAAATAAAATTATGTACTTTCTGCAAATGGTAATCCAACTGTATTATGAAGATGAAAACTAATTATTGGGACCAGCAAAGGAATAAATTTAATCAAAGTAGATTCTGACAACACCTGCTTGCCTTATGCAAGTTTTAAAGATATGAATATTCTAGTTCTGAAGACACCTGCGCTCAGTGAATTCTTTTTGCATACTATTCAACACATCTAATATTTCAATACATGGATTCTGGCCGATGCAAGTAAACTAGATCATGTCTCTATACACTCATTGACAAAGAAAAAAACACCAAGAATGAGTTGTTGGAATCAAATGAAACATTATATGTCTAAAATAATAAAGATTTATGTAAGTGATTACAATATTAAAATAAAAAGATATGTTTATTGGGCAAAACTATACAATTTAAAGGAGGTTCTAGTATGCTGTTGAACCTCTTCATGTTTGGACACATTTTCCCACAGATGTTGCAGCTGGGTCTGTAGATCCTGAACACTCATCCCATAAATGCTCAACTGGTGATAAATCTGGCAACTGGGCAGACCAATGAAGTGTGGCAATATGGTGGAATCATTCCTGGGAAACTCTGATGTGTGTGTGTGTGTGTGGGCATTATCCTGCTGAAAAATGCTAGTTGGAAGCCCTGCCATGAGAGGCATCACATGTGGCCTCAGGATGTCCTCCACACATCACTGAGCTGTTAATATCCTTCATATGAAGGGACCGACTGTCATATTTGATGGCTCTCCAGATCATCACACCAGCAGTTGGGGCAGTGTGTCACTCCACAGCAAAGGCAGAATTGAAGCACTCACTACTAGGCCTTCATATTCAACCCAAATGTTATGGGACCCCAAATAGAACCTTGGATTTGTTGCTAAAGACGATATGGTTTACAGTCTGTAGCAGTCCAGGTTTCTCAGTCACAACACCACTGTAAATGAAGGCAACGGTGGCTGGACACCAAATTTCCTTTTGCTACGTGCCTGGAAATGGTCCAGGCATAGACAGGATTGGGTAATGTAAGCCCCATCTGTGTCATTATGATGATCCACTGTGCTTTTCAACGGATCATGAAATAATTTCTACTAGTGGTTTGTCTGGGCCATCTGAAGTCTGTTCGCCGTGTTTGTACCCTCACGTAACCACTGCTCTCAATATTTATTAACTGTTACATCAGTACAACCATCTTGCTTCCCTCAGATCCTGTCATATGGGCAAAGTGTCTTCAAACATAGGTATGTCTAGTAGTCAATAATCTCTCACTACCCAAAAGTAGCCTCTGAGTCTTTTTATAGGGCAGGGAAAGCATTTTACACCCTTTTCTAGCAAGACCCAGTGTCTAATCAGACCACAACTGTAATCATTTACATATCTTCCCAAGAGGTATGCTATAACTGCATACCAAGTTATGCAGCAATCTGACATTTCTATCTAGGTGTATGATTTTTTTTTTTTTTTTTGGTCAGTGAGAGTATCTCACAGTTCCAAGTAGTTAGGAAATAGTACATTATGTAGTTAGGGAAAAGGGCAAGAGACAAACTGCAGCTGTCTGGCATTGTCTTCTTCCCCTCTCCCCATTAAACACACATACACAGGTATGGCCAAACTGAACATGTGTGTAGGAGTAGTGAGACGGTCAGGAGCGACTAAAATTGGAATTGGAAAACTGTGCTAGATCACAAGAGAGAAAATCTATATGTTCTTCAGAATTAAGATAAGTCAGAAAGATACACAGGCAGAAATGCATTGGAACACATAGCTATTCCAATACCTATTCCAAAACAAATTAATAAGATAATCTGATTTAAAACAGTCACACAGGAAAAATACAGAATAAACACAATTATTTGTCGTTTTTTTTAAAGTCAATACATAAAAAAATGTAAATCTTATACATAAAGATATATATATATATATATATATATATATATATATATATATATATATACACACTGTGGGGAAGTTAGCTCGGTAGGGTGCGGGTTTGCGGTGTGAACAGCAGTCAGAGTCCCAGACACAGATAAAGTCCAAATGCAGGCTTGGCCTGCGTTTATTCTCAAGCTCAAAATAAATGATAATACAGCCTTTGCTTCAGGCACAAACAAAATAAACCCTGCTTGTCCAGCACTACCTAAACATAGGACAGTTTCCCTCACTATACGTGCGTCTAGCTACAGCCACACGAATACAACACGTTATGCAATTCAGTCCACAAGGTTTTTACCTTTGATAGCGTCCAACGTATCTCCTGAGGCCAGCAGCCTTCAGCATTCCTAGCTGCACCCAGCCTCCTTCTGTCTGCACAACTTGCAGTCTTTATGGACCTGCTAATGGTCCAGCCTCAGCACCTGTGGTGCCTGACTCCAAACCCTAAGACCTGGAGTGGAGGAAGTGGGATGGATGACCCCACTGCCAAACCTGTCATCCATCCCAAAAACCAGGCCCAAACACACTTTATCAAAATGTCTCCAGCAACTACTTTTGCTGGAGACCATATCGCACTTTCCTGGTTTCCCATGTCTCCTGTTGGGAGACATGAACTTCCCTCAGTCTCTAGTAGGCATAGTAGCTGAACCCAGGAGAAATATACCGGCCATCCAGGATTAACCCCTTCAGTGTCTCACATACCCTCCCCCTTTGTTCGAACCTGTGGGGGCGAACACTTTTAGCCATTAAACAGTGTGTCCTTGATAGCGCATCTGCGTTCCCTTGCAATTTACCAGCCCTGTGTTCTACAGTGAATTTAAAGTTTTGCAACGTAAGGAACCACCTCGTGACCCTTGCATTTCTCTCTTTAGCCTGGCTCATCCAGGTGAGAGGGGAGTGGTCGGTCACTAGCCTGAAGTGCCGACCTAGCAGGTAATACTTCAGTGCTTCTAGAGCCCATTTTATCGCCAAACATTCACGTTCCACAATGCTGTAGTTCCTTTCTGGGGGTGTAAGCTTCCTGCTAAGATAGGTGACTGGGTGTTCCTCACCCCCCACCTCTTGGGAAAGTACTGCCCCTAGCCCTACGTCAGAAGCATCGGTTTGTACCACAAATGTCTTAGTGAAATCAGGAGTGACGAGTACTGGCTCTCTACAGAGGACTAATTTCAGTCTTTGGAATGCCCCCTCAGCCTCTTCACTCCATTTAACCATGACAGACCTACTTCCCTTGGTCAGATCTGTCAAGGGCGCTGCTATAGTGGCGAAGTTAGGGATAAATCTGCGGTAATAGCCCACAATACCCAGAAAAGCTCTCACCTGCTTTTTGGTCACTGGCCGTGGCCAATTTTGGATGGCTTCTACTTTGTTGATCTGGGGCTTGATGACACCTCTCCCTATTATGTACCCTAGGTAACGCGCCTCCTCCAGACCCAACGCACATTTTTTTGGGTTTGCCGTCAAACCTGCAGCCCTGAGGGAGTCTATTACTGCTTGCACCTTTGGTAGGTGACTTTCCCAGTCTTCACTAAAAATGATGACGTCATCTAAATAAGCAGAAGCATACCTGCGATGGGGCTTAAGGATGACATCCATTAATCTCTGAAACGTGGCAGGGGCCCCATGTAGTCCAAAGGGAAGGCAGACATATTGGAACAAACCCTCAGGGGTGACAAATGCAGTCTTCTCTTTAGCACGGTCAGTGAGCGGTACCTGCCAATACCCTTTCGTCAGATCTAGTGTAGAGAAAAATCTCGCATGTCCCAATCTCTCTATCAACTCATCCACCCTTGGCATTGGATAGGCGTCAAACTTTGACACCTCATTTAATTTCCGGAAGTCGTTACAGAACCGTAGTGTTCCATCTGGTTTGGGTATCAGGACTATGGGACTTGACCATTCACTATTTGACTCCTCAATAACCCCCAGCTCCAACATTTTTTTTACTTCTTCTGAAATGGCCTGTCTACGAGCTTCTGGTACCCTGTATGGCTTTAAATGTACCCGTACCCTTGGCTCAGTGACAATGTCGTGCTTGACTAGGGAAGTACGCCCAGGTAATTCAGAGAACACATCAGTGTTCCTCAGGACAAACTCCTTTGTCTGCTGCCCTTGTGCCCTAGACAAGGTTTCCGAGATACGCACCCCTGGTATACTCTGGGGAGGGACCTTTACCTCAGGGGGAACTTCCCCGGGCTACCCCTACTGGGTAAACTCACTGCAGACAAGGACTCTCGCTCTTTCCATGGCTTCAGCAAATTAACAGGGTAAATTTGCTCAGGCTTCCTTCTACCGGGCTGGTGCACCTTATAGGTGACTTCCCCCACCTTTTCAATAACCTCATATGGCCCGTGCCACTTGGCCAAAAATTTGCTTTCTACAGTCGGCACCAAGACGAGCACTCGGTCCCCTGGCGCAAAGGTTCTGACCTTAGCCGACCTGTTATACACGCGACTCTGGGCCTCCTGTGCTTGCTCTAAGTGGGCCTTCACTATGGGCATAACGGCCGCTATCCGATCCTGCATGAGGGCAATGTGTTCGATAACACTTCTGTAGGGGGTGTGTTCTTGCTCCCAGGTCTCCTTGGCGATATCCAGAAGCCCACGAGGGTGTCGGCCATATACTAGCTCAAATGGAGAGAACCCGGTGGAGGACTGGGGTACCTCACGTATTGCAAACATCAAACAGGGCAATAAACAATCCCAGTCTTTACCATCCTGGCTAACCACCCTCTTTAACATGCCCTTCAAGGTCTTGTTGAATCTTTCAACAAGTCCGTCAGTTTGGGGATGATATACTGACGTACGCAGGTGTTTAATTTTTAAGAGCTTGCACATCTCCTTCATGACCCGTGACATAAACGGGGTCCCCTGGTCGGTGAGGATCTCTTTAGGAATGCCAGTTCGGGAGAACATGTTAAACAGCTCTCTGGCAATGACCTTGGCAGAGGTGTTTCTCAGAGGTACCGCCTCAGGATATCGGGTGGCGTAGTCTAATACAACCAGTATGTACTGATGCCCTCTAGCGGATTTCACCACCGGGCCAACTAGATCCATTGCAATTCTGTCAAAAGGTACCTCTATGATGGGCAGTGGTACTAAGGGACTCCTGAAGTGAGACATAGGGGCCGTTAACTGACACACAGGGCAGGACTCACAGTACCTTTTTACGCTGGGATATACACTTGGCCAGTAAAACCTCCGTAAGACCCTCTCCACGATCTGTGCTGGAGTGCACTTCTCCGGCTGTAGCCACTTTGACACCAGGTGGATCAGGTCATGCATCTGGGACCGTGGTGGGAGGTTTTCCAAGAAAGTCCAGGCATGCACCCGCCCTGCACGCACCTGCATGGTTACCCCCAACCGAGCCAGGATCTCGGCCTTTAGCTTGGCGTAGTCTCGGGAGTCCAACCCACTCAGGTCAAAGTAGGCCTTTTGGGGTTCACCGGTTAGGTAAGGCGCCACGACATCTGCCCACTGGTCCACAGGCAGCAATTCACGCTCTGCAATTCTTTCAAAGACAGCAAGATACGCCTCTACGTCGTCGGTAGGTGTCATTTTTTGCAGCGTGGCTTGCACTGTGGCCCTCACAGATGGTTGCACACTTTGGGTTCTCTCCGTAGTTAAAGCTGGGGGTACGGTCACGGCTCCTGCCAATTTTTCTATCAACAGTCTATTCATCTCAACTTGCTGTTGTAGCATCGTCTGCTGCTGTTGTAGCATGGCTTGGGAGGCCTCGTACTGTTGCCGACTGATCTCCTGCTGTTGTCGAGTGGCTTCTTGTTGTTGGCGATTAGCGTCTTGTTGCTGCAGACTGGCTTGGATCATCTGTTTGACCAGGTCCTCCATTGCCACCGCCTTTTTAGAGAATTCACCTGCCGCCTTCACCCAAGACATAGAGCGGCAAACAACAAATCAGTCCTTTTAGTGTGTGTGTCTCTTTAAGACTGCGTTTTGTTCACTTTGCCCGCATCCTCCACCATATGTGGGGAAGTTAGCTCGGTAGGGTGCGGGTTTGCGGTGTGAACAGCAGTCAGAGTCCCAGACACAGATAAAGTCCAAATGCAGGCTTGGCCTGCGTTTATTCTCAAGCTCAAAATAAATGATAATACAGCCTTTGCTTCAGGCACAAACAAAATAAACCCTGCTTGTCCAGCACTACCTAAACATAGGACAGTTTCCCTCACTATACATGCGTCTAGCTACAGCCACACGAATACAACACGTTATGCAATTCAGTCCACAAGGTTTTTACCTTTGATAGCGTCCAACGTATCTCCTGAGGCCAGCAGCCTTCAGCATTCCTAGCTGCACCCAGCCTCCTTCTGTCTGCACAACTTGCAGTCTTTATGGACCTGCTAATGGTCCAGCCTCAGCACCTGTGGTGCCTGACTCCAAACCCTAAGACCTGGAGTGGAGGAAGTGGGATGGATGACCCCACTGCCAAACCTGTCATCCATCCCAAAAACCAGGCCCAAACACACTTTATCAAAATGTCTCCAGCAACTACTTTTGCTGGAGACCATATCGCACTTTCCTGGTTTCCCATGTCTCCTGTTGGGAGACATGAACTTCCCTCAGTCTCTAGTAGGCATAGTAGCTGAACCCAGGAGAAATATACCGGCCATCCAGGATTAACCCCTTCAGTGTCTCACAACACATATCAGCCTTTAGCAGAGTACAATGGTGTGTGACCTGAATTATACTGAATTTAATGAAATACAAAAATTGTTATGTAGCAACCACTTAAAAATGGTAAAGGTTCAGTTGAAATGATGACTGCAAAGACCAAGCCTTACAGAGCCTTACAAAATGAATATGCAAAGTGTGCCTTGCAAAATATACTGTCACAATGTAGTAGTGGTCAATCTGGCATGTTGGTTACTGTTTCTAAGCCCCACTAGACCTTTTGCATTATTATTTTGCAGAGTAAAAATGGTGCAGGTATGTCAGAAAAGACTTTAGGCCACATGCACACAATGGTATTTTTTTCTGTGTCCGATCTGTGTTTTTGTGGATTGCACATGGACACATTCATTTCTATAGGACTGTATCTAGTCCGGGTTGCAAACTATAGAACTTGCCCTATTCTTGTCCATTTACAGACAAGAAAAGGCTTTTATACAGTGGATCCTGCAAAAATTGTGGGATACACATCCATATTTTGTGGATCCACGATTTGCGGACTACAAAATGGATACGGTTGCAGGATGCCTTAGCCACACATTTATCACAGAACTGCTCCACCTATAAATAACTACAGTCTGTTGTACAAACTTGGCTTAAAGCAGTTAAAGTTGGGCCAAGTTTTAAAGTTTCAAACAGAGTTTTCCTGACTATGTAGTACATTGTAACTTTGAATGAGCTCGTATGTGTAGTATAGATGACCCTATTGAGGTAAGAGCCCTGTTGTTCAGTGCCACATTGAGCAGATTCTCTTGAATAAGCCTTATTCTCAGCATCATAATGGTACTTCTAATAAAGTCTTTATTATAATGAAATATTACAAAGGCGGCTTCCTCCTATGCAGTGTCTACTGTACTCAGTTCTATGCCTGAAGAATAATGTGAGGGGGTGTGGCGCCTCGGAAATACAAGTTGCTGGCATCTAAGAAATGAGAAGTCAACAGCGTAAAGTTATAGAGCTGTCATGCAATCATTCTCCATGAACAAATTCTTGCAGGGATAGACAAAGCTTTTTCCAAAAGATGCCGTTTATTTGTCTGACAGCTTTGAGTGCTTTATAAAAGGTCTGTCCCCGTCAGTCACTATTTTGTGTTATTACTTTGCAATGATGAAAACTGAACTTCTTTCCTTTTGGTTTCAATTTTTTTTTGTACGCTAAAGTATAACAAAAGATAAAGTATAGAGGAACAAAATGTAACAAGGAAAAGTGAGAAACATTGTTTCAAGTTTATTCAAACACACAAATAGCATCTAGAGATGAGCAAAGTTTTTTTAAAAATTCAATTAGGCTGGTTCTCCGAATTTTCCGAAAAGATTTGCTTCGATCCAAATAAATTTGTTGCGAATTGTGTTAAAAAACGGCTACTTTCGGGCTGCAGAGAGCCTGGATAGTGGTGTAGAACACCTTGCCTTTCAGTAAAACGCATAGGGAGAAGTGTTGAGCGAGCACTTCTGTGCTCGTATGCTCGGGTGCTCTGGCCGAGCACTCGAGCATAATGTTAGTCAATGGGACTAAACCAGGCACTCCCTGTTCGGAAGAGGGGAGGGTGTCTGGTTAATAGGAAAAGGTCAGAATCGCGACTTCACCTCTTTTACTCCTTTCGCTCGTAAAAGTATGCTAATACGCCTTAGCGCACAATGCGTACACATTAGCATCCAAATGTGTAAGCATTAGCATACAAATTCGTACGCATTAGCATACAATGCATAGCATTAGCGTACAAATCAACATTACAGTAAATGTCAACATTGCGCTCGAGTACACTCGGTGTTCGGCCGAACACTGAGCGCAGCTGAGCGTAGGCATGCTCGGCCGAACAGCAAGTTCAGCCGAGCATGCTCGCTCAACACTAATAGGGAGTCTATTGTGGTAGTGAAAGAATACTGTGAGCCAGTGTGACACGCACATAACAGGCTTCGCTCTTAGAATCGCTACACACTTTTATGTATTTGGGCAGTTAAGGGCCAAAACTCACCAAACAACTCAAGTCTGAACTCCGCCTTACAGGTCAATGTTAGCGCCAGCTATAAAGAATCGTGCAGAGGCCCAAGATCCTACTAGAGCGCCAAAAGTGCACGCCTTTTACACCAATTCACTGATTCCACATACATTTCGACAGAACCTGTTCTATTACAGGCTTATACAAGCAGAGCCCCACCAGACAGGTTGGAGATAGCAGTGGCAGCAGCATCAGCAGACTATAGAGTGGCACGACAACAGTGTGGCCAGGTGGCAGCAGCATGAGTAGGCCACAGAGTGGCAGAATGACAGACCCTGGAAGTGGCAGCAGCAGTGGAAGTAGTAGTACAATTTGGAGGCCACAGAGTGGCACAATTACCTAATTTTGACATAGCGGCAGCTAGGAGACGGTATGTGAAGTTGGCGGCGACAGGCCGGAATGTGGCATGATGACATACCCTGAAGAGCAGACCGCAATAAAAAATTCTCGTCCTTTTGGTTAAGATCAACTGTAGCATATGTTCTTATCAGTATCGGGGCTGGTTATGCCAACGGACGGGAACATAAGACAGAGGAGGTGCAGTGAAGGCTCTAGCTTTGCCTCGACTGTGACAAAATGTCAGTATTGACCCAAGACGCCAAGAAAGTTTGGAGTTCCATCTTGAGATCGAGCTGGCGGTCTGCAGGGAGCTTTAAAGGCCACAGAGTGGCACCATAACAGCAGCTGCAAGAGGCAGCAGTCAAACAAATTTCAAGGCCACCGAGTGGCACGATAACAGAAGCTGCAAGAGCAAGCAGTCGAACAAATTTAAAGGCCACAGAGTGGCACCGTAACAGCAGCTGCAAGAGGCAGCAGCAGTGGAACAAATTCAAGGC
>ONZH01017017.1:0-56332 GCA_900303285.1 Rhinella marina
GGTATTTACACCAGGTATGTGAAATAATTTAGCAAGAGAACGCACAGTACAGTGGCCAATTAAAATGGCCTAGATATTGTATATTTCAAGGTACACAGCCGTGTACTAACTGAACAGACGGTGGGTATTTACACCAGGTATGTGAAATAATTTAGCAAGAGAACGCACAGTACAGTGGCCAATTAAAAGGCCTAGATATTGTATATTTCAAGGTACACAGCCGTGTACTAACTGAACAGACGGTGGGTATTTACACCAGGTATGTGAAATAATTTAGCAAGAGAACGCACAGTACAGTGGCCAATTAAAAGGCCTAGATATTGTATATTTCAAGGTACACAGCCGTGTACTAACTGAAACAGACGGTGGGTATTTACACCAGGTATGTGAAATAATTTAGCAAGAGAGAACGCACAGTACAGTGGCCAATTAAAAGGCCTAGATATTGTATATTTCAAGGTACACAGCCGTGTACTAACTGAACAGACGGTGGGTATTTACACCAGGTATGTGAAATAATTTAGCAAGAGAACGCACAGTACAGTGGCCAATTAAAAGGCCTAGATATTGTATATTTCAAGGTACACAGCCGTGTACTAACTGAACAGACGGTGGGTATTTACACCAGGTATGTGAAATAATTTAGCAAGAGAACGCACAGTACAGTGGCCAATTAAAAGGCCTAGATATTGTATATTTCAAGGTACACAGCCGTGTACTAACTGAACAGACGGTGGGTATTTACACCAGGTATGTGAAATAATTTAGCAAGAGAACGCACAGTACAGTGGCCAATTAAAAGGCCTAGATATTGTATATTTCAAGGTACACAGCCGTGTACTAACTGAACAGACGGTGGGTATTTACACCAGGTATGTGAAATAATTTAGCAAGAGAAACGCACAGTACAGTGGCCAATTAAAAGGCCTAGATATTGTATATTTCAAGGTACACAGCCGTGTACTAACTGAACAGACGGTGGGTATTTACACCAGGTATGTGAAATAATTTAGCAAGAGAGAACGCCACAGTAGCATGTGGCCAATTAGAATGGCCTAGATTATTGTATTATTTTCAAGGTACCATCAGCCGTGTACTAAGCTGAAGCAGACGGTGGGTATTTACACCATGGTATAATGAAATATATTTAGCAAAGAACGCCACAGTACAAGTGGCCAATTAAATGGCCTATGATATTGTATATTTTCAAGGTACACAAGCCGTTGTATCTAACTGGAACAGACGGTGGGTATTTACAACCAGGTATGTGAAATAATTTAGGCAAGAGAACGCAGTAGTACAGTGGCCAATTAAAAGGCCTAGATATTGTATATTTCAAGGTAACAGCCGTGTACTAACTGAAGCAGACGGTGGGTATTTACACCAGGTATGTGAAATAATTTAGCAAAGAGAACGCACAGTACATGTGGCCAATTAAAAGGCCTAGATATTGTATATTTCAAGGTACACAGCCGTGTACTAACTGAACAGACGGTGGGTATTTACACCAAGGTATGTGAAAATAATTTAGCAAGATAACGCACAGTACAGTGGCCAATTAAAAGGCCTAAATATTGTATATTTCAAGGTACACAGCCATGTACTAACTGAACAGACGGTGGGTATTTACACCAGGTATGTGAAATAATTTAGCAAGAGAACGCACAGTACAGTGGCCAATTAAATGGCCTAGATATTGTATATTTCAAGGTACACAGCCGTGTACTAACTGAACAGACGTTGGGTATTTACACCAGGTATGTGAACTAATTTAGCAAGAGAACACACAGTACAGTGGCCAATTAAAAGGCCTAGATATTGTATATTTCAAGGTACACAGCCGTGTACTAACTGAACAGACGGTGGGTATTTACACCAGGTATGTGAAATAATTTAGCAAGAGAACGCACAGTACAGTGGCCAATTAAATGGCCTAGATATTGTATATTTCAAGGTACACAGCCGTGTACTAACTGAACAGACGGTGGGTATTTACACCAGGTATGTGAACTAATTTAGCAAGAGAACGCACAGTACAGTGGCCAATTAAATGGCCTAGATATTGTATATTTCAAGGTACACAGCCGTGTACTAACTGAACAGACGGTGGGTATTTACACCAGGTATGTGAAATAATTTAGCAAGAGAACGCACAGTACAGTGGCCAATTAAAAGGCCTAGATATTGTATATTTCAAGGTACACAGCCGTGTACTAACTGAACAGACGGTGGGTATTTACACCAGGTATGTGAAATAATTTAGCAAGAGAACGCACAGTACAGTGGCCAATTAAATGGCCTAGATATTGTATATTTCAAGGTACACAGCCGTGTACTAACTGAACAGACGGTGGGTATTTACACCAGGTATGTGAAATAATTTAGCAAGAGAACGCACAGTACAGTGGCCAATTAAATGGCCTAGATATTGTATATTTCAAGGTACACAGCCGTGTACTAACTGAACAGACGGTGGGTATTTACACCAGGTATGTGAACTAATTTAGCAAGAGAACGCACAGTACAGTGGCCAATTAAATGGCCTAGATATTGTATATTTCAAGGTACACAGCCGTGTACTAACTGAACAGACGGTGGGTATTTACACCAGGTATGTGAACTAATTTAGCAAGAGAACGCACAGTACAGTGGCCAATTAAATGGCCTAGATATTGTATATTTCAAGGTACACAGCCGTGTACTAACTGAACAGACGGTGGGTATTTACACCAGGTATGTGAAATAATTTAGCAAGAGAACGCACAGTACAGTGGCCAATTAAAAGGCCTAGATATTGTATATTTCAAGGTACACAGCCGTGTACTAACTGTACAGACGGTGGGTATTTACACCTGGTATACAAAAGGGTATTGCAGGCACACAGAACCCAGAACACTAGAGCCAAATAAACTGTATTAAAAAAAATAAAATAAAATTCACAGCCGTATACTGCCAGATCAGATGGTGCATATACACACTAGTTATATAACAGGGTTTTTCAGCCAAAAAGAACGCTGAACAGTAGTGCCAAATATAGTTTGGTATGTAGCAGAGCACCTAATACACCACTAATGCCTCTCTCTGTCCCTACTCTAGCAGCTATCCCTGAATACGGCAGCCGTTCTCTGTAAAGTGTATCTTGTAGTAAAGCTATCACTGTAGTGCACTATAATAGCCCTGATAAGGGCTTTTAATCACGCTCCTGCCTGTCCAACTGCTAAAACCTGTCTGTCCCTTCTCCAGCCTCTGTCCCTGACTAAGTTCACGCAGCATATGCGTACGAGCAGGAAGAGCTGAGTTTTTAATATTCGAGGTCACATGGTTTTTCCAGCCAATCCATGTAGACGCTGTTTTCGCGCTGCCAGCGTGCTCAGCGTGCCTGTCATACCCCCCCTGCATGTTGATTGGTGGAAAAAGAGCGCCAGGGAAGGTGGGAGGGGAAACGAATTCTAAGTGCGCCATCGCCGTTATACTCGATTGAAATCGAGTATGCCGAATAGCGTAGTATTCGATCGAATACCGGCTCGATCGAACACTACTCGCTCATCTCTATTAATGACCAGTGTGAAAGTTGAAGGATTTTGAGATTTTTTTAAAAATATACATGGTAAATAAAAAAAGCCAAAGATTCTTAAAAATGTATGACTTAAAAACTTGATTTAAACCATATGCCTTTGTCGGATTACATGTGCCCTTTAAATGGATGTTGTGATTTCATACCAATAAAGCAATTCTGACCTGAAGGCCTTGCAGCTCTCTAATGATCTAAATACAACTGGAAAAAACCTTCAAGTTGTACCTGTGCTAGAAGAGTAGACATGGGCAGAATCATGACCAAGGTGGATGATGTGTATAGAAAGTATAGTGTCTTGGCAGAGTTAAGAATTCATCAGATATTGATCTTTTTTTTGTCTTGGCAATGCACTACTAGTAATAAGAAGCACCAATCCAGCACTAGGTTAAAGAAGATGTCCAAAAAGTTTATCCAACAAATCATTAAAATTCACTGGCAGATGGTATATCACAGGTGTCCAGTCTTGCAGGATACAGCTTTTTGGATTTCTTAACTTAGGGCTGGATCTACTTTACTTTTTAGATGTTGTATGTACCTGTCAGAATGGGATCCATGCATGGTATGAATAAGCAGTCCACCATTAGTGAGCTGGTTTTCTCCTTTATCAGGACACTTCTAGTCAAATACAAAAGTTTACCAATGACAGGGTGGCTATCAGAATTAGACATTTGGAGCAAATTCCAAGGGTTCTGTTCTTGGAGATGCGGGTACACAGTCTCTACACATGACAAGCCAATTGTATGGTATGCGGAGTTCGTCACAGTCAGTTTATCACTACACCTGGTGCCCACTGTGTATTAAACATTTTACACATCAGACACAGTTTATTACATGTCCATGGGACTTCTACACATAACCAGATTTTCCAACTCCAAAGAGGCTAATTACCTATTTCATATACAGTATGTAGAATTAAATGCTATAAAAACCAGCTATTGGTAAGATATCTCCCTAACTAGTCCATCATCATGATGTACCTCAGCTAAACTGTATGCAAACCAATTTGGTTGATGTCCCCATACTAAATGTTACAATATCTGTGCTGATGCTCTGTGCGTTTACTTACTTTCTGAGTCACTTTTCTATAAACCTCTTTACATCTCTGGAGCACATGCTCCCCTCTATGTACATTGCCGCTTTCCTTCCTTACTTAGTTCACTAACAATGACAATTACACAATGTAAAACTTCCCCTTCCTTTTAAAGCTAGTAGTTGTGAACATTGGCAGATGACTTTGCCAGCCGGCACACTTTGAAGTCCAACATCTTGAGTCCATTTAGCTGTAAAAACTGTTCCTACAAATGCTGGAAGCCTAGACAGGTACATCTGTTCCACCACCTCACACCAGAATATGTTCTCCAACAAATGCGTATATGATAGTGTTACAGGGTCCATAAACGTTAACTCATCTCACATTCTTACATCATAATGATGTTTAAGTGGAAACACAGATCACGATAGTCCATTTGTCGGAGTCTGTAATTTAGATTTGTGGCCGCACCTGTAGCATTCCTTCCATTTTCCTGGCCAAGAGTCAAATGATTCGTATTCTAGAATGGGTCATTGGCATTTGTGTATCCTTATCAACACCTACCTTATGATACACTATACACCGTTTTTTTTTTTTTTTTCTTCCAAGGAAAGACTTTCATATCTTGGCTGAGTTCAGTTTTCTGTGCTGTGAGGAAAAGCGGCCAGTAACTATTGTTAGCTCAGAACAGAATTCAGATTGAACAAAGTTCAATTAAACACCTACTTGAACGTTTTAAATGATACTTTTTGTTCCAAGTGAAATTTATTTGCATTGATTTATGGAGCTTAAGTACAGGATGAAGGCTGGAATTGTTTAGGAGTACAGTTATTATACAGGTGGACCCCTTAATTTATTGAACATATGATGTTTTTATGGAAGGGGGGGAGTTCTGTTTGTTGATGACCTCTACAGGTGGGGCTGCAATTCCTCAAATAATGGCAAATAATGAAAACAAATCCAAATTTCCTTTTATAATCTCAAATGTATTTGATTTTTAATAATGTGAACTCTTCATAGTTTACTGCTCTTATGAAAATTGGTCATAAACCTGGCTGGGAACTTCAGACGCAAATTGCACTCGTTGAATGGAGGAAGGAACTTATATAACAGATATAAATGTAATTACCATCACATGGCGGATTAGTGGGGCGGCTATCGTGATAAGTATTTCATTATTTATTAGCCAGCACAAAATAGTTTGCACCTCATGTACATGCAGCATCTGTATAGAGGCACATGGAGCACCTGTGTTCTGCAGATCGCTTCTCGGCCTTTTGGCTAAGATCAAGTGTAGTCTGCTCTTTCTGTCTGCCTTGACTTGCCGGCTCAGGTCCTTTGGGTACCCCCTACACTCGGCCTTTGGGCATCGTCGATTAAATTCGGCTTCAGCTCACTGTTGCTATTGGGTGTAGGGCTATTCCCCTAGGAACAAGAGTGTTCTGGTCCTTGACCTCCTCTTGGCCTGTGGCTTAATAGTCCTGGTGTACGACGTTAGACAGTTCTCACTTGGATCTCGACAGCCAAAGAAGACTTTTTGGAAGATTTTTCTCCGACTGCGATCAAGGAGAAGATCTTTGCGAAGACTCGACGAGGAACCCGGAAGACGAACCCCGACGCCGAATCGCCGACGACGAGGACCTCCGACTTCGGGAAAACTTCGGCGAGGAAAAGAAGCTCGGCGAATTTCTTCCACGGAAGAAGCCCCGCCCAGCAAGGAGGAAATCTGCATAGCCACTCCCACCTGTGGCAAAAGGGACACCTTGCGGAGATTCTCCAGTGAGAGGAAGACAAGAAGGGAGAAGCCATGGCCTCAACCTCCAAACCTTCCAAGACCAGCAAGAAGGCTGAGGGACCAGCCAAGAAGCCCCAAGACACCAACCCCCCTGGTTCTTCTGGACCTAAC
The DNA here is from genome assembly GCA_900303285.1 of Rhinella marina. Taxonomy (NCBI): domain Eukaryota; kingdom Metazoa; phylum Chordata; class Amphibia; order Anura; family Bufonidae; genus Rhinella; species Rhinella marina. Next base: position 6,511 of record ONZH01017017.1, read on the forward strand.
CCCACCACTTCTGCCCATCAGAAGGGAGGCGGAAAGCCCAGCCAGGCCGCTCCTTCCCTGGAGCCCTGGATGCGGCAGACTGTCGCCCTGAAGCTCAAGGAGGTGGATGGGAGGGTCCCAGACATGACCGAGGAGGTCTTCTGTAAGAAGATGCTGGTGGAGCAGGGGTTTTCGAAGCCAGAGACCCTCAGCGTACAAGCCTTCGTGACCGGAATCTTCTACGTGACCTTCGCGTCGATCAACATCTGCAGAAGATACTGGGAAGCGGTGAAATCGGCGGCACCGGACTCTCCATTCTCTCGCTTCGTCGGGAACTGCCCCGTTCAGAGAGAGGAGAGAAGGATCACGGTGTCTATGAGGAATCCACATACCCCCGGCAAAGACATCACCACCTTCCTGAAGCGGTTCTGCACAGTGGTGAGGGAGCCCACCCACATCCTGAACGGACTCGGCTTCTGGACCGGGAAGTGGTCGGTGATCGTGAAACTGAACAAGGACTCGACCTCGGAAGACGGCCTCCAGCACCTGCCCCAGTCATTTTCCCTCGGAAACTCCCACGGGCTCATCTACTACCCGGATATGCCACAGTTCTGCAGGAAATGTGGGAAGAAGGGTCACGAGATGAAGAACTGTGAGGAGAATCCCTGCCGAATCTGCTGGGTGACAGGACACGAGACCAAGGACTGCCCCAAGAAGATGGCGTGCAACCTGTGCGGACTGTCCTCCCACATCTACAAGGACTGTCCAAAGAGGGACCGCAGCTGGGCATCAGTCGTAGCCAAGGCTCCGGTCAGTGGGAAGCCAGCCTCAGCTCCGGCAGCAGCGAAGCCCAAAGAGAAACCATCCAAGAAGGAGGGTAAGCGGACACCTGCCCCCGCCCAAGCTCCCGTGACCAACCCTCCCCGCCCAGCCTCCTCCCTCCCCGTCACCACCACTGAGGCTATCCTAATCCCGCCCATTACCTCAGTGGCACTTTCATGCTCCCTCAGCCCAACCCGCCCCCTGGCCACCACTGTAGCAGCATTTAACCCCCCTCCAGCTGCTACAGTCCACACCACGGAGGACTTTCCCGCTCTTGTCTCCTCAGGTGTCAAGCCAAGAAAGAGGAAGGAGAGGGACAGCCCCGTTGCTGACCACTCCAAGAAGAAGATGATCGAGGTGGACGAAGACCCCCTGCCCGACGCAGAAGAAATGGACCACATCGTGGAAGAGCTGGTGACCGTCATCGAGGGCGAAGAGCTGCAGGACCTTCAGGTCGTCCAGACCAACGCCCTCTGGGAACTGGAAGCACAGTGCCTGCTGTTATTGGGGCAACCCATAGACGGCACGCAAGACGAAGAGAATCCGCCGGACGACCGGGGTGGTAACTAAGCTGTATCGTTTCCGCTAAACTGTTTCTTTCTCCTCCATGATGGCAAATTTTAACCTTTTTTCCATTAATGTCAGGAGCATTAGGGATAGGTCTAGGTGCCAGACGGTGCTAGCTTTTCTTTCCTCTCAGGTTGCCGACGTCTTCATGTTGCAGGAGTGTGCACTGCCCCCCTCTAGGTCTCACAACCATCTGGCCAGATTGTGGTCCCATGGTCCATCCTACTGGTCCGGTGGAGGTGACTGTAAGTCGGCCGGGGTGACCATCCTCCTCAGGGGAAGCACCTTTACACTTGACTCCGTCCAGGGGCTCGTCTGCAGCAGGCTTCTTGTCGTAGACGGTTCCTGGGCGGGAGAGCCGATTAGGCTCATCAACGTGTACGCTTCCCCTGACAAGGGTGAGCGACTGGAGCTCTTCCAGGCCCTACGACTGCAGTTCGCTACCACTAGGACCGTAGTGATGGCCGGGGACTTCAACTGCCCGATCGAGGAGGACGGACGCAGCTCCGGTACTTCAAGCAAGTTGGATGTCACTTCCAAGCTGCTTATTGAGATGGTAACCGAAGCGTCCTTGCAGGACGTTGTGGGATCCATGGGGAAAGGCTCCGTTAATTATACGTGGAGCCGACCCGATGGCTCACTCCGTTCTAGGATAGACTTTGTGTTCACCTCTCGGGCAGTCAGGCGGTGCGGGTACTCTATGATCCCTTGCTTCTTCTCCGATCACAGGGCCGTTCAGGTCCAGTGTGTCCTTGGCGACGGGTTCCCCCCCGGCCCTGGATCCTGGAAACTGAACTGTGCTCTGCTGAATCGCGAGGATGTGCTTGCGGAGCTTAGAGACACCTACATAGCCTGGCGGAACGACAAATGCTTGTTTGCACGAACTAGTGACTGGTGGGAGTATGTTAAAGTCCAGTTTCGCTGTTTCTTTCAGGCCAAGCAACAACAACAGGCGTGTGAGAAGAAAAGGGACTTCAGAGAGCTGCAGCGTCAGTTGCGGTCCCTGCAAGACCTTCATCTGTGTGGCTGGAACGTGAGGGAGGAGCTGGAGGAGACCAAAAAGAGCCTGAAAAGGCACTTTGAGGAGGAATCCAAGCGAATCATCTTCCGTTCCAAGGTGGAGAACCTGGAGAAGGGTGAGAAGTGTAACTCGTTCTTTTTCAGGAAACTCCATGCCGGCCACACGCCCCTGAACGAACTCCGAGACAAGGATGGAAACATGCGAACAGGGAAGGAGGAAGTGATGGGAGTCGTCACAGACTACTACAGCGACCTCTACTCCCCGAAGAACACCGATCCGACAGCCGCCGATAAATTCCTGTCAGGTATCACTAACCATCTTGACCCTGCAGGTGCGGAGGCGATGGATGACCCTCTGACGGTGGGGGAGCTGCTCTCTGCCGCTAGATCCTTTAGGTCCGGCAGGACCCCGGGCAGTGACGGTCTTCCAGCCGAGCTCTATGTAGCGCTGGGGGACCTGATCTGTCCGGACCTGCTGGAACTCTATGAGGAGATGGTGGTGGAGGGTAGAATGCCCCCATCGTTGAGGGAAGGCATGATCACGATCCTGTACAAGCGGAAGGGGAAGAGATGCGACTTAAAAAATTGGCATCCCATCTCTCTCCTGAACGTGGACTACAAGATCCTCGCCAAGGTACTGGCCAACAGGCTGAAGGTTGTCATCGGCGGGATCATCCACCCGGACCAGACCTGCGGCATCCCTGGCCACAGGATCGCAGACAGCCTCGCTCTCATGCGAGACACGGTACAATACATCAAAGACCGCCGTGTACATGCGGCCCTGGTCAGCCTCGACCAGGAGAAGGCCTTTGACCGCGTCTCTCATGAATTCATGGGCAAGGCTTTGCGCAAGCTGGGTCTAGGCAGGAGGTTCTGTTCGTTTGTTAACCTGATGTACCTTGACATTTACAGCACGGTGTTGGTGAACGGCTGGAAGACTGACCCCTTTCAGGTGCGCTCCGGGGTCAGACAAGGCTGCCCTCTTTCACCTCTCCTTTTTGTTTGTGTTATAGAGCTCTTCGCGGAGTCTATCCGGCAGAATGGAGAGATCAGAGGGATCACCGCACCAGGACCAGGTCGCTACGAGGTCAAGTGCTCGCTGTACATGGACGACGTGACCGTCTTCTGCGCTGACCGGCGTTCGGTGACTGCACTCGTCCAGACCTGCGAGGAGTTCGGACAAGCTTCAGGGGCCAAAGTCAACTGCGGGAAGTCGGAAGCCATGCTCTTCGGGGACTGGCAACTGGCTTCTTCTGCCCCCTTCCCATTTACCATCAAATCAGACTTCATCCAAATCCTCGGAATCTGGTTCGGGAAGGAAGGCGCAGCCCTCAAGTCTTGGGAAGAACGCTTGGCCAAAGTCAACCAACGGATTGGACTAGGGAGCCTCAGATAGCTCACTATCGAGGGCAAAGCGCTCGTCCTGCGTAACGAAGTCCTGCCTGTGATACAGTACACCGCACAGGCGTGGCCCCCTCTGGCTACCGTTTCTAGGGCCATTACCAGGACAGTGTTTCGCTTCGTTTGGGGCTCGAAAATGGATAGAGTGAAGCGAGCCATCATGTACAAAGAGCCCCGCAAGGGTGGGAAAGGAATTCCGGACCTGCCCACGTTACTGTGGATCGCCTTTGTTTGTGACAGCGTTCGTCGGACTCTGAGAACAGCAAACGGCTCTGTGGGCAAGGCTATGTCTCGCTTTTTTCTCCTGCCCCTCTGGAGAGGCCTGGGCTGGGACAAGTGGGACAGCTCCATCCCTTACAACTGGCACGCTCCATGGAATTTATAGTTTATAGTTTTTTTTCATAAATGTGTTGGATTGTTTTTGGTTGCTACAGGCTTCCATACTTCAGTGATGTCACTGAGCGCTCTTCACAACCCGTAAACATCCAGATGGGAGTAACACTGCTTATTGAGGTGCTCTCATTTTTAATTGAACATCTACACTTACACCAGCAGGATACTGGAAGGATAATTAAAACATCACCAGCACAGTAAATTAATGAGTATGCTCGGAAAGATAATAGAAGGTTTCCAGTGCAGGAGAGAAACAAAGCATTAGAGAACCACAGCGGGGGTAGGTCCCCTCAGGGGTATAGGGTTGGGGGAATGGCTTTTATATACTAATTGTCATCGCAATTGCTTTCCAACAGGTAGCCGGGGGATGTGGCGCCAGTTGAAGGGTGGTGTCAACGCAGCATTTGTTATTTATGCAATATATCAAATATAAACTCTTTTGCTAACATAACTGGTATCGAGCGAATCAAAGTCCATGTAGTGGACTTTGAGCTGAATTTCAGGATAAATTCGATTCACCACAAATCCGAATTTACTCGTGCTTTGTAGTTGTGAATCGATTTTACCTGAAATAATGTAAAAAAACAAAACAAAACATACTTACCTTATCCACTTGCTTGCAACAGGCCGACCTCCGCCATCTTCATTGAAATTCTTGAACGAAATCCCATGCACTGTGACATATGATGTCACCATGCCGTCTGACATCATCTCAGGACGCACAAGATTTCGATCTAGATCTTCAGTCAAGATGGCGGCGGCTGGCTCGTCGCAAGCAAATGGATGAGGTAAGTATGATTTAATTTTAATTTTACACTGTATTATTACTATCAGATGCTACGATGAGATATGAACGTGGCATCTGAAGGGTGCAGTCGCCGCTCCCTGTCATCGCACCCACTACCTACAAAGAAATGTGCTTCGTGACAAAGTAATTTTTTAATACTTTGCTCATCTCTCATAATAACCATGCTATGAAAAATCTTAATTTGCCATTTGGTGAACTTTTGGAATGGTGTGTTAGGCCTCTGGATGGAGTCCTATGATGTACTACATGAAGTATTTTCTATTGTAATCAGATTCTTTCTTGTCAGTATGTATAGGCAGAAATATCCCTCTGCACCATAAATGTAGAGACACAGTGCTTCTCTTAGCAGTACGGGGACATACACTAAATGTGACTGCTGCTGTCATCTGGCTTCACGTAACCTTGATGTTAATTCTGGTGGATTCACTATGACAGGTTTAAAGTTGTGCATAATAGGCCTTATAGAAGTATATCAGATTTCACACTGGGAGACCTGCAGTCTAATTCCAGTCTTATCTGCTGTGTGTTACAAATGTTTAAATATATTATTGTATATTGCATGATTAATTAGCCTGGGATACATTTCTTTTGTTCTTTGAACTAACTGTGGTGAAGTTCAGGAGACATATGACCGAATCTACAACACTGTGGTCTTCATTTACTATTGCATATTTTAATAAGCATTCCAGACTTACTTTTGAAGCTTTTTCCATATTGACTTTAAAGTGTCAAGCTGATGTGTGCAGTCTTAAATCATATGTTGGCATTTTGTCCTCAGTGGGTGTCTCATCCTGTTGGTGCAGCTTTCTCATTAGAAAATATAATTAGCAAGTTACCCAGGTAAGTGAGGAAGATAACATCTTGGACCATGATTGCATAGAGATCATGGCATGGGAGTGGGACTTCACCTTGGGTTACAACATCTCAAGGAGCAAATCCACCACCAAAATTGGCACTTGCTAGTTTCCACTGCATACGTATTGAGCTCCGTTGAACAGAGCTGCATATGCTCACAGCAAGCGTACGTTTCTGCACAGACTTGAAAAGGGAATTCTATAAACACGTTTTTGTAAAGAGATTTCAATAAAGAAGGTTTATCCATGTCCCATTTTGGTCGTGGGCTTGCGCCTTGAGATGTTGTAACCCAAGGTGCATTTTTAATATAGAGTCCCTCACCCATACCATGATCTTCTTATCATTCTGATGGTGGGCACCCTTTGAGTGTGGGCAACATTGGCAAAATCTACCAGTCTTTTGACCTCCAAAAGTTATTCTTTGGTGTTGTGCATCATCTTACATAGTGCAGACCCATTTATTGTATATTTCACCCTATGAGAACCTCTTTTTGTGTCTTCTATATTGCTGATTACAGAGAAGAACGGAGCAGATACTTGTATGTATATGTATATAGATACATTATCAAGGAAAATTACATAAATTACTTTTTGAAGCATCTGGCATCAGCACCTTAAGAGTGTATTTACAAAAGTTAGCCTTGTGGAACATGCAGGTGGGCCACATTTTGAAAGATTGTAAAAGAAGCGGCTTCCTTCTTTCACAAAGCTAAATTTGAAGGAAAAAAGAACACTACACACCAAAACCCCAGCATAACTGTGAAGCATGATGGGAACACCATGGTTAGGGGCTCCTGCTATCGCAGGAACTCACGTGGGACGCCACGGGGAACGCCGTTTCAAATACAGAAAGCGCGCCAACAGAACGGGAAGCCGACATCCAGTGCAGGAGGCAACGCTCAGAAAACAGCGCCAGGAGCGGGTAACATACAAGCCCTATGGGAAATTACTAACTATACACAGAGACATCTTAGTGTATATGAGTTATATAAATCAATGTGATATAGTCAACAGCATATGCAAAATTAACATTGAATGACGGCATAGCTAAAAAGCATTGAATTAATATAAAGGAGGACATCACCACCATTAACATCAGCGGATGAATATCATCACTACTATATCAATAGACTAAAACAACATTACTATTGTCCATCGGGACCTATAACCAAACATAGACTTTCATGTTTTATGCCTACTAAAAAGCATTATTAATATCTGGCATACTTTTTTAATTTTTATATCATTTTTCCTTAAGGCGTCATATCCTTGGTGCATTTATTTAATAATTTATTTAATAATTGTTTTAAATAATAAACAAGAGTGTTTAAAAGTCACTGATAATGGTCTAGAATATCATTTAGCTAGAATATTGGATTACATCTCATCTTGCTTCCTTTTAATCACATTAATTTTCATAACAAGAACAAATGCTGATTATGTACAAGATGAGGAGTGTGCCCATCACCCTTGCATACTAATTTAAGAGTAACCTGCGTGGCCACGGGTATAGCCACTTGATAGGAGCACCTCCACTCCACCATTGTAACTGGTGAGCCGCTACATATCTATTCATTTATATTGTTTCTTTTCTAACTTTTAAAAAAGTTACGTTAGAATGACAAGGGTAATGGCAAAAATGTGCAGATACCACCTTCAGAGGGCCATTGTGCAAGGACAGGAGTTGGATTTCCCACTACTAATTATATCATAAATATGGTATTTCCACTCCTAAGCTTACCCGATTGACATGACATCATGACTGAAACACTTTTGAGAAATCACAATATCTTACCTGTAGAAAACTAGTTGTGATGTCACTGCTGCTTACCAGATTAAAACCCAGTTGTGATACTGCAGTAGCACATCTGATTGAAATCAACTAATGATGTCACAGTAGCTTAGTCTTGTTTCATATTTGTGTTAGACATCTCCGTAAGACTGTTCTGGTTGGGAGCAGCCTGTCAGAGATGTTTGGATCTGGCATTTGGGGACATTACTTGATACCTGCTGGTCCAGCTGCAAACCGGCAAACATGCTGAGAATCGGACAGATGAAAACAGCTGTGTGCAGCATTTTTTGTCCTGCCGATTCTATGGCATTTATTGTTGCTGGATCTCCCTAGTCCTTATTATAGTTAATGGGGCGGGGCAGCATTCTGGCAGCAACCAGCAGTGTTAGATCCAGCAGGCTATTCCTGGCCAGAACAGCCTGCAGGATCTGTCCAACGTAAATGTGAAACAAGTCTTAGCTGACAGAAACATGGTTGTGATGTTACTGTAACAGTGCTGGTTGTTCACAAGACAGCAGAACTAGACTTCACCTATTGCAGTCACTTTTCACATGTATTAATAGTGTCTCTTAGTACTCAGATATTGATGAGGGCTTACAGTGGGGCTGAATTGCTCAACAACTGGACAGTTGCAAGTAGAGCATATGAAGCATGTATCAAAGCAGGCAAACAACACAGTACTTAAATAACTCACCAATAATTTACAGGAAAGGAATGATAATAGTCGCTATTCCGAGCAACCAATGTAGAATAAGGCTTAGCCATATAAAGGCTCGGCAATCAATTACAGCCTAATTAACCAAGATAAACTAGGCAATAACTAAACCAGATTAAGATGCAACTGCCCTAAGAAGGTTAGTAACTAGGTCAACATGAAGTAAGGAATCCTTGTTCCGTGTGAGAGTTACATCCGTTTACCAAACTAAAAGAAGGATCTCTATGCAAGAACAGTACACCTTCAATGGCAAATGCTAATATGATTATACATATGGTACCTTACTGATACTAGTTGAGATGTTACAACAGCTTATCAGACAGAAGGAGGAGTATGATGTCACTTCAGAGTACATAATTAAAAACCTACTTGCAATATCACAGTGAATTGTTTAGCTGAAGTCCATTTCTGAGGTCACAGTATCTTTCAGGACAAAAACATGATTGTGATAAAACTCAATTATGAGTAAGATATACAGTAGTTGAGTCATCACAGCAATTTGCTTAAAGAGCATCTTTCAGCAGTTTTGTACCTATGACATTGGCTGACCTGTGGTAGTTGCAGAGAGAGCAGAGCCTCTAGGTGTAACAGCAACACCCCCATTGCTCCTACAGGCTCATTTGCATATATTAAAACTTCATTTTTATCAGCAATGCAGACACATATAAACATGGGACCAGCACAGTTCCCTTCAGCTGCCAAGTGCACATGTAACAGGTCAGCCAGTTTCATGGGTACAAATCTGCTGACAGATGCCCTTTAACTGAAATCCATTTTTATGTCACAGCAGCTTCCCTGATTAAAGCCTATTTATGATGTCTTTGATTACCTGCCATTGTCCCATAAACCCTGAGGATGTCTTTTCTCAGAACAGGGTTGTCTTATACTCTGAAAAAAAAGGTACATGGGTATGTGACGAACCGGACCCGCAACTCCACCCCTGCGGGTGCTGACGTGGGGATCACGCGGTACGGTTCAGTCTTTTCTTACCAACACGTGACGTTCCACACCCCTTGGGGTGTGTAAGGTTTACGTACAGAACGGTTTTTCACAGCCGCCTCCTGTCCAGGTGGGCACAGGCAGGCACAGGAAGGGAGAGGGGGTAGCCACGCAATCCCAGCGTGGCGATGCGCTCGCTCACAATCCTGACCAGCTGAGATACCCCTTTCACTATCACCAGCGAAACCGAGTCTATCAGCCCAGTAGTACTGCCACCAGTTCTCGTTTGATATAACTCCGGTCCGTTAGCATATTATATCTGGTGAGTAGCCAACCTGGTAGCATGTAACAATATTACCGAGACCACGGACGTGGGGATTCGTGATCGATATACAAAAACAGCACAAGATCAAGATTAAATTATATATTTAATCACCTTAAGGGCTCACTAGAAACAGCTATATACACAGAAGATGGATACACCGGTCAGTTATGCAAATACAAGTGGTATGGTACAACAGAATTGAACAGAACAATAATCAGTTACCAGAGAGATGGATAGTCCATTAAGATGGTTTCTGGTTCGCCTTAAGGCCTGGCTGTAACCACATGGGGCAGTGATCTCAGCCGCTTATTCAAGGGTCCCGCCAAACACCGATGCTCCAAGTGACCCCCTTCAGAGAAAGACACTGGCCTTTGTTTCCCGGGTCCTATTATCCTGTAGCCGGCCACTCCCCTCCTTCCCCGGGAGGAGTCAACTCCCCCTGTCACCGTTCTGGTAGCCAAAAGCTCCACAAACCAATATGGCCCATAGCTCCAGACTGGGAGGTCACAGGGGAAAGGTTCTGGTACCAACTGACCCGCCTGAGTTCTGGCTACAGGTGGAGACCAAGCACGACACACTTATCAGGTTCCTGCTTGGAGATGTCTGTATCTCTGCTTCAATAAAAAAGAGACTCCTGTACTCCACTTATCATATGCAATTGATAGATTTTTTTTTAAGTGAAAATCCAGTTTTGTTGAGGCTCTGAACGTTTTCGGCTAGTTAGCCTTTATCAGAAATACTGGAATATATATATAAGAGAATTTTGTCGGTACATTCTCAGCATATAAATAGTACATGATGCTCAGAAATTGTGAAAGCGTAATACATCAAAAAGGTGATCAAACATAATTGATAATAAATCTATAACGCAGGTAAGTATGCGCTGAGGTCAATACAGGTGATTGTAACACGTTCATCTCTGGAGATATTTTACAAACAACATAATATTTGGCATAAAACATATAAAGGCAAATCAGTGTCCATAAACAACAATGTAAAGTTGAATCATAGTTAGTAAAGCAGGCAGACTCATAGAGGAGATATGCATCAGCATCTGTGAGAGGAGACCAGGACGTAGTATCTAGATGCCCAGTTATCTAAGAATTAAGATGATTTTATATTAATACCAGAATTTTCTACATTACTGTATACCAACTGAAGACAAAGAGGTGAATAAGTGGTGTGGCTATTGTATAGGTTCAGAACGCTTACCTGGATAAGCCGCTTGGTTGAGATGGTCAGTAAAGGGGCAAATAGCCCATGTGTAGCAGCGCTAATGTTAAGGGCAATAGCCCAGAGTTTATGGCGCTCATGGAGTGCTGGAATGTGGCGTCTATTAAGCGCCACAGACCGGAAGGCTGTGCAGAGGGGGGCAGGTCATAGAAACGCTGGCAGAGGGCGCAGGGGATACTAAAGATGGCGCACATCAGTAGCAGGTGTATCGGCGCATGCGCGCCAGGACTAAGGTGTGTTAGAAATGTCACGTAATCGGGAACAGTATCACGTGATCGGGACTGACTATAGCATTGGGAAAATGTAGAGGAAGGCGCTATGTATGGAGCTGGGAATTGACGGAATAGGCTAAAGAGAGGAATTACAAGTTTGAGTATTCGAGTAATGTTGCCACCTCTTCTAGGTAGTTCGATTTGTTCTAAGACCTGAAAGCGTAATTTCGATATATTGTGGTATCTGGAAATGAAATGTGCCGGAATTGGTAATAATGTGTTTTCACAACGGATGGTGGACTTATGTTTACAAATGCGATCGTGGATAGTTTGCGTGGTCTCTCCGACATATGCCAAACCGCATGGGTATTTGATGACGTAGACAACATTAGAACTATTGCACGTGAAGAAACCACGTATAGGAAAGCTTTTTCCAGAGAGGGGGTGATAGGTTTTATCACCCTTCATCACATGTGAGATTTGTGTACATCGAAAACAAGGAAAGGTACCTCTACGGCGAGTTTGTAAAAATTGTTGCTTTGGAAGTTTAGAACTTGGGCCTATATCAGCTCTAACTAGAGTGTCCTTCAGGTTGCTAGAGCGTTTAGTGCAGGACATAAAAGGCAAAGAAAATTCCGAAATCTGAGGATAAGCCTTATGTAATATAGACCAGTGTTTGTGTAGAATATGGTGGACCTTGGTGGAGAAAAGGTGGTACATATGTACAAAGGGGATTCTATTGGTGGGACTAGTGGTTTTATTCCTTGGTTGTATCTCTGCTTCCTGACAGGCGATCATTAACTTATGGACATGTACCTGTCCCTCTCTGTCCCCGCTCCGTGAATTTATGATTGGCTTGAGTTTGTGATAAACCACCTGCCCATAATTCTGTATTAATTCCTGGCTCCAATATGTCTGGCAAATAGGACTCATTTTTAACAGGTGATAGCCCCCTGCTGGGGATTCTTCCTATGGAAAGAGTTCTGGTTCCAGAGGGGCTGGAAGAGGTGTGAATCGTATTCAAATGACATAAAAGGGACTGTCTTTGAAGACAGGACTCCCTGCAGTGTTTTCTCCATCTGCTAGGTGCCAGCAGATGCAGCCCATGTGATTAAATCATGTCTAAAACTATATCAGCTGGCTGTGATTAAATCATGTCCCAAACCTGGATTATGATCCCTTATTCCTCACAGGTTCTTAAATTCCTAACTGCTAATTTGATGGCATGAGAGTACTAGCCTTAGGCCTCTTTCACACTAGCGGCAGCACGGATCTGGCACCTAAAGGGTGCCAACGGATCCGTGCTGCAGCTGATACATGTGTGGAGCCGGAGCAGCGGTCCGGCCCCACACATGTTGACAGACATTGGGACAAAAATATAGAGACATACATATAAATACACATACATACTTACATACTCCAGCCCGGGACGCCGGCAGCACGTCTTCACGCGCCTCCTACGCGCAGTGATGACGATTCCCCACAGCGCCCTCTGCTGGGCGCAGTGGGGAAACGTCATAGCTGCGCGCAGGAGGCGCGTGAAGACATGCTGCCGGCGTCCCTGCCTGGAGTATGTGAGTATGTATGTGTATGTATGTCTGTATGTATTTCTGTATTTCTGTGTAGCCGGATCCGGAATGACCCCCCATTGCAAGTCAATGGAGGACAGATCCGGATTACTGGTGTGTCACACCAAACGGATCCGTCCCCATTGACTTGCATTGGGGGTCATTCTGGATCCGGCTTGGTGCGGATGCCTGGACCGGAGAGAAAACCGCAGCATGCTGCGGTTTGTTCTCCGGTCTGAAGACGGAACGGAATGCTTTCAGGAGCATTCCGTTGTCTTCAGTTCAGTTTTGTCCCCATTGACAATATATGGGGACAAAACTGAAGCGTTTTTTTCCGGTATTGAGCCCCTATGACGGAACTCAATACCGGAATTATAAAACGCTAGTGTGAAAGTAGCCTTAGGCGATTCCATTCATGACACCCAGAAAATCCCCCAATCAGTCCAAGTGATCTATAATCTAATAGATACTATGGGGCATTATTTTTGCAGGTCCATGTGCAGGTACAGAGGTTGGATGTAGTAAAGGAGTTTAAAGGATTTTGATACTGATGGCCATTTCTAAGGGTAGGCCATCAATATGAGATCATAGGTTCAACATCCTAAACCCCTGTCAAACCACTGTTTCAGGATTGGTCTGTCTCTGAGAATTGGTACCAGAACTACAAAGCTCCATCCATTGTGTAATGGACATTGTGTAACTGCAGAGCTGCTCCCATTTACTTCAATACCATTCACCTCAATGGGAGCAGCTCTACAGTCACCAGCTCCATCCACTACACAATGGATGGACCTTGGTATTTGCTGCACCAACTTCCTGAGGATAGGCCATCAGTATCAAATCCTTGGAATGCCCCTTTAATGTTTAAATAAATCATGCTGGTGAAAAGTATAGAAAACACATAAGTCATATATTTCTATAAATGTGTATTTTTTCATATGGAGTCCCAGGATCCAGCAGTTATGTTATGCTCAGTATCTCTTGTGCATGAATATTTTATTAAATTGGCTTCATGCTGAGAATTTCAAATGTGAATTGAATTTCTGCTGAGAATTCCTTGGGATTATTGAATAATAAATAGGAGAAGGATTGTCCATTAATGTTGGGATTGTATATATTGCATAGATGGCGTGGTCATGTTATTCAGCAAGGCCAGAAGAAGCATCAATCATCTGATCCAGCCAGGTTCCCACAGGGATCTCTGCCTAGGTATGTGCAATTACATACAGATACATCTATTCTTAAATCATGTTTGAAGCATGATTTTGGTCTCTTTCCTATATTCAAGCAATGCCGGAGATTCCTCTCAGCGTCCCATGGTAATTTGTTCCAGTTTATAACAGATTTTCCATATGTCATGGAAATCTCTCTTTGTATAGCCTAAGCCTAATGCTTACTAACCTTTCCTTAATGTCCTTGTTGAGTGATTTCATTTTACTCCTACGAAAACTGTTTAACAATGTAAAGAAGAGTTGCCGAGGTGTTAACATGTATGTATTCCATCGCTGTCCAAGGCTGGACAAAGTCACGAAGAAGAGCTTGGGTCCATCCTGTTTTCTATCCAGTTCATCAATTTAAAAAATTTCAAGTCAGACATCAGATTCTGAGTATGGATATTTGTCTATGTCTGACATAATGATTAGGGTTGAGCGAATCGAAGTTAACAAAGTGGACTTCGATCCGAATTTCAGGAAAAAATTGAATATTGAAAATTTACTTGTGATTTGTGGTAATGAATCGATTTTCTCTAAAATGGCGGTAAAAAAAATTACTTACCTTATCCATTTGAGCGCGAAGAGGCCGCCACGGCCATCTTGCTTGAAGATCCTGTGCGAAATCTCATATATGGTGGCGTATGACGTCACCATGTCGGGCAACGTGATGACATCATCTTGCACCGCACAAGGTTTTGCGTTGGATCTTCGAGCAAGAATTAAAAACCACTAAAATGCTTAAATATTGATCTCAGATGCTGTGATCAGTGATGAACGCGGTATAACAGGGGTTACGTGATGGGGGTGGCCCAATCACCATTCTCTGTCGTTGCACCCACTATTTACAAAGTAATGCGCTTTGTGGCAAAGTAATTAGTCACGAAGCAAATTTTTTTGTAAAATACGGCAAAGCAGCCAAATCAACTTTTAGAGAACTTCGCTCATCTCTAATGATGATCCAGCTACATTTATTATCATCACAAGTAAGATTTTTGTATAAAATTTTTTCATTTAAAATTTTTTAATGTCACAGCTACATGATTGCCATTTACAGAATGGTAGCTGCCTATTAGCCATTACTAATATCAGAGGTGTAAAATGCATTCAGTGGACTCCAGTGCTCACTCACATAATGGAGAGGACTCAAAGAAGAGTCTTCTCAATGCATTTTACTGCTGGTTTGTGGGAGCACAGCGTTGGAATGGAAGTGAGTATGAAGATTACACTATACACCGCTTACTCTAGTTCAGAGGGTGTTTCAGAGATACTGGGGTTTTTGCATTTCCTTTTTTTTTCTCCCAGCATTCCTGGAGCCATAACTTTTTAATGTTTCAGTTCACATGGCTGTATGAGGACTTGTTTTTTGCAGGACAAGTTGTACTTTCTAATGGCACCATTTAATATAGCATACAATGTAGTGGGAAGCTGGAAAAAAATTCCAAATGGGGTAGAATTGAAAAATAAACCGACGATTTTGCCACAGTTGTATGGGTTTCGTTTTTATGGTGTTCTCTATGTGGTAAAACCGACCTGGTTACCTTCATTCTATGGTTTAGTATGATTACAGTGATAACACATTTGTATAGATTTGCTTGTGTTTAAGAGAAATAAAAACTTTGGGATTTTTTTTCCATCTTCATATTCTGACCCTCATAACTTTTTTAGAGTTACATATTAATCTTTTCACGAGGGCTCATTTTTTGTGTGGTGATCTGTAGTTTTTATTGGTACCTTTTTGGAGTTTGCATGACTTTTTTTGATAACATTTTATTCAAATTTTGGAAACTTTTTTTTATCTTTTTTTACCCTCTATTTTAATGTCCTTCTAGGAGACTTTAACATGCAATCATCTGATCGCTTCTCCGATAGATTGCAAAAGTGACCATAAAAAAAAAAAAAAAACAACAACAACTTTGTAATATGTCTTATCAATGAGGATTTTCTAGTTCTCATGTTATCAGCTGTTTACCTTCCCCCCTGCCTCCTTCTTTTTGCTAAGTGCTTTTCAGTTTGGAAAATGTCTTATATCCATCCAGGATGGGACCAGGTCTGTAGGAAGATCACATTACAGATGTCAATACAAGTCTATGGACAGGGGAGAGGAGACCACTGAGTAGAGTGAGACACGCATAGACAAGCAGACTGCACAGCTTCATAGGAAGCTTATATCTCTGCACACGTACTTTATTCACAACCATATAGGTCAGTACTAGAGATGAGCGAACGTGCTTGTAACGAGCACTGTAGCGCCCGGCTCCCCTGCGCTCGCATGGGTGCAGGCATCCGGATCCGTCCTCCTCACCCGACGGATCCGGATGCCTGCGCCCATGCGCATTACGAGCACGTTTGCTCATCTCTAGTCAGTACCTTTCTGTAATGTCCTCCATGATCCCTGGACTGCTTCTGAGTGAGTAAGAGTAGATTAGGAGGCAGATTCTCCTTTACTTTCTGTGTGCAGTGAATGGTCTCCACTAGAGATGAGCGAGCATACTCGTCCGAGCTTGGTGCTCTTTCGAGTATTAGGGTACTCGTAAGTGCTCGCTGCTTGGACGAGTATCTCGCCATGCTCGAGGAAATGGCAACTTCCGCATCGTGCTTTTTTTGCGCCTATAAACAAAGCCAATCACAAGCCAGGGGACTCTACGGTACACCCAGCATCACGTGGGGCCCTTACATGTCGATAGCAGGGGTTGGCTGGCCTGATCAGGTGACCCTGGAATATACTAGTGACTGGCCGCGGTGCTCGGCTCAGATGCCGTCTGGATGTCGTTAGGGATAGAGCTGCTGCCTTTCAGGGAGAGTGTTAGGGCCTGCATTTAGTTCTCTGTTAGGCAGGAATCACCCACGAAGAACCCAACAGCCCTTCTAAGGGCTAGAAGACATTTTTTTTTTTGTCTCCTGGCTTGGCTGGCTGGCTGGCACTAGTAGTGGAGCTATCGCCATATATAACCCCCTTTTTTTTTTAATGTTATATCTCAGTAATACAAATCCATTGCACACAGCAGTGTGGAACCATTCTGTGTGTCACAGTTCAGCACACTCACTCCAATCCATATATTCTGTCCAGGTGACACTTTCTGTACGTCACAGAATACAACCAAGTCATTTGCTACCTGTCACGTATACAGCTTGATCCTAAAAATCTCTGTGCGACATTTGTCTGGGTCGCAGTCTAAATAGCCACTGTCAGTAGGGTGTCAGTCAGTTCTACGATAGTTTCTGCACGTCACGTTCCAAAAAAAACAAAACTAAAAAAAAATATTAAAAAAAATATATATAAAAATAATTAGTTGTATTTGTTGTTTTAGCTGAGTAATACAAATCCATTTCACACAGCTGCGTGTAACCTTTCTGTGTGTCACAGTTCAGCACACTCACTCCAATCCGTATATTCTGTCCAGGTGACACTTTCTGTACGTCACAGAATAGAACCAAGTCATTTGCTACCTGTCACGTATACAGCTTGATCCTAAAAATCTCTGTGCGACATTTGTCTGGGTCGCAGTCTAAATAGCCACCGTCAGTAGGGTGTCAGTCAGCTCTATGATAGTTTCTGCACGTCACGTTCCAAAAAAAACAAAAATCCAAAACAAAATATACAAAAAAAATTAGTTTTTTTGTTGTTTTAGCTGAGTGATACAAATCCATTTCACACAGCTGCGTGTAACCTTTCTGTGTGTCACAGTTCAGCACACTCACTCCAATCCGTATATTCTGTCCAGGTGACACTTTCTGTACGTCACAGAATAGAACCAAGTCATTTGCTACCTGTCACGTATACAGCTTGATCCTAAAAATCTCTGTGCGACATTTGTCTGGGTCGCAGTCTAAATAGCCACCGTCAGTAGGGTGTCAGTCAGTTCTATGATAGTTTCTGCACGTCACGTTCCACTGTCAGCACACGGAGACTGCAAAAGGTTTTGCGAATTGGGGCAGAGAATGTTCTGGGCTAGCACATCAGAGAAGGGGTGACTATTGGGTTCCAGGGAGTACGTGACCACATGCAATCTCCATCTAAAAAGTCATGCCACACTTGATCGAGCTCATAATTGACAATTGTACCGGTTGATGCTAAATTTTTAAGTTGGGGTCCTGCGTCATCATTCTAACTCCATCCGGCTGTTGTCACCACCACACACGCTAGCCCAGGGGGCACTCCTCTGGCTCTTCCAGCTCAACCTCCTTCCCCCCAGCCTGCCCCCCCCACCTACAGGCCCTCTCTCCAAACAATTTTTCCGCAGGTCCACCTACAGGCCCTCTCTCCAAACAATTTTTCCGGAGGTCCACCTACAGGCCCTCTCTCCAGTTCCAGTTTCCAGTTTTAATTGCGCAAACTGCGTAAATTTTATTTTTGGGATAGGTGTGAAAAATAATATTACCTGCGTATCTATATTGCCCAACATTGGATTTGGTAGCAACTAGAAGACCAAACACATGCTGCCCACAGGGTTCCGCAAATTCCTGGTCCACAATGTCAAGGAGCTCGAGGTTCTGTTGATGAGCAACAAGTCCTTCTGTAAAGAAATCGCCCACAACGTCTCCATCTACGAAACTAAAGACCATTGTGGAGAGAGCGGCACAGCTCGCCATCAAAGTGACGAACCCCAACGCCAGACTGCGCAGCGAAGATAATGAATAAATATCTCTGGGGTTATTTGTGCTAAACAAAAGTTAAATAAACACAAAAAAAAAAAATTGATCTGTTCCTGTGCCTGATCCACCCAAGTTGAATCTGTCCCATCATGTGAAAGTCCCCCCAAGGAGTCCCCACTGTAACTTGCTTCCCATACAACTACCTCATTCCCCGACACCTGTGTCTCGCCATTGTCCACCACCTCCTCAGACAACACTGGTAAATCCTCACTGTCAGCACATGGAACAGCAAAAGGTCTTGCGAATTGGGGCAGAGAATGTTCTGGGCTAGCACATCAGAGAAGGGGTGACTATGGGGTTCCAGGGAGTACGTGACCATATGCAAGCTCCATCTAAAAAGTCATGCCACACTTGATCGAGCTCATAATTGACAATTGTACCGGTTGATGCTAAATTTTTAAGTTGGGGTCCTGCGTCGTCATTCTAACTACATCCGGCTGTTGTCACCACCACACACGCTAGCCCAGGAGGCACTCCTCTGGCTCTTCCAGCGAAATCTCCTTCCCCCCAGCCTGCCACCCCACCTACAGGCCCTCTCTCCAAACAATCTACATTTTTGTCCTATCTTTCTCTCCAAACTATTTTTCCGGATAGGTGCCATATACGGTATTAAACTGAGTAGTATACATAGAAGACATACCACACTTGATCAATCTCATAATTTACAACTGTACCGGTTGATGCTAAATTTTTAAGTTGGGGTCCTGCGTCGTCATTCTAACTACATCCGGCTGTTATCACCACCACACACGCTAGCCCAGGGGGCATTCCTCTGGCTCTTCCAGCGAAACCTCCTTCCCCCCAGCCTGCCCCCCACCTACAGGCCCTCTCTCCAAACAATTTACCCGGATCGGGGACGTATTAGATATTGTACTGATGTTTTTTGTTTTTCTTCTTTTAATTGCCTCCTGACCTGTGATAGGCAGAGCATGGACACGTCCCCTTAGCTGCAGTTGGAAAGACACTCCCCTGGCCAGAGCAAGCTCTTTTTCCATTTTCCGTGGTCGAAAAATCCATGAAATATAGGGTCCCAAGATAGGGGACATATACGGTATTAAACTGAGAAGAATCGATACCATACCTGTTGATGCGACAGTTTTTCCAAATCCATTCCGGCTGTTGTCACCACCACACACGCTAGCCCAGGGGGCACTCCTCTGGCTCTTCCAGCGAAACCTCCTTCCCCCCAGCCTGCCACCCCACCTACA
Source organism: Rhinella marina (assembly GCA_900303285.1). Lineage (NCBI taxonomy): Eukaryota > Metazoa > Chordata > Amphibia > Anura > Bufonidae > Rhinella > Rhinella marina. The sequence goes on from ONZH01017017.1 coordinate 26,214, forward strand.
GGCCCTCTCTCCAAACAATCTACATTTTTGTCCTATCTTTCTCTCCAAACTATTTTTCCGGATAGGTGCCATGTACGGTATTAAACTGAGTAGTATACATAGAAGACATACCACACTTGATCAATCTCATAATTTACAACTGTACCGGTTGATGCTAAATTTTTAAGTTGGGGTCCTGCGTCGTCATTCTAACTACATCCGGCTGTTATCACCACCACACACGCTAGCCCAGGGGGCATTCCTCTGGCTCTTCCAGCGAAACCTCCTTCCCCCAGCCTGCCCCCCACCTACAGGCCCTCTCTCCAAACAATTTACCCGGATAGGGGACGTATTAGATATTGTACTGATGTTTTTTTTTGTTCTTCTTTTAATTGCCTCCTGACCTGTGATAGGCAGAGCATGGACACGTCCCCTTAGCTGCAGTTGGAAAGACACTCCCCTGGCCAGAGCAAGCTCTTTTTCCATTTTCCATGGTCGAAAAATTCATGAAATATAGGGTCCCAAGATAGGGGACATATACGGTATTAAACTGAGAAGAATCGATACCGTACCGGTTGATGCTAGAGTTTTTACAAATCCATCCGGCTGTTGTCACCACCACACACGCTAGCCCAGGGGGCACTCCTCTGGCTCTTCCAGCGAAACCTCCTTCCCCCCAGCCTGCCCCCCACCTACAGGCCCTCTCTCCAAACAATTTACCCGGATAGGGGACGTATTAGATATTGTACTGATGTTTTGTTTTGTTCTTCTTTTAATTGCCTCCTGACCTGTGATAGTCAGAGCATGGACACGTCCCCTTAGCTGCAGTTGGAAAGACACTCCCCTGGCCAGAGCAAGCTCTTTTTCCATTTTCCATGGTCGAAAAATCCATGAACTATAGGGTCCCAAGATAGGGGACGTATACGGTATTAAACTGAGAAGAATCGATACCATACCGGTTGATGCTAGAGTTTTTACAAATCCATCCGGCTGTTGTCACCACCACACACGCTAGCCCAGGGGGCACTCCTCTGGCTCTTCCAGCGAAACCTCCTTCCCCCCAGCCTGCCCCCCACCTACAGGCCCTCTCTCCAAACAATTTACCCAGATAGGGGACGTATTAGATATTGTACTGATGTTTTGTTTTGTTCTTCTTTTAATTGCCTCCTGACCTGTGATAGGCAGAGCATGGACACATCCCCTTAGCTGCAGGCGGAAAGACACTCCCCTGGCCAGAGCAAGCTCTTTTTCCATTTTCCATGGTCGAAAAATCCATGAAATATAGGGTCCCAAGATAGGGGACGTATACGGTATTAAACTGAGAAGAATCGATACCATACCAGTTGATGCTAGAGTTTTTACAAATCCATCCGGCTGTTGTCACCACCACACACGCTAGCCCAGGGGGCACTCCTCTTAGAGTTTTTACAAATCCATCCGGCTGTTGTCACCACCACACACGCTAGCCCAGGGGGCATTCCTCTGGCTCTTCCAGCGAAACCTCCTTCCCCCCAGCCTGCCCCCCACCTACAGGCCCTCTCTCCAAACAATTTACCCGGATAGGGGACGTATTAGATATTGTACTGATGTTTTGTTTTGTTCTTCTTTTAATTGTCTCCTGACCTGTGATAGGCAGAGCATGGACACGTCCCCTTAGCTGCAGTTGGAAAGACACTCCCCTGGCCAGAGCAAGCTCTTTTTCCATTTTCCATGGTCGAAAAATCCATGAACTATAGGGTCCCAAGATAGGGGACGTATACGGTATTAAACTGAGAAGAATCGATACCATACCGGTTGATGCTAGAGTTTTTACAAATCCATCCGGCTGTTGTCACCACCACACACGCTAGCCCAGGGGGCACTCCTCTTAGAGTTTTTACAAATCCATCCGGCTGTTGTCACCACCACATACGCTAGCCCAGGGGGCATTCCTCTGGCTCTTCCAGCGAAACCTCCTTCCCCCCAGCCTGCCCCCCACCTACAGGCCCTCTCTCCAAACAATTTACCCGGATAGGGGACGTATTAGATATTGTACTGATGTTTTTTTGTTTTTCTTCTTTTAATTGCCTCCTGACCTGTGATAGGCAGAGCATGGACACGTCCCCTTAGCTGCAGTTGGAAAGACACTCCCCTGGCCAGAACAAGCTCTTTTTCCATTTTTCATGGTCGAAAAATCCATGAAATATAGGGTCCCAAGATAGGGGACGTATACGGCATTAAACTGAGAATAATCGATACCATACCTGTTGATGCTAGAGTTTTTACAAATCCATCCGGCTGTTGTCACCACCACACACGCTAGCCCAGGGGGCACTCCTCTGGCTCTTCCAGCGAAACCTCCTTCCCCCCAGCCTGCCCCCCACCTACAGGCCCTCTCTCCAAACAATTTACCCGGATCGGGGACGTATTAGATATTGTACTGATGTTTTTTGTTTTTCTTCTTTTAATTGCCTCCTGACCTGTGATAGGCAGAGCATGGACACGTCCCCTTAGCTGCAGTTGGAAAGACACTCCCCTGGCCAGAGCAAGCTCTTTTTCCGTTTTCCGTGGTCGAAAAATCCATGAAATATAGGGTCCCAAGATAGGGGACGTATACGGTATTAAACTGAGAAGAATCGATACCGTACAGGTTGATGCGACAGTTTTTCCAAATCCATTCCGGCTGTTGTCACCACCACACACGCTAGCCCAGGGGGCACTCCTCTGGCTCTTCCAGCGAAACCTCCTTCCCCCCAGCCTGCCCCCCACCTACAGGCCCTCTCTCCAAACAATTTACCCGGATAGGGGACGTATTAGATATTGTACTGATGTTTTTTTTTGTTCTTCTTTTAATTGCCTCCTGACCTGTGATAGGCAGAGCATGGACACGTCCCCTTAGCTGCAGTTGGAAAGACACTCCCCTGGCCAGAGCAAGCTCTTTTTCTGTTTTTCGTGGTCGAAAAATCCATGAAATATAGGGTCCCAAGATAGGGGACGTATACGGTATTAAACTGAGAAGAATCGATACCGTACAGGTTGATGCGACAGTTTTTCCAAATCCATTCCGGCTGTTGTCACCACCACACACGCTAGCCCAGGGGGCACTCCTCTGGCTCTTCCAGCGAAACCTCCTTCCCCCCAGCCTGCCCCCCACCTACAGGCCCTCTCTCCAAACAATTTACCTGGATAGGGGACGTATTAGATATTGTACTGATGTTTTTTTTGTTTCTTCTTTTAATTGCCTCCTGACCTGTGATAGGCAGAGCATGGACACGTCCCCTTAGCTGCAGTAGGAAAGACACTCCCCTGGCCAGAGCAAGCTCTTTTTCCATTTTCCGTGGTCGAAAAATCCATGAAATATAGGGTCCCAAGATAGGGGACGTATATGGTATTAAACTGAGAAGAATCGATACCACACATGCCCCAGTAGGAGAATTTGGGGTAATGGTGGGATTAGGCAGCCTCAGAGGCATCCATGCATGCTGCCCCTGCTGTGTCCTGTCCATTTCTGTGGTGTTTCCATCATTTTCTGAGGTTTCCAGGTTTTCACCTAGCCTTCCCTAGGCAGAGCCTTGGTCCCCTGCAAAAATGCTCGAGTCTCCCATTGACTTCAATGTGGTTCGTTATTCGAAACGAGCACCCGAGCATCGGGAAAAGTTCGACTCAAATAACGAGCACCCGAGCATTGTAGTGCTCGCTCATCTCTAGTCTCCACCCATCATGTCTGAGAGAACTGAAAACTAGACATTCAGCATGCACAGAGGGAAAACTGCTAAAAATGCCAGATATAAGTCAATGGCCAGAAAATACTGTTATTCCTCATGTCCACACACTATACTATTGATTACTGCATTGTTTGATGAAAGGTTAGGTATGCTTTAAATTCTTGACTAATTCAAATATTTTAGCCCAGTATCAAAGAAAAGCTTTACAATTTGCTATATCACATAGTATAAGATCAATATACTTTAGCAAAAGCGCTACCACAGACTGATTTTATGCTGGCCGCTCTAGTTAGCAGAATCTAAGGGACTGCAGGTATTCACCTTTTTATCCTAATACAGAGTTTTGGAATTTGCTGCTGAGAAACCCCAGGTTGTGTGTGCAGAGTAGTTGCTGACTAGAGGAGCAAACAGGATGGAGCATAACCAAACTGAGCCAAGCTAATAAAAAATCACAGATACAAAACATCCTGCATGATATGATAAATGAATATGAGGATGTACATGACCACATTAATAAAATAAAAACAACAGAAAATAATGTACTAACACAATAGATGCAAACATTATATATGGACTAAGCCCTCACTCTCAGCCAATATATTTTGATCAAAACACATCTGTGCCCGCCTACCAGTGTCATAGTTGCCTCAGTCAGGCAGGTCCTACTCTAAACCTATCTATGCTGTTGGGCATATATATTCAGGAGACCAAACCCTGCACATACAGTAGTTTGCTGCTCCTTGTTACCGCTGTGTGCACCAAGCAACCAAGGAGAGGAAGAGCACGCACACCTATATGTACCACCTAATCAAGGTCGCCTGTGGGATAGGTGGAGCAAAAGTGCACAAAAATGCTACTACCCAGATAAAATAGAAGCACGTTCACACTTGAAGGTGCCACTTCAAGAGTATATTACAAACTAATAAAAAATCACAGATACAAAAGATACAGAACTTTTGCTCTGCCTATCCCACAGTCGACCTTTTGTCCTCCCAAAAATATTTTACAGTTTTCAAACCAGATCGGAATACTTTTAGAATTGCATGGAATTTAACATTTTGTATACACGCCCCCAGAGCTGCAGCAGAAAACATTCTCCCTTTGAGCTGCCAGCTTGACATAAATCTAGCAGAGGACTGAATGAGGAGATCTCTGGATCCATGTGAGATAGAGGGCTGCTTCTAGCTTTGTGAGAAAGGTATTGTGATGTACTATATGATGTCTGATTTTCATTTCTTACATTACTCATGGGATAAACACTTTAAGTGCTACAAATAGCTGTGCGTACTCTCCACCTCTGATTGGTTGCTTGGTGCACACAGAGGCAACAAGGAGCAACACACTATATGTGCAGGGTCTGCTCTCGTGAATATGGATGCCAAATGGCATCTGAGACCACCTTGGCGCGGGTAGTTGGGCACTGCTGTGTTTTGATCAAAAAATATTGCCTGAGAGTCTCAGATTTTATCATATCAGAGTGAGGGCTTAGTCCATGTATAATGTTTGCAAACTGAGCCAAGATTCAATAGAAGGTAACCACAGTGAGGACATAAAAAACAAGTGGAACTACGTAGTTCCGGCTCCACACATGCACCAGCGGCAGCACGGATCCGGCAGGCTGTTCTGGCGGGTGAATCCACTACCGCTAGTGTGAAAGTAGCCTTAGCCTTTCTGCTGTCTGAGGAGAATATTGAAATAGTGACCTTCCCCCAGTTCTCCTCCCATGCCAAATACTCAATCCAACCCCTCCCCCCAGCCCTACAGTTAAAGATAGAATTGGATGGACATACAGCACTAAAATAATTGCAAATACCGTACCACATACCTATTACATCCATTGATGTTTCCACTGATGTAGATGTTCTCTTTCCTCATCTTCTTTTCGGATCATACTACCTTGACTTCTTTCAACTACCTCTCACCTCTGTAGAGTTTAGCACACATACATCTTTGGTCTTTTCTTTTCCATCATCAGGAAGGAAGTGCAAGTGCCAGGAAGTGCAAGTGCGCGAAACGGCTGCCGCCTTTCCATGTTCCCTGCTCCTTGTAATGCAATGGTGGTTTTAACCATTATTTTGGAATAAAGAAGATTTTTAGTGATGAATGCCGCAATCTTTTTTCTATATTTACTTCCATCCCCTCTCCTTGTACCCCAACAGTATTATCCTGCTGCTAGCCCCATTACTGTGCCCACTGTGCTCCCCAACGCCCCCAAACACTATACTTTAAAATAATAGTGCTATACAGATAGCCCCCCCCATAATTCTCTCCCAGACTGCTCACATTAGTGCCCCCTACAGTACCAGTACAGTAATAGTGATAATGCTCCTTAAAGGTACCCCCATTAGTAGCACTGCCCTCCATATCGTGCCCAATAATAATGCTCCCACTATGCTATACATGCATCAATTCATTAAAACGTTAGAGAATTTTCTTAATAGTTTATTATTTTATCCTAATTTAAATGAATTTTTTTAGCAGCTTTATACCACAGTACCTTACTCTATAGCGGTATTTTCAGCAGTATATACTTTGGCAATGTGCCACTGACATGATTTATAGTCCTCAGCATGAGTCCAGCTGTACAATTTGAAGGTTGTCAGTTTTTCACGCTGGTGATAATGTGCCCTTTATTCTTTTTCAAAAAATAAATTGATTCCAAATATGAAACTGCTTTTAATTACTGTATTATTCTTTCATTCCGTGGAGGCACTATAAATGAACTCTGCTCAGTGAGCTGATGTCCCCATCTACAGTGAACAATCAGGCAAGTGAGTTCATTTTTTACACACTACAGAGAGTACAGAGGATGAACGTGGATTCAACACCCAGTGACATTTGCACACTTCTGTAATGACCTGCAGCCCGACTTTTGTACAAATATTCATTGTATTGCGGAGTACTTTAACACAAACTAAATAGAAATTCTAACAAGAACATAACGCACAATATTGAAAATGAGACAAAGGGAGAAACAAATCTCTTTAAATAGAAGCAAATAGAAGCATTTCACACAGCCATATTTGTCTTCAGTGTGCTTTCCGTTATTTAATAAGGACAGGACAGTACATGCACCCATGCAAGTTTTTACGGATCCATTTGCCCAGTCTAGGAAACCCACTGCATATCCTATTTTGGTCCATTTTTGGGGATCAGAATAGCATTTTAAATCAACAAACATGAGAGAAAAGCAGAATTATATGGAAGCCATATATTTTTCAAAGCTTTTATACAGAGGAAATTGTCCATGTGTCCAGGGAGTAAACACTGTGACCTCTGGGACACCCAGCAATCATGAGATGGGTCCTGAAAAAACAAAACACAATGTTAGTCAGCACATCCTGTAAAATGAAGCACGTGCACAGATGCGCGCCACCATGGCTAATAATACAAAGTAAAACTAAACTCAGTGCAACAGCACTGTGCAAACACAGAATACATGAATTAATGCTATATTCACTATATAAATGCATATGAGGTACTTAGCAAATATATTTTCATTAAAATTATGTGTGCCCATCTACCACGGCAAGGTGACCTCTTTTAGATGGGATCCATACTCTAAAATGACTTATATCAACTGGCCTCAAATGAATTCAGTGAGAGCAGGCTATACAGTGGTGCTGGAAAGTTTACTTGTTTGTCAGCAGCACTTATCTATTTACGCCCCTGCAGAATTTTATATATTTCTGCATCAGATTTTCATACAAGTCTTAGATTTTACTGCCCATTTTACAGCATGTGCTGACTAACGTTTGCTTTTTCAGTATTCATTTGGAGCTGTGGCTGCCTCCACCTTGGTCGTGCACTGTAGCCACCCATTTCCCCAAGGCTGTTTTTAATAAGTGCAGTACTGTATAAAGCGGAGCCTGCTCCCCTAAAAGAGGAGTCATTATAGAGTACAGTCCCATCTGAAACAGGTCACCTTGCCATGGTAGATGGGCACAAATGAAATTTGTTCAAAATCTATTTTCTAAATACCTTATATTCACTTATATAGTGAAAAGAGAATTAGTTCATACATTTAGTGTGTTTTGCATTGTGTTCTAAGAGGTCCTGAGTTCCCTTTGTGAATGGAGAGGCACTGCACATGTGGGAACATCCCTCAATTCACCGTCAAAGATAGCCAAGCATTGTACTTGGCAGTTCAATAAAAATTAATGGACCAGTGGTCATTCATGTGCACTACTACTCCATTCACAAAGGGGAAACCCTGTTCTGGTCATCAGTGGGGGTCCCAGAGATTGGAGCCCAAAGGGATCATATATTTATCACCTATCCTGTCGATAAAGAATACATATAGGACCAATACTATACAACCATCAATGAAAACTGACCTATAAACACGTAACTCAATAGCCCAAATGATGCCGTCACTTTAAATCACAATGTAGATCAAACCTTGAGGTCACATTATGTTGCAATGGTATCAAATTATGGATAATCCCATTATGCTTTAGTGATCATGTACTGCATAGTATTTATAACATGCCTGATGGAGAGATGATTAAATAATGTCTGTCCCCTGCACTGTACCTGTCATGTCCCTCACAGAGCTACCATCTTGAAAAGGGTGACCGTGTTGACTCTCTCTCTAAATTAACCCTAACAGATTATCCCAGACATATGCCCCTGGTAGATGGTTTCATCAGTGGGAAAGTAATTATATGGGGTTCAAACAAATAGAACCAAGAGGTAAAAATTGTATAAAAAAAGGCAACAGGTCTAAAGGCCTTGAATGGCATGCACAGAGCCCTGACTTCAACCCATCAAACACCTTTAGGATGAACTAGAACAGAAATTGTGAGCCAAGCCCTCTCGTCCAACATCAGGATTTTACCTCACGAATGCTCTTCACAATAAATAGGGAAAAATTCCCAAAGACACACTACAAAATTGCACAGAAGAGTGGAAGCTGTTTTAGCTGTGCATTTGGGACCAACTCCATAAAATGCTATGGGTTTAGAATGGGATATCATGAAAACTCCTATAGTACCAAAATATAATGTGTAGGTGTCCCAATATTTTTGTCCATATAATGAATGTTGTTAGTGCATGTATGAAAACAATGGACTGCCCCCCACTCAAATCAGGTCTGTTGTTGGCTGAAGACTACCAGTGGTCTGTTCCAGCCACTAATATGTAAGGGTGAAAGCAAATCCCACATAATCACTAACAAAAATCTCCATATCTTACAAAGCCTTAAGTCATGGAGACATCGTCACTTTCGAACATCGGTGTTTCCTACGTAAGCAGTAAAGGCAACACTGAGCGTTGTATAGTGTAAGTGATGCTGAATCCGAATATGTAAGTTTTATCTTCATACTCACTTCCATTCCGTTGCTGTGCTCCCACAAACCTGCAGTAAAATGCATTGAGAGGACTTATCTTTGAGTCCTCTCCATTATGTGAGTGAGCACCGGAGTCCAGTGAGTGCATTTTACTGCAGGTTTTTTGGGAGCACAGCGTCGGAAAGGAAATGAGTATGAAGATAAAACTTACATATTCTACTCTAGTTCAGGGGGTGTTTCGGAGATGACAGGTTCCCTTTAAGGTAATTAAGTTATCACTGCACCGTGACCTATCCACTTGTTTATTGTTTGTTATAGTATTACTACTGTGATTTGGTTATTTAATTACTTACACTGTGAGGGTATCAGACTTTGAATTTCACTGTAACGAGTCTGGTAATACAAACTCACCGGTTGAAATTGCTTCTTTGCAATGATTGGAATCAATGACAACGAATGTGGAGTAAATGAGCGCTGAAAGAGATGAATATGGTTGCATCCACAGATATCTCAATGATGCAAAGGGTGACGTACCATAGAGGCAGCCCATGTGGCTTTGGAGAGAAAAGACCCAGCTCTGGTTTATACCATTATACCATGGGACGCGGAGAAAAACGAATCCAGCATGACACACAATGCAAGTCAATGGTGCAGATCCGTTTTCTCTGAAACATTAGAAAACGGATCCGGCACCCACTGACTTACAAATGGTTTTAGTAACTGAGCCATCATAGCTATTTTAAAGATAATGCAACTGGATCTCTTCATAACGGATGAAGACGGTTGTACTATCAATAAAGTTTTTGCTGATCCCTATTAGATCAGGCAAAAACACATATGTAAAAGTAAATTCAAATGAAATGTTTCAATCCAAGTGAAGAACATCACTGCCCAAGCTCTGAACTACCATAGGTATTCAATCTCTGACCTTCATTACTAAAGACCGCTTATCACATTTTGGGTACATTTAGGCACTTTTTGCCGCCTAAGCACTTATTTTCCCATCCCTTCAGACATATCATCCTCAGACATTGCATAGTCTTATAGTAGAGTGTGAGAGATAGGTTTCTATACATATTGTGCAAAGCCTGTACTACTCGTCTTTGACCACTAGATGACTAATTAGCTATGTGAGTCACGTGAACACTCTCTTTGTTTTAAGGTTTCAAGATCTCTGTAGGGGGGAGGTTGGAATGTTAATTTGCCTCTTTCAAATTAACCAATGAACTTAGTGTTGAAGTTGCTGAACTACACCCTTGTGTCAAAGAACCAATCACTCTGCTTAAGTAACACCCCTTTTTGTCATACCTACTATATAAGTGACTGTCTCTTTAATAAACTGTCTCTTGCTTGGGGGATGTGAAGTATTTTCCATGAAACCAACTTGTGTTCTGGTCTCATTGTAAAAGTGGTATGAGCATATGCATACCTATACTTCTAATGATTTGGCACCACACAAAGAAGCCGAAATCGTGAGAATTATGATGACAAAATGGCGCCCAAGCACGTGGGGCAGATCAGCTTGAATATCATCAATTCAACCGTTAAAGAAGGACTTGAGCAAAACCATCAGACGAGGTCACACGCTGCAGCAAGGTAAGAAAGTTTTATTTCTTACATACAGCTCCTCTGAGTTTTTGCAAAAGCGTATTTCTCAGTGTTGGATTAGGTGGTATTCACTGCTAAGGGTTCAAATTACAGCTGATCTGTCCTTTGGAACGAAAGAACCCTATGAATTACTTCTTTGTGTGGCTATCCCTTTCATTTCTGACGTACTGGGCAGAGCGGAAGCTTTAGTCAGCTGGTAGTTGTATCCTGTGACGTAGAGTTGGAACCCAGCCAAGCCCTGACGAGGGTATTGGAAGATTCATGAGTTGTGACCTGGGGTCCTCATGATGGGAGTATCCTTTTTGTCTATGTCATACCTACTATATAAGTGGCTGTCTCTTTAATAAACTGTCTCTTGCTTGGGGGATGTGAAGTATTTTCCATGAAACCAACTTTTGTTCTGGTCTCATTGTGAAAGTGGTATGGGCATATGCATACCTATACTTCTAATGATTTGGCACCACACAAAGAAGGCGAAATTGTGAGAATTACGATGACAAGAGTTACTATACTAAACCGAGCTAGACAACATTTTTTATTTTATCCATTATAAGAGAGTAACATAGTGTACTGCTAAACATGATACGTGCCACACTCTACTATCAGGTTAACCTTGTAGATTGTAAGCTCTCGCTGGCAGAGTCCTCTTCCCCTTTGTACCAGTCTTCTACTGAGTTCATGCCCTTTGTCCTTGTGTTGTTTTATATTATGAATGTATAACCCCCTCTTAGATGTTCAACACCCTGGGATTAACGGCACATTCAAATAGTAATAATAATAACAACCAGTAAATTCTGCATGAGAAGAAAACAACAGTGCTGTCCAAGCATGGGACATCATAGTAATGCCTGCCAAAGCATTATATGGACCTAGATTTTGTACAGATTCCTTCCAACAAAGTGAAGATTGTTTGACTGTTTTTAGTAACTTAAAGGGGTATTCCCATCTCACAAATGTAGTTTGTACAGTTAGATATAGCCATACCAATATTATTACTAATAGCATGTATTTATATAAAATGTACCGTTTAGAAGATTTGCCTATTTGTATATCCATTGTCCCACACACATCAGTCAGGCCGTTGCCCCTAGTTATGGCCACCGCAGCCATGTAGTAGTGGTGGCCGGCTTGCTCTTGTTCAAACTCGCTCTGAGGTAACTGCTGTATTGTGAACGCAAATTGCATTGGCATGCAGAGACACATCTTAGGGTACTTTCACATCTGCGTTTTGGACGCTACCAGTCCAAAACGCAATGGTCAGGATCCGTCCAAAACACAGACTTTATAAACAGATCCATAGAGATGAATTGATCTTGGAACAGGATCCGTTTCTGCGTTTTGGAAGTGCAGACAAAAATGCTACAACCCTAAGATGTGTCTCCGCATGCTCATCCAATGTGCCTTCACAATACAGCAGTTACCTCAGAGCGGGTTTGAACAAGAACAAGCCGGCCACCACTACTACATGGCCACGGTGGTCGTAACTAGGGGCAACAGCCTGACTGATGTGTGTGGTACAATGGATATACAAATAGGTAAATCTTCTAAATGGTACATTTTATATAAATACATTCTATTAGTAATAATATTGGTATGGCTATATCTAACTGTACAAATTACATTTGTGAGATGGGAATACCCCTTTAAATAACTAAAGAGAGTCCTTTAAATCTATACGTACCTATGCAGGAGATTTAGAGCCCTACATCACCAAAACAGAATAAAGACGTATTAAGAAATTAATCAGCACAGATCTATGGACCTAGAAATGTTGGGCATTTGTACAAAAGGTAGCTATTTATTTCACATGGTTTTCTGTAGCTGTAAAATGCAATATGATGAATATTTATACATAGTATGAAAAGGCAAGATAAAAAATTATATATCAGCTTAATGTCCCAAATAGTATTGTGACTCAGTTTTCATCTGGCATCACTATCTGGCATGGTAGAAAGTTGAAATGAAGGTTGAAGCTGAAAGCCAACTCACATCTTAAGATATGTTTCTGGGCATAATCTCTAATAGAAATATCCAGACAGTGCGAGTGGAGTTGTTTAAAGAGGCTACATCAGCTCTCCTAAATACACTGACAAGCAAAAGTGTGACAATGTTTTGAACTATTGACTTTCAGGCTCCATATCTCACCATCCACTACAGCTTCGAACATGTAACTACAATCATTTTGTAGACAATCATCTTGGCTATCTCACAAATAAATTGGACTTCAACTATTTAGCATATGATGCAGATTCTTGTTGTGCAACTGCACTGTTACTGTTTTGCTCCTAAAATTCTAAATTTAAATTTTTAGTATTTTTAGTAAATCTACCTTTGGCTTTCAACACTGCCTGAATCCTTCTTGGCATGCTCTCGATCAGATTCAAGCATGTCTTGACCAAAATCTGTTCCCAGGTCTCTACATGTTCCCAATGTTGGTCCATACTGCTTTTTCTTCAACTCTACCCACAAGTGTTCGATTGCGTTGAGGTCTGGGGTCTGTGGGGGCCAATCAAGCACCTCTACTTCATTGTCATTGAACCATTTCTTTGCCGATCTTGATGTATGCTTAGGGTCGTTGTCCTGCTGGAACACTATCTCGTCCTTTTCATACCCATTATACTTGAGTGTACACAGTAGTTCATCTTGTAGGATACTCACATATATGTAGCTCAGCATTGAGACCACCATTGATCCTGGTCAAGTATCCAGCGCCTTTGGCTGTGAAACAACCCCATATGATCAGGCTTCTTCCACCGAACTTGACATTTCCTTCAATTCTTCCTAGAAATTCCTGAATAAACTGACTAGTGGGTGTTACCAGGTGGTGGAGTGTTCCTGTGCATTCTGACACTGTCCAATTAGTGCTGACAATGCCAAGCTGTATAGGGACAAGCCGCTGGTTCAGGTTGCTCTATCTGAACCCGATTTGTTTCAAAACTTCCTTTATAATATGCTCTCCGTACTGCAGTAAAATGTATGGGCTCCACTGAGACTTCTTCTTCTAGCCACAAGTAATGCGAGACTTGCTTAGTCTCGTGCCTGTGACATTACAGTTTGGTTCTGAGCATACATTACTGTTTCTGTGGTACGGAGAGCATATTATAAACAAAATTTTGAAACGAATCGGGTTCACATAGAGCAGTCTGAACCTGATCCACTCAACACAAATTATAGGGAATACAATTATTGACTAAATCTCACCTATAGGGAGTATTATCAGTTTCTCTTACAACCAGGATCAGACTATCGGGAGCAACAATATTTCATGAATGCACTCATGTCATAGGGCTAGTCATCTTTTAGTTTCAAAATATATTTATTGAAATGATTGCAAAAGGTTACAAATCAGCAACAACAGAAATAATGATATACAGTGTACATAAGCGTGGTATCAATGTACTCGCAGTTTTGCAGTATATCAGAAAATATACTTTTGTAAAAACATCTATCAATTAAACTGAACTATCAAAGAACAAGTTGGACTGGTTGCAGTTTTTGGCATGTTTATAACATAATTATTAAAAAAAATGAGGAACGTGGTCCTCAGGGTCATTCCCGGTCAGAGGAAGGAGGTAATAGGAAATAGAGTCACATCAGAGGTCTTCTGAATTCAATGTATTCGGTTAGAGAGACAAGAAGTATTGCAAATTAGGAGACTTGGAGCAATTTAACCAGGGGCCCCATATTTGCTGATAACGCTCCCGAGAATCAGTCAGTGTAGCATTAAGCTTTTCATATAGCGATATACGGTTAACTCTTTGTATAACCGCTGCTAAAGAAAGAGAGGGTGTTCTCCATTTAGAAGCTATATGTATCCTAGCAGACATCAGTATATATTGCAAGAGTTTATATGCAGTATGGTTAAGCGTTTGCGGCTTAAGGCCGAGAAGGTATGTGGGTGCTGATAAAGGTATATCTTTCTGAAACACTTCAAACAGGCCTCTACCAATATTAGACCAGAACTTACGTACTACTGGGCAAGTCCACCAAATATGGAGAGTCGTTCCTGTGTCTTGGCATCCTCTAAAGCAGAGAGGGGAAACATCTGGGTATATTTGATGCAGTCTAGATGGCACGAAGTAGACCCTGTGCAAAACCTTCAATGAAGTTTCCATAAGTGTAACCTGCCAACTGCCCTTACTGATTGTTGTGCAGCAATCGTACCATTGTTCAAGTGTAAGGGTTTCTCCCAGGTCCACCTCCCAGCCATGCATAAATGCCAGTTTAGTGTCCGGAAGTGGTGAGTTCAGAATAGAATAGATAAAGGAAAGGGCACCCTTCTCTAAAGCTCTATATTTGCAGAGTCTCTCAAATGCAGTGTATTCTATCACTCTAGATTCCCGAATCTGGGAGATCAAGAAATGGAAAATTTGTGTGGTTCTAAAAAGTTCAGAAGACGGAGGGGAAAAAGCAGAAGTAAAGTATGCTCTGGACATGAGTTTAGATTGGATCAAAAAATCACCCACATATCGTAGTCTGGAATGTTTCCACCAGGTAAAAGCTGTTGGTGGTAAGCCTGGCGGGAATAGGGGGTTCCCAAACAGAGGCAGCATGGGGGTAATATGACTCTGTAATTTATATTTAAACCTTACTTTCCTCCAGAGTTGCAGCATGAGGTAAGGAATTTTTGTAGCCGGTTCCACAGACCGCATAGGGGCATCCGGGGACCAAATCAATGCCAATGGAGAAATTGGTTGCAACAAGTCTGACTCCAAAACTACCCATTGCGGTGCGGTAGAACCCGCGTGAAATGACACTAATTGCGTCATTCTGGCAGCTAGGTAATATTTATATAGGTGGGGAACAGACAGTCCTCCCACCCGTTTGTGAAGATGCATGGTGCTCCTGGCTATACGAGGTTTTTTATATGCCCAAATGAAACGAAATATTTCCGCCTGTAAGGACTTGAGGGCCGTACCAGATAACGGGATGGGAAGGGATCGAAAAAGGTATAATATCCGAGGTAGTATAACCATTTTGACAGTGTGTATTCTGCCAACCCAAGAAAGAGTTGGGGAGTTCCAGGTGATTAATTCTTGAAGGAGTCTTGGGATAAGGCGAGCGTAGTTCCACTTGAATGTGGTGTCCAAAGTTTTTGGCAGATTAATTCCCAAGTAGGGTAGATAATCATCTCTAGTTTTAAAGCCGAAATTTAGTGATATTAAGTCTCGGGTGTTTGGTTGTAGGTTACAGTGCAATATCTCTGATTTATTGGTGTTGATCCGGAGGCTCGAATAGTGACCGAATGTGTCCAAACATTTCAACAAGTTAGGTAATGTTGTTAAAGGCTGTGTGATGGTAAGAAGCATGTCGTCTGCAAAGAGACTAACTTTATATTCGCGAGGCCCGATTTTTACTCCAGCTATGTTTGGGTCATTACGGATCATTATAGCCAATGGTTCAATAGCTAAAGCGAAAAGAGCTGGGGAGAGGGGACAGCCCTGTCGAGTCCCCCTGCAAATAGTTATGGGCAAGGGTTCAGTAGTCGGTAATTTAAGGTAAGCAGCAGGGGACGTATAGAGTGTCTGTAGAGAACGCAAAAAGGGGCCAGATATACCCATTACTGACAGCACCTGATATAGATAGTTCCAAGAAAGGCTATCGAAAGCTTTTTCAATATCTAAAGCTAAAAGGGAAAGGGGTTTAGAATTCGTGTTTGCCCACTGGATGATGTTACATACTTTTCTTACATTATCAGGTGCTTGTCTTCCAGGGATAAAGCCCACCTGGTCATAATGTATGAGACTGGGTAGGTAGCTGTTAAGACGGGTAGCCAAAATGGTGGTAAAGATCTTCAAATCGACATTAAGTAGGGAAATAGGTCGATAATTAGCAGGGAGCAAAGGGTCCTTATCAGGTTTGGGTATAACTGTGAGTAGCGCATTAAGCATATCCAGCGGTAACAGACCTCCACGGAGTATAAAGTTACATAAGGTCTTGAGATGGGGCATTAGGACATCTTTGAATTTTTTAAAGTAGATCGCTGAGATCTGGGGATTTACCCAATTTAAGAGAATTTATGGCCAAATCAATGTCCTCCTCAGTGACCTCACAGTTAATGGATTCCCTAGCGGATGCGGATAATGTCGGGATTTGTAGCCTGGCTAGAAAAGAAGCGATTTCTCCCGTGGGGGGGTCGGAGGGTGGAGAATATAATTTTTGGTAAAAGGTATGGAATTGTTGATAAATGGTATTCGGGTTAGAGGTGGTTTGTCCTGTCGCATCTTTAATTTGGTATATTGCGTTTAAACGTTGCCATGCCCTTAACTTTGCCGCCAGCAATCTGTCCGGTTTATTAGCTAGTCTGTAAAATCTCGCCTGAGTCCATCTCAAGGCTTTTTCTGTACGATGCAGCAGGGTGGCATCTAATTGAAGTTTAACGTCCTTAATAGCTTTAATAAGGAAAAGGGAAGGCCGCCTCTGATTAGCCATCTCTAAACGAGAGAGTTTGGTTTCCAAATCAGACTGAACCTTAGAACGCTCTTTTTTTTAACTTAGATGCCTCAGCTATAAGGATCCCCCTTATTACAGGCTTATGAGCAGCCCAGTTAATTGCAGGTGTTGTATCAGAGGGTTTATTAAAGGTAAAAAAATCCTTGAGAGCAGATGTTACGCGTTCGACTATAGAAGGGTCAGTAAGAAGAGACTCATTAAGTCTCCAGGTAAAAGGGCACCGTGAGGGAGAGTCCAGGTCTAGATCTATCATGACCATGTCATGATCTGACCATGCGCAGGGAATATGTGTGGCATACAAAAGACGGGAAAGCAGATGTCTGGAGGCCAATATCCAGTCAATTCTCGTGTAATGTTGGTGAACAGGGGAGAAGTAAGTGTATCCACGTTGAGACCCATTGTACTCCCTCCAACAGTCAGCTATGTCCAGTTCCTGCATCACCTGCCTCACCCAGCTTTTGGATTTAGAGGATAATTTATCGGCTGCAGGTAAAGACCTGTCTAAATGTGCATTAAACGTCATGTTAAAGTCCCCACACCATATAATGGAGGAAGGAGAGTATCTGTCAAGCATTTTTCCCAGGGAACGAAGAAACGAGGCAGGCTGACTATTGGGAGCATAGGAATTGACTAAGCATACAGGTGTATTGCATAGGGAACCTGTGACGATTATGTATCTACCCTCTGGGTCAACAACCGTGGTCTCAATCTGGAAGGGTAAAGAATTTTTTATAAATATAGCTACTCCTCTACATTTAGTGGGATATGGAGCATGAAGTAACATGGTATATCGGCTATGGAAATATTTGGGATAAGAGGTAGGAGTAAAATGCGACTCTTGAATACAAATAATGTCAGGCCGTAGTTTATCGTATTGGAGGAAAGCTTTGCGTCTCTTCTGTGGCGAATTGAACCCCCTTACATTATGCGTAATGATCCTACACATGGTTAAGGATGTAGAAGATGCTGAATCTCTGTAATAGGACCTCACGTCCAGAGCATATGAAGTGACTAGTGAAGACGAGACATGGGGGGTTAGAGACCGGGAAAGCCCACAAATGAGTTCGCATGCCAAGCAGATCAAAAATAGAGAATAGGGAATACCATAGAACAACAATAGTTACAACAGTCAGGTACCACGTGCCGAACAAAACACGTCGGCATCGTGTCCTGAAACGCACTCGGCGTAGGGGGAACATGGGGTATAAGTTCCGCAGCAACCAATTAGATCATTATATGTTGAAATGCTGTGGTAAGGTCATAAAAGGCAGTGTGAAGGAAGACAGTGGGGGGGGGGGGGGGGGAAGAAAAAAAAAAGGCAAGGGGGGGTCGGGGAGGAGGCTAAAAGACAGGGAGGAAGAAAGACTAGGAAAGTATGTTGAGATGGAAAGGATTTCCGTCCAGTGCTAGGGCAGAGGCGATCCACGCGGCCGACCAACTACAAGAGTGCGTAGTTGCACCCACCAAGGCCAGACCAGCTAAACCCTGGAGGACAACCGGGTTGCTAAATGCCACCGTGGATGTCTCATCCCCATACGGGCAAGAAGGCCTGTAGGGTCAACATGCTGACACATAATATCTACAGATTAGCTGAGTGACATGTATAAAGGAATCAAACCTTCAAATAGAGCAAAAGTAAATAAATCACATAGAACACAGTAGTGTACAGTACGTGGTGTGTACCCGAACCCCGAGTTTCAACATCGGATCGGGCGCGTAATAAACCGCCTATCTCGATCTCGGTCGTCACCCGTGGTAAGGGAAAGCACCAATACAATTGCATCGGTATGAAAGAAGTTTTAGCTAAGACTATAGTGCGAAGAATAGTTCAATAGCAAAGAACACTTGCAGGGCCTTGCGGCCTCTCACCCCCGATCACCACGTCAAACCGTACCATGGTAGCGTTACAAGTGGCGTGTCTCTGATTTCCGCGGTGGGGGGGATGTCCTCTCTATCAACGATAAGAAAACAAGTTAGTCATAACAAAAAGCAGAAGAAAAACTCCAACAGTCTAGTAACCACAATACAGATTCCTGCCAAAGAGGTAACAGGTATTGCCAACCTCCCGCAAGGTCAAGTAAGAGACCAGCTTCGCATCCCATCTTTCTGCAGGGAGCCAGGTTCAAGACAAATCCCGAGAATATCCAGGGAGAGCTGGTAAGGCGGGAGGAGGTGCTCGACGGGTATGCCAGGATCGCTCCGGTCGTCTTGGTAAAGGAGCTGAGGAAGGAGGCCGATCATACGGGATGCCTTCTTGTTGCAGGATTTCCAAACCCTCTGAGAGATCTTTAATAGTGTAGTCTCGAGAGCAGATTTTGCAGGCGATGTGGAAAGGGAAGCCCCAACGATAACGTATTTGGGCCCTCTGAAGGGTAAGTGTCACTGGTCTCATTGATCTTCTCTTTTCAAGGGTGACCGGAGCTAAATCTGCATACAATTGTACCGAGGTGTCAACCCCCGGAAGGGCTTGTAAGTTGCGAGCAGCAGCCAAAAGTTGGTCACGCATTTCAGGGTAATGGAGTTTCAGGATAATATCACGTGGCACATTGGGATTCCTAGGCCTCCCCAAAGCCCTATGAACCCGGTCCATCCGGAACATATTAGAGTCTACTTGGGGTAGCAGAGCTTGGAACAAGTTGAGGACCGTAGGTTGTAGTGCAGTAATAGTTTCCGGCATACCTCGTATTCTAAGGTTAGCTCTACGGTTACGGTTTTCCAAATCTTCCAGTTTATATTCTAAGGCTTCCAGCCTCTGAGCATGGCCGTCCAGGCGTGTATTGTCTACTTCCATTGCGCCACACTATCCATTCTCTCTTCCAGGTCAGAAACTCTAGTGCCCAAGTCCTGTATCTGCTTGGTGAAATCTGTCACAGCCTTAGACAGTTCCGTGGTGAAGAGGGACTTTATGTTGTTGTAAAGTTCGGTCGGGTCAAAGACCGGAGCAGGTGGGTCAACAGCTGGTTCAGGTTCAGATGGCAGTAGCGAACTAGTGCTGTCAGTTGGAGAGTCTGGACGATCCATATTAGAGGGTTGTGGAGTACGGAAAAGCTCCGGTAATGTTTGGCAGGATAAGGAGAGACCCTGCGTTTTTTTCTTTTGCGACCTTGCAGGCATGCCGTTATTGGACGGTTGGTAGAGCAGTATAATCAAATCATAAGGCAAATATAGGACTGGTGAAAGGTAAGGAAAGACACAAGGGAAAGCACTGCCTTAAAAATAGAAAACAGAGTAAGAAAAAATCACATTGTGCCGCGGAGCAATGCAGAATACTTCAGGGATGAGTCATCACCACAACGAGACGTGGTAAAGTGTAGGAACAGTCCCGCTTAAGTACATAAATCACGATATTTCCGCAGTATATAGGAGAAGCGTGTCTTCAAATATATAGTCACTGCGGCAATGCAAATAAGCCCCTGTGAGTTGTCAAAAATATCTTGATGCTCAAGTCCTCAAAATAGCGTATATATAAAAAGGGCCTATTGCGGGGCTGTATTCATATAATGATGTAAAGAAAATGGAGGCAGTGCAACTCCTTTCACTTTAAAAGTAGATATCTGCAGGGGTAATGCAGGGAAATGGAGGCCCAAAGGCAATATGGCTCTGCAAGCACGGGGTTTACCCCCACCACTCACCCCAGTTTGCAGACCAGCTGCAGTTTGGAACTTTCCACGAGGGGGGTCCTGTTGCCGATGTCACCAGCCTCTGATGTAAGGCTGCAAGATGGCGGCCGGATTTCAAGATGGGAGGATCACCCACACAGGTAGGGCAAATGAGGGCTCGTATGGTGCTGGTCCAGTGCCCCAGATGCCTCCGATAGCTGGGAGAGTCCGGAGAGCCGCCACCGTGAGCAGCGCTGCTGCGCGGTCCTCAGCGCTTCGCCGCTACTTCCGGTCGGCCGGAGCGGCTAAGAAAGTCCGAGGCTCCGGTCCTGTAGTAGACCGCAAGCCTCCGGGTCGGCCCAGAGCCGAAATTCGCCCCTCTAAAGACTCCTCGTCGTCCGGGGAGCCACTATATACCCCAGGGATGCCTGGATGGCTCGTGCAGGCCGTGGATGGCGGCTGATGCACCTCTTCCGGCCCGGGCTAGTCATCTTTTAATTACAGATTATGTTGGAGATTGCACCATTCTGAACAGCCAAGTATCTGAAAGTATGGATCTCATTCATTTTTTATTGTAGCAGTGACGACTACACTGAATATTTCTGCTTATTCTTAAAGGGAATGTGTCATCATAAAATTATAAATTTTTATGGTTAAAAAGGTAACTCCAGTATGACCAGGGCATTGGAGTTCACTCAATACATTGCATGATCTTGGGGGTCCAAATATTTATAAGCTGATTGATGTTTTCTTCTGATAGCAATCGGCAAGTACATGCAGGATAGAGTAGACTCAGAATAGACTCCATTGCTCGGATGATACTGGAGCTGCTCACTGCAGATTCCAGCAAAACAACTGGGTCATTTCAAGTAAGTGACCCGGCATTTTGCTCATGGTCTCTGCCACCAGTTTATACTGTCTTCAGATAGAAGCATAAAACTGGTGACACATTCCCTTTAAAGCTCATACTGACCGTCAGGATGCAACCATTTAAGCCACTTAAGTCCATTTGAAGGTACGGTATTGTAAACTGAAATCAAAGCTTTTAAGCTTTCCAGGGGATCTGCAGGAAATCTGATGGGTGTGGGTGGCATACGAACTGTCTCCTGGCAGCAGACATCAGAGGGGTCAGGAGCTTACCTCCTGGTCTGATGGGGCTATTGTGATGAATGTCTGGTAGTGGCTTTTCTCCCTTCACATACATAATAAACCTAACAAGCATGTACAGTATGTACACTACATGAGATGGTTGGAGGAGATTGTGCACCTACAGTTATCAGGCTAGCAGTAGTTCAGCTATATCTTTTGTGTTGTCTGTCTATGTAGTAAGATAATTGAAAGCAAGGTTGAGAATGAAGTAATCCAACTACTTGGCTTCAGCCCAAAATCATAAAAGAAGCGTCAATCTTGGCATCATCATCTACTGCACGTTTCATAGAAACCTACTTGGATGTTGCAGTGTAGGTGGCAGCTCCATATCCTTAGTGTACTGACTTTTGTCATTCACTTCCTGAGATATTTCATAAAACTGGACCTGCGACCAGTAAGTGCAATGACGGAGAGGAACTGCCTGCAGTTTATATCATGGGAACCTACTGGCAGCATGTTCTGTGCTCCTGGACTACAAGCAGTAGACATAACTTTGACTTTATTAGGATACCTACAATATGGATAGATGGTGGATTTAGTAGGACAGCAGTTGGGTTATATCCGTGTGTGGTTTGTATGAGGTAGACTTTAAATGAAATCAATATTTAACCATTTGCCAAAACTAAATGGAGGGCAACATGCCCAGAAAGTCTGAAAACCAAACAAAGGGGTGTCATGCTGTGTTACATTCCATCTGCATCCTTTATGATCAGTCTTACCACCCATGTAGTAGCTATTACAATAGCCCCCAAGATACAGGATAAATTAAACACAGCTATCCTTCAAATATGTGCACCCCAAAAGTATGACAGGTGAACTCCTACTTGATGCCATGAACTTAGTACTAATGAAAAAAATGAAGATAACATTCTGACTGTTTACTGCTGAGTAAGTGACTGACAGCTAAAAGATGTCTATTTGTAGCCAAGAATCTCTCAGGTCTGAACGCTGACGGAGACATGATGCAGTTTATAGTACTGATGCATTTTTCATTAATGAATTTTTTCAACTTCAGCATCCCACCCATTTGTGTCAGATTGTCATGAAAACAGCCAGGGTGCAGGGATGGAGCATGCCGGGAGCAGCAACACTTGGGATTTTGTTTCAGTAGGCAGAACCAAAACAATCATGGGGTATTAGGGAGGAGATAGCAGGAGGGGAGGCAGGAGGATGCTGGGAGGACCGCAAAAGTCCTACTTCCAACCCAGAAAGTTTCAGAAAGCAATTACTAATACTACAGTGAAGGTGCTGGAACCCCTTTTTTTAATATATATTTCAGAGGCACCCTTGAAAACCACTTTAAAGGGGCATTGTTGACTCACAGGATATTAGAGACTATTACGTATATGGGGCTATTTTCATATTACTGTAATGCATGTAATTGAAAAAAAATATGTAGGGGTTTTATTTTAAAAAGTTCAAGCATCTTGCTTCTGCAGCTTCTATATATCATAGTCCATAGCAAGCTGCTGTAAGGCCGTTAGCAGTCAAATCATCTGACGGCTTGATCTCCAGCCCCCCTTTGTTCTCCTGAGCAATTATCTAAGCTCAGTTATGATCAAATGTAATACTCTGCACTGTCAATACTAAAAGTACGGTGTTGTTCAGTTGGACCAGTGTCTGGACCAATGTAAACAACGAAGAGGCTGCAGGGAGGTGCTGAGAGTTGGACATCCACCGACATTATATTGACAGCCTAGCGTAAATTCACGATTTACAGAATTATATGACCCCCAGGTTAGTATTGCCACATTTGAAAAAGTCTGAATTGTTACAATATGACAATATTTATTCGACGCTACACCCAAAAAAAACTGATTAAAAAAATTGAAGAAAAAGTTGTATGTACCCAGAAAAAAAAATCACACACCCTCATCAATAGAAGAATGGAAGACATTATGGATGTCTCAGAATATGATGTTGCAAAGCAAACTTTTTTTTTCATTTTTTTAAAGTGGTAAAACATAGCATAAACTATATTCTTGGTATCTGAATAATTGTAACGACCTGCAGAACAAAATATACAGGTCAGTTGTACTGCACAGGAAAGGGTGTAAAAACAAATCCCGAAAAAACTATGTAACATAGTAACATAGTTTATAAGGCCGAAAAAAGACATCTGTCCATCCAGTTCGGCTTGTTTTCCTACAAGTTGATCCAGAGGAAGGCAAAAAAACCCTGTGAGGTAGAAGACAATTTTCCCCACTTTAGGGAAAAAAATTCCTTCCCGACTCCAATCAGGCAATCAGAATTACTCCCTGGATCAACGACCCATCTCTAGTAACTATAACCTGTAATATTATTACCCTCCAGAAATACATCCAGGCCCTTCTTGAACTCTTTTAGTGAACTTACCATCACCACCTCCTCAGGCAGAGAGTTCCATAGTCTCACTGCTCTTAACGTAAAGAATCCTCTTCTATGTTTGTGTACAAACATTCTTTCCGCCAGACGCAGAGGATGTCCCCTCATCACAGTCACAGTCCTCGGGATAAATAGATCATGGGAGAGATCTCTTTACTGACTTCTGATATATTTATACATAGTTATTAGATCTCCCCTCAGTTGTCTTTTTTTCTAAAGTGAATACGCCTAATTTTGATAATCTTTCTGGGTACTGTAGTCCACCCATTCCAGTTATTACTTTAGTTTCCCTCCTCTGAACCCTCTCCAGCTCTGCTATGTGTGCCTTGTTCACAGGAGCCCAGAACTGTACACAGTACTCCATGTGTGGTCTACTAGTGATTTGTAAAGTGGCAGGACTATGTTCTCATCACGGGCATCTATGCCTCTTTTGATGCAACCCATTATCTTATTGGCCTTGGCAGCAGCTGTCTGACACTGGTTTCTACAGCTTAGTTTGCTGTTCACTAAAATTCCTAGGTCCTTTTCCATGTCAGAGTTACCTAATATTTTACCATTTAGTATGTACTGGTGACTTGCATTATTCCTTCCCATATGCATAACCTTACATTTGCCAGTGTTAAACCTCATCTGCCACTTCTCTGCCCAAGCCTCCAGTCTATCCAGATCCATCGGTAGCTGTGTACTGTCCTCTTCTGTGTTAATTACTTTACACAGTTTAGTGTCATCTGCAAAAATTGATATTTTACTGTGCAAGCTTTCTACAAGATCATTAATAAATTTATTGAAGAGAATAGGGCCCAATACTGACCCCTGTGGTACCCCACTAGTGACAGTGACCCAATCTGAATATGTGCCATTAATAACCACCCTCTGTTCTCTATCACTGAGCCAGTTACTTACCCACATACAGACATTTTCTCCCAGGCCAAGCATTCTCATTTTATATATTAACCTTTTATGTGGTACCATGTCAAATGCTTTGGAGAAGTCCAGATATACGACATCCATTGATTCGCCGCGGTCCAGTCTAGAACTTACCTCCTCATAGAAACTGATTAAATTGGTTTGACATGACCAATCCCTCATGTAGCCATGCTGATATGGAGTTATTTGCTTATTTTCATTGAGGTACTCCAAGATAGCATCTCTTAGAAAACCCTCAAACAGTTTACCCATGACAGATGTTAAACTTACCGGCCTATAGTTCCCGGGCTCTGTTTTTGGACCCTTTTTGAATATTGGCACCACATTTGCTATGCGCCAATCCTGTGGAACACTCCCTGTCAGTATAGAGTCCTTAAATATCAGAAATAAGGGTCTGGTGACGACACTACTTAATTCTCTTAGGATACGGGGGTGTATGCCATCCGATCCTGGCGATTTGTCTATCTTTTTAAGACGCAACTCTACTTCTTCCTGGGTCAAAAAGGTCATTTTTAATGGGGAATTTACTTTTATATTCTGCATTTCATCTGACAGTTTATTTTCCTCAGTGAATACAGTGGAGAAAAAGATATTTAGTAGATTTGCTTTCTCCTCATCGCTCTCTGCAACTTCCCCCTCATTACTATGTAAGGGGCCGACACCTTCAGTTTTATACTTTTTACCATTTATATAATTAAAGAACATTTTAGGGTTAGTTTATCTCTCTTTGGCAATTAATCTCTCGGTCTCTAGTTTGGCTGTTTTTATTTGTCTTTCACATATTCTATTTTTTCCTTATAGTTTTTTTTTTCCTCGCTCCCCTCCTGTTTTAGTGATTTAAATGCTTTCTGTTTGTCATTTATTGCTTTCTTTACAGCTCTATTTATCCACATAGTTTTTTTCTTGTTCCTTAACCTTTTATTCCCATAAGGTATGTACCTCTCACAATTAGATATTAGGATGCTTTTAAAAATCTCCCATTTTGTGGCTGTATTTTTATTTTTGAGGACTTTGTCCCAGTTAGTTAGGCCTATGGCCTCTCTTAGTTGACTAAATTTAGCTTTTTTGAAGTTTGGTATTTTTGTTCCAACCTGAAGAAACTCTCTTTTGAATAACAGTTGGAAGTTTATTATATTATGGTCACTATTTCCCAGGTGTCCCCCGACCTGCACATCTGTTATTCTGTCAGGTCTATTGGTTAATACTAAGTCCAGTATGGCCGTCCCTCTAGTCGGGTCCTGAACCAGTTGGGAAAGGTAATTGTCTTTGGTTATTTCTAGAGATGAGCGAGCACTAAAATGCTCGGGTGCTCGTTATTCTAGTCGAATATTTTCCGATGCTCGGGTGCTCGTTTTGAAAAACGAACCCCATTGAAGTCAATGGGAGACTCGAGCATTTTTTGCAGGGGACCGGAGCTCTGCATAGGGAAGGTTGCGTGAAAACCTGGAAACCTCAGAAAATGATGGAAGCACCACGGAAATGGACAGGAAACAGCAGGGGCAGCATGCATGGATGCCTCTGAGGCTGCCTAATCGTACCATTATGCCAAATTCTGGGCAACAGCCTGGTGGTAACCCTCAAGACAATTGTGCTGACCCAGACCAAAATGGGCAAGGCACATGCCCATCACATGTTAGTAAAGCACCCAACTAGATTCAACGAAGGTCCATCACCGCCTGCGGGTGACACCACTGCTCATGCTGGCACTGCTGTCCTATCCCCCGCCCCACGACGCAGGCATAAGCCTGACACAACATGGTGACAACGTAGTGACACCAACAAGTGACCAAGTTAGATTGAGATAGCAGGTGAACCACCCAAAAATTTACCCTGACACAGCATGGCGGTGAACCCAGAGTGACCAGATTAGACTCAGGTAGCAGGTGAACCACCCAAAAATTAACCCTGACACAGCATGGCGGTGACAACAGAGTGACCAAGTGAGACTGAGGTAGCAGGTGAAGCACATAAAATTTTACCCTGACACGGTATGGCGGTGAACCCAGAGTGACCAAGTGAGACTGAGGTAGCAGGTGAAGCACATAAAATTTTACCCTGACACGGTATGACGGTGAACCCAGAGTGACCAAGTGAGACTGAGGTAGCAGGTGAAGCGCATAAAATTTTACCCTGACACGGTATGATGGTGAACCCAGAGTGACCAAGTTAGACTGCGGTAGCAGGTGAAGCACATAAAATTTTACCCTGACACAGCATGGCAGTGAACCCAGAGTGACCAAGTTAGACTCAGGTAGCAGGTGAAGCACATAAAATTTCACCCAGACACAGCATGTGAGTGAACCCAGAGTGACCAAGTGAGACTGAGGTAGCAGGTGAAGCACATAAAATTTTACCCTGACACGTTATGGCGGTGAACCCAGAGTGACCAAGTGAGACTGAGGTAGCAGGTGAAGCACATAAAATTTTACCCTGACACAGCATGGCGGTGAACCCAGAGTGACCAAGTGAGACTGAGGTAGCAGGTGAAGCACATAAAATTTTACCCTGACACGGTATGGCGGTGAACCCAGAGTGACCAGGTGAGACTGAGGTAGCAGGTGAAGCACATAAAATTTTACCCTGACACAGCATGGCGGTGAACCCAGAGTGACCAAGTTAGACTCAGGTAGCAGGTAAAGCACATAAAATTTTACTCTGACACGGTATGGCGGTGAACCCAGAGTGACCAAGTGAGACTGAGGTAGCAGGTGAAGCACATAAAATTTCACCCAGACACAGCATGGGGGTGAACCCAGAGTGACCAAGTGAGACTGAGGTAGCAGGTGAAGCACATAAAATTTTACCCTGACACGGCATGGCGGTGAACCCAGAGTGATCAAGTGAGACTGAGGTAGCAGGTGAAGCGCATAAAATGTTACCCTGACACGGTATGGCGGTGAACCCAGAGTGACCAAGTTAGACTCAGGTAGCAGGTAAAGCACATAAAATTTTACCTTGACACGGTATGGCGGTGAACCCAGAGTGACCAAGTGAGACTGAGGTAGCAGGTGAAGCACATAAAATTTCACCCAGACACAGCATGGGGGTGAACCCAGAGTGACCAAGTGAGTCTGAGGTAGCAGGTGAAGCACATAAAATTTTACCCTGACACGGCATGGCGGTGAACCCAGAGTGACCAAGTGAGACTGAGGTAGCAGGTAAAGCACATAAAATTTTACCCTGACACAACATGGCGGTGAACCCAGAGTGACCAAGTTAGACTCAGGTAGCAGGTAAAGCACATAAAATTTTACCCTGACACGGTATGGCGGTGAACCCAGAGTGACCAAGTGAGACTGAGGTAGCAGGTGAAGCACAAAAAATTTTACCCTGACACGGTATGACGGTGAACCAAGAGTGACCAAGTGAGACTTAGGTAGCAGGTGAAGCACATAAAATTTTACCCTGACACAGCATGGCAGTGACAACAGAGTGACCAAGTGAGACTGAGGTAACAGGTGAACCACCCAAAAATTTACCCTGACACAGCATGGCGGTGAACCCAGAGTGACCAAGTTAGACTGAGGTAGCAGGTGAACCACCCAAAAATGTAGCCTGACACAGCATGGCGTTGACACCACCAATGCCTTTGGCAGACTGAGATTGCAGTCAAATGGCTAATTGAAGTTGACGCTCCTAAAAAATTTTTTTGAGTGTCTGTAGTTGACCCTCCTAAAAAATTGTTTTTGAGTGTCTGTAGTTGACCCTCCTAAAAAATTGTTTTTGAGTGTCTGTAGTTGACACTCCTAAAAATTTGTTTTTGAGTGTCTGTAGTTGACGCTCCTAAAAAATTGATTGGAGAGAGGGCCTGTAGGTGGCCCGCTGTAAACATTGTTTGAAAACAGAGCCAATAGGCCCTCTGAAAAATTGCCTGTTGGCTCAGCGTTTGTGTAAGAGAAGGACGAGGAGGAGAGGAGAGTATACAGGAAGAATCTTCATGTTGAGCTGCTTTCCCCGGTGGAGATTTGAATTCCGGTGAAATCCAGGCTTTATTCATTTTAATAAGTGTCAGCCTGTCAGCGCTGTCAGTTGACAGGCGTGTACGCTTATCAGTGATGATGCCACCAGCTGCACTGAAGACCCACTCTGACAACACGCTAGTGGCAGGGCAGGCCAGCACCTCCAAGGCGTACAGCGCCAGTTCGGGCCACGTGTCCAGCTTTGCAACCCAGTAGTTGTATGGAGCAGAGTGATCACGCAGGACGTTGGTATGGTCAGCTAGGTACTCCCTCACCATCTTCCTGAACAGCTCCCCCCTACTCTGCCTAGACTGGGGACGGGTGACATAGTCTTGCTGGGATGACATAAAACTGGCAAAGGCCTTGCAGAGTGTTCCCCTGCCAGTGCTTGACAAGCTGCCTTCTCGCCTCCACTCCCCCGCTAGTTGGTCCACAGAACCACGTCCTCTGCCGCTAGCGGTGTTAGATGGGAAGGATAGTTTCAGCTTGTGCACCAGGGCCTGTTGATATTGATTCACTCTCGTACTCCTTTCCTCTACAGGAATGAGAGTGGAAAAGTTCTCCTTGTACCGGGGGTCCAGGAGGGTTGAACACCCAGTAATCAGTGTTGGCAAAAATGTTTTTAACGCGAGGGTCACGGGAAAGGCAGCCTAACATGAAGTCAGCCATGTGCGCAAGAGTCCCAACACGCAAGAATTCCCTTTCCTCAGTAGGCTGACTCTCCATTTCCTCCTCCTCCAACTCCTCCTCTTCAGCCCATACACGCTCAACAGATAAGAAGGAATGAGCATAGGTACCCTCATCAGTCTCGCCAACAGTCTCCTCCTCTTCCTCCTCCTCCTCCAATACGCGCTGAGAAACAGACCTGAGGGTGCCCTGGCTATCAAGCAACGTATCTTCTTCCCCTATCTCCTGTGACAAGCGCAAAGCCTCTGAATTCATGCTGAGCAGTGACTTTTTCAGCAGACAAAGCAGCAGGGTGGTGACGCTGATAATGGTGGCATCGCCGCTGACCATCTGCATTGACTCATCAAAGTGGCTTAACACCTGACAGATATCAGACATCCACGTCCACTCCTCATTGTA
>ONZH01017018.1:0-117575 GCA_900303285.1 Rhinella marina
AAAAATGCATAAGGCTGCACAGACAAACAGTAGGCTCGACACAATCCACCGAAACAACAATATGGGACAAAAAGCCATGCTGGTATTCCACATTTCTATTGCGATGTGAGCTAATCCCTATAAAAGATAAAAAATGTATCCTTTATTATCAAACAAAATAACATTGTTATATCAATATACAAGCCGGAGAGAGATAGAGGCAGAGCCGGGCATCACGCATGAATCCACGGCCTATAATCCACATTAAGTCCATTTGGTTTTAAAGTATTCAATTTATCTATCCATACAATTTCCCTTCTTTTTAATGTTAGTGTTCGATTACCACCACGTCTAGAAATAGGTATGTGGTCTATAATCATACATCTAAGATCACATTCTTTGTGGCCTAGATCAGTAAAATGCTTAGACACGGGTAAATCACACCTCTTCTTTCGAATTGAATATCGGTGTTGATCACCCGTGTCTTAAAGTCTAGAGATGTCTCACCCACGTATAATAGTGGACACGGACACCATAACACATAGATTATAAAGGTAGAGTCACATGTTAGAAAATAATTGATTTTAAACTTCAATCCACTAGAGGGATGTTCAAAATAACCCCCTTTTTTTAAATAACGACAATTGATACAATTAAGGCAAGGGAAGCAACCTTTTTTTTGTAGTGTAAGGTACATTTGTCCTGTTGTTTTTTGTGGACCTACATCAGTATGTACCAGCCTATCACGGAGATTCTTAGGTCTCCGATAAGACATCAGGGGCTGATTTTGTAATATCTCAATGTGCGGTAAATTATTCTTAATAGTTGTCCAATTTTTTTGTACAATTTTCTTAATGGCATAACTATGTTCTGAAAAAGTAGTTATAAAAGGGATCCTATTGGTCATATTATTAGTCCTACCTGATGTCTGAGTGATTAATTTTGTCCTATTCTGTTTACTAACCGTGTCAAGATGTTTATTCAAAACAATTTCTGGGAAACCCCTTTTTTTAAAGGAACATTTCATCCTGTTTAAGGTGCTATCTAATTGTGAAGTATCACTGACAATTTTTTTCACTCTAAGGAATTGGCTAAGTGGTAATGATCTAAACCATAGATCTGGGGTGTGCACTATCATATCTTAAAAGAGTATTTCTATCCGTAGGTTTAACATATACATCCGTATGTATTATCCCTGTTTGTATTCGGATAGCCACATCCAAAAAATGTATCTCTTTCATAGAATAATCCATGGTGAATTTGATGTCATTGTCAATGGTATTCAGATATGTGAAAAAGGATGATAATTCCACCTCTGTACCAGTCCAAATTAGGAAAACGTCGTCGATGTATCGCCACCATCTCAGAACATGTCTGAAATGGTGGGATACATAGACCGACGTCTCCTCAATGTGGGAGACGGCCATGTTCGCGTACGTTGGTGCGACATTCGACCCCATGGCCGTCCCCCTCATTTGCATATAGTAATGATCCCCAAAAAGGAAATAATTACAATTTAGAACTAAATGTAATAACTGTACAATGAATTCCTGACATTCAGTTGAGTGTTGAGAGTCCAATAGGGCTCTTTTAACCACACTCATGCCGAATTCATGCCGGATCGAAGTATACAGACTCGCTATATCCAACGAGACTAAAAAAGCCCCATCCGGTATAGTGACCTTGTCTAACTGGTTCAAAAAATGTGTTGTATCCTGTATGTAAGACCTACAGTAGCTGTAATTGCATACTGTCTTAACAACCTGTCAAGAAAGATAGAAATCTGACTCAATAGTGACCCCCGCCCCGAGACAATCGGTCTCCCCGGTGGGTTCACTGCGTTTTTATGTATCTTAGGTAATAAATACAGCATCGGTGTATTTGGGTGTGTAACAGTTAAGAAATCTTTCAATTTTTGATCAATAATACCAATCTCTTTAGTCATTTTTTCATTATATGTTGTAGACTTCCTTAAGTAATCTTGATATCCCTCGGGTGTCATTAAAGTCTCCAAAGTAGTCTCATATTGTCCATGCAATTTCTTTATGTCCAACAAGTCCTTCTGTAGAAAATCCATATTGAGTAGTATTAAATCCATGGAAAATTTGTTAGCAATATTCTCATATTTGTTCCGAAAATCCACATTATTCATATACATAGTGGGTTGACAAT
Source organism: Rhinella marina (assembly GCA_900303285.1). Lineage (NCBI taxonomy): Eukaryota > Metazoa > Chordata > Amphibia > Anura > Bufonidae > Rhinella > Rhinella marina. The sequence continues at coordinate 2,152 of ONZH01017018.1, forward strand.
GAACACGTAACCCCCTAGGGATCCGACGTATTTTATAGTACTCACTTAGTGTGGTCAAGTGCAATTCAAGTGCTATAATCCGCTTAGTTACTCGTTCATAATTTCTTTTTGTATCTAGGACCGTAGGTGTGGATAAAAAGGTTGCGTCTCCACTGCATGCCCCCAAGATCCTCTCCACCTCCTCCGGCGTGTATATAGAAAAATCTGGTGTACTCACTTGTTCATTCAAAGCAGTATTCAAAGTAAAGTCCGTCATTCTAAGGCGTGCCTGCTAGCTAGATCCAATACAACAAAGTAAAAAATGAAAGCAGCACTACCAAGTGGAAAGAAGGTAAAGGTGTGCCAGCGGTTTAGAATCCGGTCAAAATCCTTCATAAAAATAAAGAAATTCCGCAGCACTACCAGTTTGTGCTTAAATCAAGGCGATTTATTCCACCAAATGCGACGTTTCAGTCCACACAATGGGACTTTTCTCAAGCAACCATGTGTAATACAACAATGCCATAGGTATTTAAAGTCAGCATCATCAATTGATAATAGTTGTGTCAATTACATAATTATCCAGTGTACATACATATATCTAAAGTAATTCATAATCATAATATACATAATTATGTGCATATCTCTATATGTCAAGTGATAAAATAACTCGTGAAAAAAGTGAGTACACCAGATTTTTCTATATACACGCCGGAGGAGGTGGAGAGGATCTTGGGGGCATGCAGTGGAGAAGCGACCTTTTTATCCACACCTACGGTCCTAGATACAAAAAGAAATTATGAACGAGTAACTAAGCGGATTATAGCACTTGAATTGCACTTGACCACACTAAGTGAGTACTATAAAATACGTCGGATCCCTAGGGGGTTACGTGTTCATTGTCAACCCACTATGTATATGAATAATGTGGATTTTCGGAACAAATATGAGAATATTGCTAACAAATTTTCCATGGATTTAATACTACTCAATATGGATTTTCTACAGAAGGACTTGTTGGACATAAAGAAATTGCATGGACAATATGAGACTACTTTGGAGACTTTAATGACACCTGAGGGATATCAAGATTACTTAAGGAAGTCTACAACATATAATGAAAAAATGACTAAAGAGATTCAAGACACAAAAAGGAACAAATGGCAACGTGACCTTTCTGATTATAATTCGGGCAATATATACAATTGGACTAACACACAAACAATACGGACTAATATGATTAGGGGTACTAAAAGTGATAAGAAAGTAAACAAAGGATCAGGAAATAATGTATTTAGGATGCAAAGTGATTTTGATGATGTTATACATGACAATTCTAGTTCTTCTCCTTTTTTAGTCGATACACAGGTGACCACACAAAGAAACCCACAAGAAGAGGTGGAAAAAGGAGGCATAGAAAATGTAAAAACACGGAGTCAGAAAACCCAAAAGAGGAGGAACAAATAGTGGTAAATATCTCTTCCCATGTATTGTCATCTACTCAAGTTGATGTGCTTGCTAAGGGTCTGTCATTTTGCCCTATGGTAGATACGGATTGGTTACAATTGGATGTTGATCTGTACCAGTTTTTTAGAAGATTGAAATTAAAAACCTGGTTCTCTACTCAACCCATACAATGGGGTAATGACTGCAGAAATACTGAACTTAAATTACATGATTTCAACCTGTTTACTAAAAGTGATTTTACTCCCCCTGGTACTTTCCCTGCAATTGATCTTTTTGCGGAGAGGGTACTAGATGAAGTAAAAGTTTTGAAAACACAACCTAAAGAAAAGAAATTTTTACATCCAAATATGTCTTTAATACAGTGGAATGCCTTGAATGAACTTGTCCATGACCACAGCCTCACCATCAAGCCGGCCGACAAGGGTGGTGCGGTTGTGGTCATGGACACGGACAAGTACCTTATGGAAGCCTATAGACAATTGGATGATACGGTGGTATATAAAAAACTCAGTGGAGACCCCAAGTGGGAGATTGAAAGAAAGATACAAGGCATTTTAACTATTGGAATTACAGCTGGTATTATTGATCAAAAATTGAAAGATTTCTTAACTGTTACACACCCAAATACACCGATGCTGTATTTATTACCTAAGATACATAAAAACGCAGTGAACCCACCGGGGAGACCGATTGTCTTGGGGCGGGGGTCACTATTGAGTCAGATTTCTATCTTTCTTGACAGGTTGTTAAGACAGTATGCAATTACAGCTACTGTAGGTCTTACATACAGGATACAACACATTTTTTGAACCAGTTAGACAAGGTCACTATACCGGATGGGGCTTTTTTAGTCTCGTTGGATATAGCGAGTCTGTATACTTCGATCCGGCATGAATTCGGCATGAGTGTGGTTAAAAGAGCCCTATTGGACTCTCAACACTCAACTGAATGTCAGGAATTCATTGTACAGTTATTACATTTAGTTCTAAATTGTAATTATTTCCTTTTTGGGGATCATTACTATATGCAAATGAGGGGGACGGCCATGGGGTCGAATGTCGCACCAACGTACGTGAACATGGCCGTCTCCCACATTGAGGAGACGTCGGTCTATGTATCCCACCATTTCAGACATGTTCTGAGATGGTGGCGATACATCGACGACGTTTTCCTAATTTGGACTGGTACAGAGGTGGAATTATCATCCTTTTTCACATATCTGAATACCATTGACAATGACATCAAATTCACCATGGATTATTCTATGAAAGAGATACATTTTTTGGATGTGGCTATCCGAATACAAACAGGGATAATACATACGGATGTATATGTTAAACCTACGGATAGAAATACTCTTTTAAGATATGATAGTGCACACCCCAGATCTATGGTTAGATCATTACCACTTAGCCAATTCCTTAGAGCGAAAAAAATTGTCAGTGATACTTCACAATTAGATAGCACCTTAAACAGGATGAAATGTTCCTTTAAAAAAAGGGGTTTCCCAGAAATTGTTTGAATAAACATCTTGACACGGTTAGTAAACAGAATAGGACAAAATTAATCACTCAGACATCAGGTAGGACTAATAATATGACCAATAGGATCCCTTTTATAACTACTTTTTCAGAACATAGTTATGCCATTAAGAAAATTGTACAAAAAAATTGGACAACTATTAAGAATAATTTACCGCACATTGAGATATTACAAAATCAGCCCCTGATGTCTTATCGGAGACCTAAGAATCTCCGTGATAGGCTGGTACACACTGATGTAGGTCCACAAAAAACAACAGGACAAATGTACCTTACACTACAAAAAAAAAGGTTGCTTCCCTTGCCTTAATTGTATCAATTGTCGTTATTTAAAAAAAGGGGGTTATTTTGAACATCCCTCTAGTGGATTGAAGTTTAAAATCAATTATTTTCTAACATGTGACTCTACCTTTATAATCTATGTGTTATGGTGTCCGTGTCCACTATTATACGTGGGTGAGACATCTCTAGACTTTAAGACACGGGTGAATCAACACCGATATTCAATTCGAAAGAAGAGGTGTGATTTACCCGTGTCTAAGCATTTTACTGATCTAGGCCACAAAGAATGTGATCTTAGATGTATGATTATAGACCACATACCTATTTCTAGACGTGGTGGTAATCGAACACTAACATTAAAAAGAAGGGAAATTGTATGGATAGATAAATTGAATACTTTAAAACCAAATGGACGTAATGTGGATTATAGGCCGTGGATTCATGCGTGATGCCCGGCTCTGCCTCTATCTCTCTCCGGCTTGTATATTGATATAACAATGTTATTTTGTTAGATAATAAAGGATACATTTTTTATCTTTTATAGGGATTAGCTCACATCGCAATAGAAATGTGGAATACCAGCATGGCTTTTGTCCCATATTGTTGTTTCGGTGGATTGTGTCGAGCCTACTGTTTGTCTGTGCAGCCTTATGCATTTTTCTATTTATTTTTTATATTAATAAATAGATTTTAATTTTATTATTTATTTTTTGTAATTTTTGCTCTTGATCTTGTGATCATAACTCATATGTACGTGATATACTCTTTCTCCTACACCTTATACTTGCCAATATGGTATATTATAGAACAGTTATTGCTGTAGCCCTTTCATTGCTTATTAAGCGCTTGGATCACGGACGGAGGTAGGGGAGATATGTGTGGATACACATGCTCCTCTGCACTGTCGGGATATCGAGCGCTGCTACTTATGAAACCGTAGGGGTAATGATTCGACAAGTTACCACACTATGTCCAGGAATGGATATGGTGAGGCAAGTCGCATCGGTCACTACACGTACGGACATGGGAGTGTTTCCGACGTATTGTTTGACCCCCCGTAATACAGTAACCACATGAATAGAATTGACGGCATTGATACGTATGGGCTAACACCTATGTTCTTGCATGTAATAATAATTTTCTATTGGCAAGTTTTGATTTAGGAGTTTGGGGATAATTATTAGAGATGAACGAGTAGTGTTCGATCGAGCTGGTATTCGATCGAATACTACGATATTCGGCGTGCTCGATTTCTTTCGAGTATAACGGCGATGGCGCACTTAGAATTCATTTCCCCTCCCACCTTCCCTGGCGCTCTTTTTCCACCAATCACCATGCAGAGGGGGTATGACAGGCACGCTGAGCACGCTGGCAGCGAGAAAACGGCGTCTACATGCATTGGCTGGAAAAACCATGTGACCTCGAATATTAAAAACTCAGCTCTTCCTGCTCGTACGCATATGCTGCGTGAACTTAGTCAGGGACAGAGGCTGGAGAAGGGAGAGATAGGTTTTAGCTGTTGGACAGGCAGGAGCGTGATTAAAAGCCCTTATCAAGGCTACTATAGTGCAGTGATAGCTTTACTACAATATACACTCTGCAGAGAACGTCTGCTGTATTCAGGGATAGCTGCTGGAGTAGGGACAGAGAGAGGCATTAGTGGTGTATTAGGTGCTCTGCTACATACCAAACTATATTTGGCACTACTGCTGTGTACCTTGAACTATAAAATATATAGGCATTATAATTGGCAACTGTACTGTGCGTTCTCTTGCAAAGTAATTTCTCATACCTGGTGTTCATACACACCGTCTGATCACTTAGTACACGGCTGTGTACCTTGAAATATACAATATATAGGCCTTTCAATTGGCAACTGTACTGTGCGTTCTCTTGCAAAGTAATTTCTCATACCTGGTGTTCATACACACCGTCTGATCACTTAGTACACGGCTGTGTACCTTGAAATATACAATATATAGGCCTTTCAATTGGCAACTGTACTGTGCGTTCTCTTGCAAAGTAATTTCTCATACCTGGTGTTCATACACACCGTCTGATCACTTAGTACACGGCTGTGTACCTTGAAAAATACAATATATAGGCATTATAATTGGCAACTGTACTGTGCGTTCTCTTGCAAAGTAATTTCTCATACCTGGTGTTCATACACACCGTGTGATCACTTTGTACACGGCTGTGTACCTTGAAAAATACAATATATAGGCATTATAATTGGCAACTGTACTGTGCGTTCTCTTGCAAAGTAATTTCTCATACCTGGTGTTCATACACACCGTGTGATCACTTAGTACACGGCTGTGTACCTTGAAAAATACAATATATAGGCCTTACAATTGCCAACTGTACTGTGCGTTCTCTTGCAAAGTAATTTCTCATACCTGGTGTTCATACACACCGTCTGATCACTTAGTACACGGCTGTGTACCTTGAAAAATACAATATATAGGCATTATAATTGGCAACTATACTGTGCGTTCTCTTGCAAAGTAATTTCTCATACCTGGTGTTCATACACACCGTCTGATCACTTAGTACACGGCTGTGTACCTTGAAAAATACAATATATAGGCATTATAATTGGCAACTGTACTGTGCGTTCTCTTGCAAAGTAATTTCTCATACCTGGTGTTCATACACACCGTCTGATCACTTAGTACACGGCTGTGTACCTTGAAATATACAATATATAGGCCTTACAATTGGCAACTGTACTGTGCGTTCTCTTGCAAAGTAATTTCTCATACCTGGTGTTCATACACACCGTCTGATCACTTAGTACACGGCTGTATACCTTGAAATATACAATATATAGGCCTTTCAATTGGCAACTGTACTGTGCGTTCTCTTGCAAAGTAATTTCTCATACCTGGTGTTCATACACACCGTCTGATCACTTAGTACACGGCTGTGTACCTTGAAATATACAATATATAGGCCTTACAATTGCCAACTGTACTGTGCGTTCTCTTGCAAAGTAATTTCTCATACCTGGTGTTCATACACACCGTCTGATCACTTAGTACACGGCTGTGTACCTTGAAAAATACTATATATAGGCATTATAATTGGCAACTGTACTGTGCGTTCTCTTGCAAAGTAATTTCTCATACCTGGTGTTCATACACACCGTCTGATCACTTAGTACACGGCTGTTTACCTTGAAAAATACAATATATAGGCATTATAATTGGCAACTGTACTGTGCGTTCTCTTGCAAACTAATTTCACGGCTGTGAAGGCAAAATATTGTAAAAAAAAAAAAAAAAATGCGGCGGGGGGCTAGCGGAATAGGACGTGGACGAGGACGGGGGCGCGGAAATGCTGTTGGGGGCCTTGTTGAAGCCAGTGGGGATACAATGCGTGCTGGTGAGGGTCGGCCAGGATCCCGCTCATCCAGAATCCCTGCCTTTATGGGACAGTTAAGCAGGGGGCGGGTTACACTGCTGTTGAGGCCTGAGCAGGTTGAACAGGTGGTGCAATGGATAGCCGATAGCGCTTCCACACAGTTGTCCACCAGCCAGTCATCCACACAGTCTCACTCTGACCCTCCTTCCTCCACACCTGGCCAACAGAGTCATCCCACCCTTGACCCCTCCCAGGAGCTCTTTTCGGGTCCTTTTTCAGATGTGCCGGAAGAATCCCAGGAGCTAGGAGAGGAATTTGTTTGTAGTGATGCCCAAACCCTTGAGTTTTCGCCATCTCCTGCTGATGTGGACCCTGAACCAGCATCTGTTATCATGAGCGATGATGATGATGAGACGCAGTTGCCATCAAGGGAGGCTGTTGGAATGTCCAGTGGGCAGGAGGAGGAGCAGAGTGAGGAAGAGGAGGTGGTGGATGACGAAATGACCGACCCCACTTGGCCAGGGGTGATGTCCAGCGGGGAAAGCAGTGGAGAGGTGGTGGTCTGCGCAGCACCGAAAAAGGCAGAAAGAGGCAGAGGGATGTCCACAGGCAGAGGGATGTCCACAGGCAGAGGGATGTCCACAGACAGAGGGATGTCCACAGTCAGAGGGATGTCCAGAGGCAGAGGACAGTCCAGACAAAGTAGTGAGGCCACAGCCAGCACGGCCGAAGCTGTTCCCGGCAGCGGGCAGTCGCGCGAAGCTCCCCCATCGAGGCCTCGTACTTCTGTGGTGTGGAGATTTTTTAATGTTTGTGCGGATGACAAACTGAGCGCGGTTTGCACACTCTGCCACTCAAAACTGAGTAGGGGCTCTCAGAAGAGCAATCTGACCACCTCAGGCACGCGGCGTCACTTGGAAGTCAAGCACTGGGCTGAGTGGGAGAGAGCAAACGCAATACAACCTGCGCCCGGTCCTGCTTCCACTGCCTCTTCCCCTTTGTTGTGTGCTGCCACTGCGGTCCAGACCTCCAGCCAGGACACCTCCACATCTTCCTCTGCCTCGGCCTCGGCTACTTTGGGGCCTTCTCCTTCAGCCTCCCCTTCCCCCGCCTCTTCGCCTGCACCCTCACACTCCTCGTCCCAACAACTGTCCATCTCGCAGGCGTTCGACCGCAGGCGGAAGTACGCCTCGAGTCACCCCCAAGCCCAAGCCTTAAACTGCCACATCTCCAAACTGCTGGCCCTGGAGATGTTGCCGTTTAGGCTTGTGGAGACGCAGGCCTTCCGCGACCTGATGGCGGCTGCCGCACCTCGCTATTCCGTCCCCAGCCGCCACTACTTTTCCCGGAGTGCCGTCCCCGCCCTGCACCAGCACGTGTCGCGTAACATCAGGCGGGCCCTGAGGTACGCAGTCAGCGCAAAGGTCCACTTGACCACCAACTCGTGGACAAGCGCTTGCGGCCAGGGACGCTACATCTCTTTGACGGCACACTGGGTGAATGTAGTGGAAGCGGGGACGGGGTCGCAAACAGAGACGGCCTACCTACCACCCCCGCCCAAGATTGCCAGCATGGGTTCTGATAAACCCTCCTCCTCCTCCTCCTGTGCCTTAACATCTCCCTCAGCCGCTAGCTGGAAGCGTTGCAGCACTGGCGCGGGGAGACGTCAGCAGGCGGTGCTAAAGCTCATCAGCTTGGGCGACAGGAAGCACAGCGCCCCAGAAGTGAGGGACGCCATATTGCAGCAGACGGAAATGTGGCTGTCGCCGCTGCAGCTAGGACCAGGCATGGTCGTGTGCGATAACGGCCGTAACCTGGTGGCGGCTCTGGAGCTTGCCGAACTCAATCACGTACCATGCCTGGCCCACGTTTTTAATCTGGTAGTCCAAAAATTTCTAAAGACTTACCCCAACCTGGCAGAGCTACTGGTGAAAGTGCGGCGCTTGTGCGCTCACTTTCGTAAGTCAACTGTAGCTGCTGCTAGCTTAAAAAAACTCCAGCAACGCCTCCATTTGCCTGAACATCGGCTGTTGTGCGACCTGCCGACTCGCTGGAATTCCACCTATTCCATGTTGGCCAGGGTGTGTGAGCAGCAGAGAGCATTGATGGAGTACCAGATTATGAATCCACGCGTGCCTCCAACTCAGCTCCCTCAGTTTGCCAACCACGAGTGGCCATGGATGGCAGACATATGCGATGTACTGCGTATCTTTGAGGAGTCCACCAAGAAGGTCAGCAGCGAGGACGCTATAGTGAGCGTAACCATCCCGCTCCTATGCGTCCTTAAAGAATCCCTCATCGCAATAAGGGAGAACGCATTGCACGCAGAGGAGACGGGGGTAGGAGGAGACGCAACGGAGCTACACAGTCAGACCACACTTTTGTCTGCTTCACGGTGGCAGTTGCAGGAGGAGGAGGATGAGGATGAGGACGACGTGGAGGTGGCTGTGGAAGAGGAGGAGGATGCTGGCGGCGAGGGTAGCAGTCAGGCTGTGTGCGTCCCATTGGTTCAGCGCGGATGGGGCGGAGAGGAGGCGGAAGAGGAAGAGGAGGAAATGGCAAGTGATCCTTCTGGTGGGGGCAGTGAGGTCATGCCTATTCAGAGTCTGGCACACATGGCTGACTTCATGCTGGGCTGCTTTTCCCGGGATACACGTGTTGTCCGGATAGTGGAGAACAAACTGTACTGGGTCTTCGCACTCCTGGACCCCGGTATAAAGATAACGTCTCCTCTTTTATTCCGGTAGAGGAGAGGACAAATCGATTGCTGGAATACCAGAGGGAACTCGTGCAGAACATGATGGAGATTTTCCCACCCACCATCGCTGGCGGCAGAGAGGAGAGGGTCTCCCAGAGTCCCACAACATCCATCAGGCCCACAGCCACCAGGGGAACACTCTCCAAGGTGTGGGACACGTTCATGGCACCCCCTCGTGCAACTTCCATCACTGCGGGGCCCGCTATCAGCAGGAGGGACAAGTATCGGCGGATGTTGCGGGAGTACCTGGCAGACCGTACCCCTGTCCTCCCCGATCCCTCGGCGTCCTACACTTACTGGGTCTCCAAGTTGGACACGTGGCTGGAACTGTCCCTGTACGCCTTGGAGGTGCTTGCCTGCCCTGCCGCCAGCGTGCTATCAGAAAGGGTGTTCAGCGCAGCCGGGGGCATTATAACCGATAAGCGCAGCCGCCTGTCAACCGACAGTGCCGACAGGCTGACGCTAATCAAAATGAACAGCAAGTGGATTGACCCGGACTTTGCTTCTCCAACCGTGGAAAGCAGCCAAAAGTGAAGTGCCATCTGTATGAAGTGCCATTTCCTCCTCCACCTCCTCCTCCTCCTTAACCGCCGTAGAATTGCTCCGTAAATAAGAAAAATTTATATGTTTATGGCTCACCTCTTGGGCCTCCACAAAATGTTTAAGAGGTCTCACCTCTTGGGCCTCCTCGTAATTTTTAACAGGTCTCACCTCTTGGGCCTCCACATAATTTTTAACCGGTCTCACCTCTTGGGCCTGCACAAAATGTTTAAGAGGTCTCACCTCTTGGGCCTCCACATAATTTTTAAGAGGTCTCACCTCTTGGGCTTCCACAAAATGTTTAACAGGTCTCACCTCTTGGGCCTCCACACAATGTTTAACAGGTCTCACCTCTTGGGCCTCCACAAAATGTTTAACAGGTCTCACCTCTTGGGCCTCCACAAAATGTTTAACAGGTCTCACCTCTTGGGCCTCCACAAAATGTTTAACAGGTCTCACCTCTTGGGCCTCCACACAATGTTTAACAGGTCTCACCTCTTGGGCTTCCACAAAATGTTTAACAGGTCTCACCTCTTGGGCCTCCACAAAATGTTTAACAGGTCTCACCTCTTGGGCCTCCACAAAATGTTTAACAGGTCTCACCTCTTGGGCTTCCACAAAATGTTTAACAGGTCTCACCTCTTGGGCCTCCACAAAATGTTTAAGAGGTCTCACCTCTTGGGCCTCCACATAATTTTTAAGAGGTGTCACCTCTTGGGCCTCCACAAAATCTTTAAGAGGTCTCACCTCTTGGGCCTCCACATAATTTTTAAGAGGTGTCACCTCTTGGGCCTCCACAAAATGTTTAACAGGTCTCACCTCTTGGGCCTCCACAAAATGTTTAACAGGTCTCACCTCTTGGGCTTCCACAAAATGTTTAACAGGTCTCACCTCTTGGGCCTCCACAAAATGTTTAACAGGTCTCACCTCTTGGGCCTCCACATAATTTTTAAGAGGTCTCACCTCTTGGGCTTCCACAAAATGTTTAACAGGTCTCACCTCTTGGGCCTCCACATAATTTTTAACACGTCTCACCTCTTGGGCCTCCACATAATTTTTAACAAGTCTCACCTCTTGGGCCTCCACATAATTTTTAAGAGGTCTCACCTCTTGGGCCTCCACAAAATTTTTAAGAGGTCTCACCTCTTGGGCCTCCACATAATTTTTAAGAGGTGTCACCTCTTGGGCCTCCACAAAATGTTTAAGAGGTCTCACCTCTTGGGCCTCCACAAAATGTTTAACAGGTCTCACCTCTTGGGCCTCCACATAATTTTTAAGAGGTGTCACCTCTTGGGCCTCCACAAAATGTTTAAGAGGTCTCACCTCTTGGGCCTCCACAAAATTTTCTATGAGCCTCTGGCCAGCCCACGGCCTCTTCCTGCCTTTTGCGGTCCTACGCATCCCTCAACATCCCCACTGCTTTACCTGCTAGACATGACACTGGGCCAGGTCGGGTCACTGACATCTCAAGCGCCAACAATTTGGGCATTTTAAGGCTTCTGCATGTGTTTGAGTTGTTTTTACATTTTAAAGAAGACATGTCTGACCACATTTCACACACACACACAATGACAATTAGGGGTGGGGTCTATTTGCTTTCCCCCTTGCCTATGCCATCTGTGGTTGTCATAGGCAACGTGATTTTAAGGGGTGCAGAATTTTATCTTCTTTTTTGTCTAGTTTGGCTTGGGGTCCATGGCAATGTTGAGGAAAGAAGGTTTCCTTGTATGGTCTCACTTTACAGAGAGGTTAGATTGTCTTTGGAGTGTATTGTTGAGAGGCTGTGATAGTGGCGTAATAGTGCGACTTGGGCGCGTTATATGCACCCAGACATGCTTCCCCTGCTGTCCCAGTTGCATTCCAGCAGTGTTGGCATCCTTTTCTGAGGTTTCAGGGTGGACTTGGTGACCTCCAAGTGGTCGAATTGAGATTTCCAAGTGGCGAGCATTTTTTTCCCATAGACTTTAATGGGATTCGATATTTGGTCGAATAGTCGAATTTCGCGGTCTATTCGAATCGAATTTCGAACTTTCGAATATTTCACTACTCGCTCATCTCTAATAATTATCCCATGTAATATTGACTTTATTATTAATAAATAAATGGATATCATACATATTTTATTTTTATCTTTATTGTTACCTGGTTTGATCATGTGACTGCGTTTTAGGATTATGTGTGCGCTTCAGACTGAGACGCAATTTGGTGGTCATGTGACCTCTTTTGATAGTCACGTGTGCGCTTCACGATGGAGCGCATACACTTTGAGACTAGCGCAGACGCAGTGTACTCCACACAACGCCGCTCGAATGGGACACATGTGCTGGTGGGTTGATTTTATATTGTCTAGTTTGATCATGTATTTATGTGAATCACATGTCACACACAGGTGTTATGATTGCACGTATGATGATCAATTAATTGTTACATGAAATTTTGATGTTTTTGAATTATATATTTTTTCACGAGTTATTTTATCACTTGACATATAGAGATATGCACATAATTATGTATATTATGATTATGAATTACTTTAGATATATGTATGTACACTGGATAATTATGTAATTGACACAACTATTATCAATTGATGATGCTGACTTTAAATACCTATGGCATTGTTGTATTACACATGGTTGCTTGAGAAAAGTCCCATTGTGTGGACTGAAACGTCGCATTTGGTGGAATAAATCACCTTGATTTAAGCACAAACTGGTAGTGCTGCGGAATTTCTTTATTTTTATGAAGGATTTTGACCGGATTCTAAACCGCTGGCACACCTTTACCTTCTTTCCACTTGGCAGTGCTGCTTTCATTTTTTACTTTTTTATATATATATATATATATATATATATATATATATATATATATATATATATATAGCCCCCATAGTGCTCCTCCTAGATAGTGCCCTCATAGTGCTCCTCCTTCATAGTGCCCCCATTGTGCTCCTCCTCCATAGCGTTCCCATTGTGCTCCTCCTCCATAGTGCCCCCATTGTGCTCCTCCTCCATAGTGCCCTCCATAGTGCCCCCATTGTGCCCCGTCTCCATAGTGCCCCCATAGTGCTCCTCCTCCATAGTGCCCCCATTGTGCTCCTCCTCCATAGTGCTCCTCCTCCATAGTGGCCCCCATAGTGCTCCTCCTCCATAGTGCCCCCATTGTGTTCATTTAGCAAAGCTTAAATGAAAAAAATAAACACTTATACTTACCTCCTTGCCTCTTTCAGCGACGCGATGCAGGCCTCTTCCGACCTTTGTCCCGCGCTGTACGGCTCAGGCGGCGCGATGACGTCATTGCGCCGCCTGTGCCGGCCTCTGATAGGCTACAGGCCTAGTGCCTGCAGCCTATCAGAGGAACGGGGAAGGGAGACGCCTCTCCCTCCCTTGCCCCGCATTATCCATCTGTATGGATATAGAGATGAGCGCTTCCACAATAAGGGCGCCCCTCCGGTATGTCCGCCCCTGAGATCACCATTCTAACCAGCATGCCTGAGGAGCCAGTTCTTTCCACCTCCTCAGTGTCACCATCATCATCATCCTCTTGCTCCTTGAATTCCTACTCTTCTTCCTCCTCCAGTGCCAGCACCTCCTCCTCCTCTCCCAGGAGAATATCTCATTGTGAGTCCTCAACAACTACAGGACAGACAGCAAGATTTGTTAGCTGTCTTTCTTCCTCCTCCTTTGTAGCCAACTGTTACATGAACATCAGCATCTCTTCAAAAATATATATGGGATGAGGGACAACTGTTGCATAAACAATGCCACTGCTCAACCTGGAAAGAACACATGCCCCCTGCTAAGGCGGTCTGGTGCATGACCAAATCGTTCACGGCTTTCCGCCGCTTGTACAGAAACTCAAGCATGTGCAATAAATTCTGGCAAGCTGGAATGTCGCAGATTAAGGGATGTAGCTGCAGACCTTTCTGATGCTGCACGTTCAGGAGAGCCTTGCTCACCAGGTGAGGATGGCTGAAAAGAAGGACAATCTCCTGGACATTGCCAGCACCTTGTGCAAGCCAGTGCAATTTTTTAAAAGGCCATGCAGGGAACATGTGTTATTTCCCCCCAGGTTCAGGGCAACCAGGATGTTGCGGCCATTGTTGCTGACTATAGTACCCAGTTGGAGTCGGCAGAGTGACAGCCAATGGAATGTTTGTTGCTTGATTGATTTACTTTAGCAACTGCTTGCCAGTGTGGCTACTGTCACCCAGGCCATTCAGCTCCAACATGGCGTGGCAATGCTTGACTTGACATATCTGATAGGAAGGAGGGATTATGCGAGCAACACTGTGTCCTGCTGCTACTGAGGGTGGGACCATGTCCATGGAGGAGGAGGTGCAGGAGGCAAATAAATGCTTGCTGTGGGAGCCGGGTCGATACAATCTTTAGGGTCGTCAAAGGGTCCTGGCCATGTTGCTGGGGTGCTGCCTCTCCTTCACCATAAAAAACATTGACCTAGTGGGCCATGAAAAACATGTACTGTCCCTTCCCATAACTACTGCTCCAGGTGTCCACCGTGGAGTGCAGCTTGCCGTACTGTACTGCAGATCCCATTTTATTTATTAACAACACAATGGTACTACAGTGACTGCACCACCAGCAACATAGCCAGATGGGGATTCACCTTATAGACCACCTAATTGATGATGGAGAAAAGTTTGTTCATGGCCAAATATTCTGTTATAGATGTCTCATGATGGAGCCGAGGACAAGAGGGAATTTTAGCAGGAGAAAAAGAAGGTGATGATGATGACAAAGATTCTGTATTGCTTGGGGATACGGATTGGCTATCACAAAGAGGATGAGGAGAAAGAGGACACACTTGTTCTGGAATGCTGGGCGGTTGTATTTTCCCAAAGGATCCAGTGGTGCAGCCTCATGTACTGCAATAGACCTTTGGTAGCTACTATTATGTTTGAACAGCCACGTCGTATTTTAATCCTGCAGATCTGACACACTGCTGTGGTTTTGTGTGCCCACCTTGTGGAGAAAAAGCACCATATGGGAGTTGCTTGCACAGAGCTATAGGCAACTGAGCTCAGCGTAGCTCTGGCATGCTTTGGGCCTAACCCACACATGGTGTCAGCGGCATCACCAAATCCCAAAGCAGATATGGCCCTGGCTGTTCTTTGGGAGTTATGTCGCCTCTGCTCTTTATTGCTGCCATCACCATCCTTTTCCATTGATGTTGCTCCTGAGCACTCTGATTCGTTCTCGTTCTCACCCTCCCTGGCGATTTTATCAGACTGTGAGATGTCATGGTCGGCTCCTGGGCTCCCTCCCACGCTCTGCATTTTCCCTGACTGTCACTGTTGCTGCCCCCACTGCCAATGCTGTGCCTAGAGGTACCACCATCAACACAGCTATGCATGGGGTCCCCAGCTTCCTCCTCAACCTCCTCCTCAGGGCAGCCCAAACCATCTCACGAAATTCATCAACAGGGAGATTCTCTTTACTATCTGCCATAGGGTGTGGTGGTAAGGTGGTAAGGCTCCCCACTAGGAAGGAGCAGTGAAGACTCACTGAGGGCTCCACTGAAAGCCTTCTCTGGGGCTGTAAGGAGGAGGGGCAGGAGGAATGCTGTGACCTCCACGTCATCCTGCTGCGACTGAGAGGAGGACTGAGCCATCTAATCCACAATCTCAACCTCCATTTCTTAAATGATAAAGTTGGGCCTTTCCTAATCCAGCAAGGACAACTGTGGCCTACTACTACTACTACTACTATTACTACTACTACCTTTGATTGGATAGCTGGTGCTGTTACTACCCACATTCTGGCTCTTGGTCTTTTGTTTGGAACCATTCTATAGACCTGACATGTTTGGGCCTCATAGATAAAGTTGTGCACTACCCTGTGTAGTGGTGTAGTAATCATGTATGTGCTGGTTTTAATATAATCAACAATCCCAAAAAATAATATGGAACTGTGTGGAGACAGAAATAAAGGGAAACGGATTTAGGCCTGGGTATACAAGAAATGGATGATTAAGGACCAGATCTGTCGTTTAATATCAGGTAATCACTCAAAGATAATGTGGTGCACTACCCTGTGTATTGATGTACTGATCACCTACAGTATATGCTGGTTTAATTAAATTGAAGCCTCAAAAAAAAATTACAGCCATGTGTAATCTGGATATAGAATAAATGGAAATGATTCATTAAAGGCCAGGCCTGACACTTAATATCATGTTATCACTCACAGATAATGTGGTGTATTGGTTTACTGATCACCTTTATGCTGGTTTCATTAAGTTCAATAACAAATCCCCCCCCCAACTGGAAACTGTGTGGAGATAGAGAAATAAACACGTTACATTATCAATAACTGATTTATACGGTTTTTCAAACTTAAAAAAAAATAAAAAAGTTTGCTGCAGTTCAACAAGATAAAGCTGTATTTGTGATAGGAGGCAAAGCCAACCTCAGCTTCTCACTTCTCACTTCCTGGCTGATAGTTTCCCTGCCTGTCCCTATTCTACGCACAATTCTTCTTCTTTTTTGTATTTCTGTCATTTACCTTCATTGTCCCTGACTCACTAAGATCATTTTTGTGGCAGACACTGTAAGACTCAAACACTCTCATTCACAGCCCAGCAAAACCATTACGTTCTGCTCGTTCCCCTTCCTGCCTGCTGTAGCACTGATTTACTCATCCAAGCTATCTGTCAGCCTTGGAGCCAATCAGGGCACGCTTTCTCCTTACTTCCTCTTATCTGGTGATGCGAGAACCCTTCTTCTTCCTTCTTAGTGTTTTTTTCCCCACCAATAAGTGCAGTAATATGGCACTACATGCTGTTTTACTGGGTTCATCTGAAACAAACTTGAAAAGGTTCAGATTTGTCTGCCAATCAAAAAATTGCAAACTTCAGACTGAACCCGGTTCGGTACAAACTGGTTCGCTCATCTTTAATTCGTAACAAATACAATTTGCTTAGATAGAAGTTATTCGCTCCTCTCTAAATAGAATACAACACTAGTCTGTATATGCTATGTCATAAGCACTTAACCCTCACTTATATTTTACATATGCTAAGAATCTTTTAATGGATGACATACACTGATAATGCCTACACTACACCCTTTTTATACATAACTGTTGTGTTGACCTAACAAAATGGGGTTAAGTATGTTTCCATATGTCAACTTAGTCATAAATTGCAGAGGAAAACAGTGTGACATGAATTTAGCAGATTGCAGCTTTGCCCAATGCCCATCATTTGTCATTCTTCCCCTGACCTGTCGATTATACCATTAGCGTAGGAGGGAGGTCATCAGTGAATGGAGTTAAGAACTTATCTGGGAGAGAGTATCACAGTGAGGAATAAAACCGGGTGAGAAATGAGCACATCAGGGATCTGTCAGCTCCATTTATATATTGAATATACAAAAATAAGGATTTTTATGGAAAAGTATGCTGCTTGTTCTGTGCTGGTAATTATGAAAGTTCTGGTTCTACAGAGATGAAATAAAAATGTTCGAAGCTGTTAACATATAAGTTAATGTACAAAATATCCTTTCTATGGAGTAAAATAGCCAAAAATATTGTTTGACATAGTAACCAAAATTACAATCATGAGTTCCAAGGGGATACATGCCATATAAAGAGCCAATGCTACCTTTGGAGGGTGGGATTCCATATCTGGTTGGTCCCATCTCCTCTTCCCTGTTCTGATGGTATGGAGTTACCCTGCCAGCTATTTATATGGTAATGTCAGGACCGTTCAAAGGTCCTCTGTAATGGAATTACTTATGTAAAAAAATAATGTGAACATACCAAAATCAGTAGTATCAGAACACTATTTCACCCCAAGTACAGAATCAATGATTAATAGAATTACTTATCTATAAAACAATGTGAACAACCTTAAATCAGTAGGATTAGAACGCTATTTCACCCCAATTACATTATCAAGGCCTAATGAAATTCCTTTCTATAACACAAGGTATAAAACCAAATACATGACAAAATATTGTGTTATTTCACCCCAGTTACAGAGTCTAATACCTATCTATTACACAATGTGTAAAACCAAGTATGTGAAAAAATATTTAGATCACTATTTCACCCCAATGACAGAATCACACTGTTATAGAATTATGTATGTATAAAACAATAGCCTAATAGCCATAGTATTCAACCGCTTTTTAAGCCCAATTAGAGATAAAAGGTATTATACATAGTATTACGTATGTATAAAACAATGTGGACAACACAATGGTAGTAGTATTAGATAACTTTTTAAACCCAATTAGTGCAGCAAGGTGTAATAGAATTGCTTATCTATTAACCTAGTGGGACACTGTTCTATTGGCCCCTGCACTCTCCCTATACTCTCCCTATAGTGTGGATAAAGTCTCCCTGTTATCTCCCTACACTATCTCTGTGCTGTACCTGAACTGTTCCAAAGTAATATTTTGCAAATAAAGTATTTCCTAATCACTAGTCCCTATTGCCTGTCACATCTCTCCCTGCACTAAGTTCATAATAAAATGGCTGAGACCGAGCAGGATAAGGCTTTTTATTAGGCTGTGACATCACTGGGGCTGGCTATCTGCTGGTTGGCTGGCTGCATGGCATTATGGGTGATGCCTCCTTTCCTGACTTCTTACTTTCGCTTTGTAACATGTGCAGTAGCCATTCTGAGAAAAATCTGATTCATTACCATAAAGTGCAAGGTAATTTGGATTTGTGTCGAATCAAATTTTTCCTGAAATTCAGATCAAATTTCACTTCATCAACCTCAATTCACTCGACAGTAGTAATAGAGCACTCACTATGTCTTGATGCTTTACGCAGTCAGGAAACACGGCTGGAGGAAAACCACTAGGTACACTAACCCTGTGCCTCTTGCATACTAATGAATGCTTCCATAATAGAAGTGCTCAGTAGTATCAGCTTTATAAGACGCACTTTTGGAGGAAAAATAGTGTCTTATTAAGAGAGAAATATGATATTTAAGGGAACTAAGACTAATAGTTGTAATGCAAAGGCATTAGCTATTTCAATTACACAAAATACTCTGGACAAACCAATGCGAAAGTCCCTTAGCATGTTGCCTCACTGGCCTGCTTTCATAGATACTGTTTGAATCCTTTCCCAAACCCCCACCCCCGCTCCGTCGATCCCTGTGCTTTGGCAGCAGGAACTGATTGGCACAGAAGCCACTAAGCATGGAACCCCTTGAGTCCTGAATATTTGTCAGGTCCTGGAATTGCCCGCCCAACTGCTGCCGATTCAGTTGAAAAAAAAACCTGTCAATCAAAGTCAGGTAAACGGGGAAAGCTGTGAGCTCATGAATATGGGGATTCATTGACATGTGCTGGAGCTGCTTTAAAAGTAACGGCAGTAGAAAACTGGTGACAGATTCCCTTGAACCACAGTATTCTCTTCCTGTTCTGGTTCCTCCCACTCATTACATCACCAAAGGTCCTTTAGCTTCCAATGGTTTTCATCTCCTTTTTACCATCAGGCAGGGAGAGAGAAAAGTGTGCAGAGGCACAATTCTCTCATTGATCCAACAGATCGCTGTATGAGAGCTCTGCCGCATCATTAAAGAGGAACTCCCGCAAAAATTTTTATTCTCTGACCTGTTAGAAAGGTGCATAATGTAATCTGTATTGAATGTAATCTTCTCATCAGTGTCTGTATTTGTGAGTTATCCCCTCTCTTCTAATTGTAGCTGTGTCACGTGACCAACTCTCTGACCTCCAACTGACCCAGGACAGGAAGCCAGTTACTTCTCTATTAATTTCTATGAAACTCAGAGTGAGGCTCCCATAGGAATGCATAGAGAAACAGACATCCCGTCCACACATAAGATGCTGTGTTATCTGGCGAGTCTGATTGCTGGTCACATAACACAGATGAGAAGCATCAGGGAGATATAACTCACAAATGCAGCCACTGTTAAGAAAATGACATTCACTACAGATCACATCATGTACCCTTCTAGCAGGTCAGAGAATAAAATTTTTTGCGGGAGTTCTTCTTTAAGGAAGCTGTCAGGAAGGTATGAGCACTGCTGGACAACCCTGACTACAGACTATAAAAGGCAGGCAATCTTTAGCAAAATTTTTTTCTTGCCAAAAAGTCCCTCTATATTCTGGAAAACACAGTAAATGCCTTAGCATGTTATGTGATCATCCAGCCACATTGTTACAGTATTTAGTAATAGATCATAGAATATATATCAGATGTTGAAAGTGATGTTGAAAGTTTCATTTCATGAAAAAAATTAAACGGGCCCCTAACTCTGATTCTACTTACATGGCTCCCCGCACCGCTCCAGGTCCCCGCACCGCTGCTGCTGCTTCTTCCCATGCGTGGATGAAAACATCTGGTGTTGGGGGGGGGAGAGCCGCCGATAGCAGGCCTCCCTATCGTCGTGGGTGGGAGCAGCAGTGGTGGTACGGGGACCTGGAGCGTTGGTGCAGGGAACGGGGAGCCAGGTAAGTAGAATCAGAGGGGCCTGGGCACATGGGGGAGCATTTGTTAGTCTTGGATAGTCTTGGGGTTTTGAGCATTTTCTGCCATTTGAGACCACTAGAGTTGAGCGAACATGCTCGTAACGAGCACTGTACTGCTCGGATCCCCTGAGCTCGCATGGGTGCAGGCATCCGGATTCGTCGGGTGAGGAGGACGGATCCGGATGGCTGTGCCCATGCGAGCGCAGGGGATCCGAGCAGTACAGTGCTCGTTACAAGCACGTTCGCTCAACTCTAGAGACCACCTTTTTTTTTACTGCGATTTTGTTTGTAGATCTTGATGGCAGCAAAAAAAATTGGGACAGTCCTATAGCTACCATTGTGCAGCATCCCCTCTTCTTTTAACCACAGTCTGTATACGTCTGGGAGGTGAGGAGACCAATGGCTGGAGCATTGGGAGAGGAAGGTTGTCCCATTCTTGTCTGATGCAAGATTCTAGCTGCTCAACAGTCCTAGATCTTCTTTGCCAGATTTTGCAGTTCATGATGTGCCAATGTTTTCTGTTGGTGAAAGGGCCAGTTCAGCACCCAGACTCTTCTTCTGCGAGGCCATGCTGTTGTGATGGATGCAGTATCTGGTTTAGCAGGGCAGTTTCTATGGAATTCTGCCAACAGGGCGAACATTACAAAAGCGCATGTCCCACCCCCCCCTGAATCCTGTTTTTAAGTGACCTTAGTTTCTAATGAAGAGATTAAAACACATTTTAAAAGAATCACTTATGGGTATACCCAATGTAAACCTGATGACTTACAGGCTACGTCTACACAGATTTCAGTATGCTCACTTTCCTTTTCTTTTCAGTTTGGTCCAGAAGCTCATGGGCAGACGTCTTCGGCCAGGGGTGTGCAGCCTCCTCTGCCACATAAAACGACACCAGTATTAATAAAAGACAAAGGGAAGATTAGGTCTGTTACAGATTTAGAATTAGGACCAGGAAATTCAACTTATACCTTTGACTTTGGCTTGTTGTTTCTGCAATCCACCCCGACCCTTTATAGCAAATAACCCCCAATATAGATGCCACCCTGTAGCATCCACCAATACTGTATCCCATGTTGCCCCATATGCCTACATTAGTTTACTTCCAAACTGCTGAGAACATGATAAAATAATAAAAATAGTGAAACTTTACTGATCCCACCGCTCACTTCCCAATTACTGGCTCCAGCGGTCAATGTCTCAATGGAGGGGGACATGGAAGTAGAGAGACCAGAGAGGAGACGGGAAGTAGTGGAAGGAGTGCAGCAGGGGATCAGAAAGGTATCAATAATTTTATTATGTTATCCCATTCTAATCAGTTTACATGACTGGGCAAACCCTTTTTTACCTCAGAGCCCACATGAGATCCCAAATTTAATACAGACCTACAGATAAACCCCAAAATTAATACATACCTCCACACCCCAAAATGAATGCAGACCTCCAGACCAGATCTCAAAATAAATCCACATTCCAGATCAAGGGCGGACATACCACCTGTGCAGCCGATTCAGCTGCACAGGGGCCCAGCCTGTGAGGGGGCCCTCCAGCTCAGGACGCACAGCTGATTGTAATGGTGAATCAGAAAGATGCACGCTCCCTGCTTCATCATCACTCCATCCAGCAGTAGAAAGGGCCCACCTCACATCTGACTTCAGTCTCAGGACCCGCCATCCACAGCTCTGAGGAGAAGGGCCCGGGCAGCACGTCCTGAGCTGCATCTGCAATGGCCCCGCCTCCTTACAGATCAGTCCTGCTGTGTGGTGAGCATCATTATGACGAGTTTGACACCAGCTCAGCCAGGCCTGTGCTGAGCCACTTCACTGTGTCCTAGCTCCACCTCCGTCTAGTGTTGTGGTAGCTCCACCCTCTTATCGTAGCCCCACCCACATATGGTAATTTCCTAGCGCTCCTGGTGCTGAATATGTGAGGCCTGCAGCAACTTAGGAGGTGAGTGAGGACTGGAGACCATCAATGTGCAATCCGCATTTTGTAGAGACATATAGGACGTGTCACATTTTCCATCTTGTGCAGAATGGAAATACGGATGCAGGAAGCACATACAAGTTGCCCAGACACTAAAAGGGTCATTTATTAAGACCGGGTTTTTAGACACTGGTCTTAATAACCCCTAAACTGGCAGTGGTTCTGCCGAAGTTCTGAAGAGGCGCCGGCCTGTCCATAACTTTGGCGCATCCAGTGCCAGTATAAATGCATATTATCCAGACAGGATCCTGACCCATTCATTTCAATGGGTCTGTGCGAGGGGCACATATCTGTCCATAGCTACTGTAAAGGGGGCACAATGTGGATATTACTACTGTGTGCTGGCACAAAGCGGGGGCATTAAAGGGGTTATCCAAGAGTATAAAATTCCCCCCATATGCCTGGGCCCCTCACAGCTAGGGCCCATTCAGACGGCCGTGGTATTGCGGGTCTGCAAAAATTCATATCCGCAATACCACGGATGCCGCCCGGCGTGTGTTCCGCAAATTGCCGGAAACCCCATTCAAAATGCAACAGCGGACAAGAATAAGACATGGTCTATAATTTCTTGCAGAGCCGCGGCTCGGCAAGATCGCAAGCCGGCCATAAAAGTGAACTGGCCCGCACCTATTCCGCAATTTTGCAGAATAGGTGTGGACTCGTTCA
Source organism: Rhinella marina (assembly GCA_900303285.1). Classification (NCBI taxonomy): domain Eukaryota; kingdom Metazoa; phylum Chordata; class Amphibia; order Anura; family Bufonidae; genus Rhinella; species Rhinella marina. The sequence goes on from ONZH01017018.1 coordinate 25,211, forward strand.
CACGGTCGTGTGAAAGGGCCAGTAATATACTTACCTGGCTTCCCACTCCCCGTGTCGCTGCTGGTCCCCGCACTACTCAGCATAGCAGGTGACGCTAGGGAGGCTCGTCCCCTTCCCCTCCTGCCATTGTCGGCTCCCCCCAACACAGATGTTTTCATCTGCTCACGAGGAGAAGCAGCAGTGGCGGTGTGGAGTAAGTATATTACCTGTGAGGGGCCCAGGCATATGGGGGAATTTTATACTCTTGGATAACCCCTTTAATATGCACCACAGTATCTAAAGGGTCTCCACCATCTTTGATTCCCCTGATAACCCCTTCCTCTGCCTGTAGAATTGGGGAGGAGATGACAAATTGGGGTCCCTTCTGCTGTCACACATCATTGTATTAATCTTTACCTATGGCCTATGTTTATGTTTGTATGTGTGGTTTTGGGGAAGGGGGTGGCCAGGCACATTCTTTGCACAGGGGCCCTCTGCTGTCTGTGTCCGCCCCTGTTCCAGATCATCCCTAAATCCATTCAGACCCCAGAGTGACCCCAAAATTCATACAGATCAGCCCTCAAATTTATACAGACCCCCTATAACCTCCACCTCACACCTTAGTACAGTAAATGCAGCCTTTAGACTAGAAAAAAAAATTGATAAAACTGTGGTCGGCTCAAAATGTAACCAATTTGGTATTTATTACAAAATAAAACGTGTTAAAACAACAATATAAAAACAATATATAAATGTTCACATATACTCCTGACTTATTATCACAGTCCCCTTAAAGATTTCAGGTGCGGAGCTCTCGCACGGAGTTGAAACCAGATAATGGTATGCGGCGGTTTAGAATGTTCCTTCTGTTCATCCACAATAATTCTTAAATCCACATGGTGGATTATATTTTTATATTTGCATAGTCTTATGAGATCACACAGTTAGTGTTGTTAATAATTCAGCGCTTCTTACCAATAACGCAACCATATAGGGTATGGCGCTTGAGCGCTTCTTACCAATACCCCCAATGCAGTATTCAATTGATTCCAAGGTACAGTGAGCTGGAAATACACTTTGTGCAGGTGGAGATGTTCTGTCTCTCGGAGCTCCCAGCTGTATGTTTCTGCGCTGGTATTGACCTAGCGCATGCGCCCTTAGTGAAACCGGACGCCAAGCTCTGCTGTTCACCTCCACACAATCAGTGTCTATCTCTTGTTATCACCCTTCCATAGGGGCCGGTATTACAGTTCATAAGGATAAATAGTGCTTATTTCCTATGTTTGAATAGTTAAGTCACTTGATATCTCTCTATGTTTCAAAAGAAAACCGCAGCAACCACATAAGACGCATTTCGAAACTAATAGCGTTTCTTCCTCAGAGGTGAATGAATACTAAGGGACTGACTCCTCCTTATATCACACTAATGAAATTGCTAAAAACAGGACTGGATTATAAAAAGCTGCAGTGTTGAGTTAACATTTATTCGCACATAGCGATACATATAAAATTCTTAATATAGGCCTAGCTCCACTTGGATATATATTTATCTTTCAAGACAGTTTATATATAATCTATTATTAATCTATTATTATAATTAGATTCTTCCACCTAGAACCGTTAATAAATCACACTTATTGTCTACGACCATGCATTATAATCATGTCATAAACCCCTATAGACATATCATGTTTCTAAATTGCCATCTAATTCTTCGGTTGTTATTATGCTTTTAAATTATATTTATAACACTACCAATGTTATTAGCAACATAAAAAACGAAAAAAAAAATCCAGAGCCGCATAGAAATAGGGATCGGCGAGAGAGCGCAGGACGCGCCAATGCGCTGATATACAGCCTGGCATTGATGTGTCGTGCGCTATTATCTCCGGCCCTGCAACTCTCAAAAAGCCAAAGACCTCCAATTCTGCATTCAGTCCCAAAGGTGCCAAGAACCCAAACTCGTAAATCATCTTCGAATCACATCTGGACATTTTTGATATGAAGTCTTCTCCTCTCCAATCTTTTTTCACTGACTGAATTGCTGCAAATTTTAAACCTGTTGGATCATTACCATGATGGGTCTTAAAGTGATAGGACACAGTATGTTTCTCATATCCTTTTTTTATATTATTAATATGTTCAGCTATCCTTACTTTTAATGTTCTTCCTGTACGTCCCACATATTGTTTTGAGCAGGGACACTCTAGTATGTAAATAACTGACTCACTGTTACATGTTAAGGTCTTTAATAAGGGTACCAGCCCCCTGCACCCCCATGATTTGACAGGGGTTGCAAGTTGCAACCCCCACCATCTCCAAGAACCTCATGTATCCGTTATGTTTCCGTTGTGTTATCAGCCCCCTCTGGTTCGTGTGTCTCCCCCGTGTGTAGCGTCTGGCCACTTACAGCCAAAGAGCCGATGGCATGAAGCATTTGATAACATTGTGACCACTAGAGGGCAGTGGGACACTGCAGAGATGATGTAGACACACACAGCAAGAAAAAGGGGAGGAGCCAAAAACGGAAGGGGAAAGTAACATAGTAACATAGTAACATAGTAACATAGTTTATAAGGCCAAAAAAAAGACATCTGTCCATCCAGTTCGACCTGTTTTCCTACAAGTTGATCCAGAAGAAGGCAAAAAAAACCCTGTGCGGTAGAAGCCAATTTTCCTCACTTTAGGGGAAAAAATTCCTTCCCGACTCCAATCAGGCAATCAGAATTACTCCCTGGATCAACAACAACCCATATCTAGTAACTATAACCTGTAATATTATTACCCTCCAGAAATACATCCAGGCCCCTCTTGAACTCTTTTACTGAACTTACCATCACCACCTCCTCAGGCAGAGAGTTCCATAGTCTCACTGCTCTTACCGTAAAGAATCCTCTTCTATTTTTGTGAACAAACTTCTTCCCTCCAGGCGCAGAGGATGTCCCCTCGTCATGGTCACTGTCCTTGGGATAAAGAGATCATGGGAGAGATCTCTGTACTGACCCCTGATATATTTATACATAGTTATTAGATCTCCCCTCAGTCGTCTTTTTTCTAAAGTGAATAACCCTAATTTTGATAATCTTTCTGGGTACTGTAGTCCACCCATTCCAGCTATGACTTTAGTTGCCCTCCTCTGAACCCTCTCCAGCTCTGCTATGTCTGCCTTGTTCACAGGAGCCCAGAACTGTACACAGTACTCCATGTGTGGTCTGACTAGTGATTTGTAAAGTGGCAGGACTATGTTCTCATCATGGGCATCTATGCCCCTTTTGATGCAACCCATTATCTTATTGGCCTTGGCAGCAGCTGTCTGACACTGGTTTCTGCAGCTTAGTTTGCTGTTCACTAAAATTCCTAGGTCCTTTTCCATGTCAGAGTTACCCAATGTTTTACCATTTAGTATGTACTAGTGACTTGCATTATTCCTTCCCATATGCATAACCTTACATTTGTCAGTGTTAAACCTCATCTGCCACTTCTCTGCCCAAGCCTCCAGTCTATCCAGATCCATCTGTAGCAGTGTATTGTCCTCTTCTGTGTTAATTACTTTACACAGTTTAGTGTCATCTGCAAAAATTGATATTTTACTGTGCAAGCCTTCTACAAGATCATTAATAAATATATTGAAGAGAATAGGGCCCAATACTGACCCCTGTGGTACCCCACTAGTTACAGTGACCCAATCTGAGTATGTACCATTAATAACCACCCTCTGTTTTCTATCACTGAGCCATTTACTTACCCACATACAGACATTTTCTCCAAGGCCAAGCATTCTCATTTTATATACTAACCTTTTATGTGGTACCGTGTGAAATGCTTTGGAGAAGTCCAGATATACGACATCCATTGATTCCCCGCGGTCAAGTCTAGAACTTACCTCCTCATAGAAACTGATTAAATTGGTTTGACATGACCGATCCCTCATGAAGCCATGCTGATATGGAGTTATTTGCTTATTTTCATTGAGGTACTCCAAGATAGCATCTCTTAGAAAACCTTCAAACAGTTTACCCACTACAGATGTTAAACTTACCGGCCTATAGTTCCCGGGCTCTGTTTTTGGACCCTTTTTGAATATTGGCACCACATTTGCTATGCGCCAATCCTGTGGAACACTCCCTGTCAGTATAGAGTCCTTAAATATCAAGTATAAGGGTCTGGCAATTACATTACTTAATTCTCTTAGGATACGTAGGTGTATGCCATCCGGTCCTGGCGATTTGTCTATTTTAATCTTTTTAAGACGCCCCAGTACTTCTTCCTGGGTCAGATAGGACACTTTTAAAGGGGAATTCACTTTTATATTCTGCATTTCATCTGACAGTTTATTTTCCTCAGTGAATACAGTGGAGAAAAAAATATTTAAGAGTTTTGCTTTCTCCTCATCGCTCTCTGCTACTCCCCCCTCATTACTCTGTACGGGGCCGACACCTTCAGAATTATACTTTTTAGTATTTATATAATTGAAGAACATTTTAGGGTTAGTTTTACTCTCTTTAGCAATTAGTCTTTCAGTCTCTAGTTTAGCTGCTTTTATTTGTCTTTTACAAATTCTATTTTTTCCTTATAGTTTTTCAATGCTTCCTCGCTCCCCTCCTGTTTTAGTGATTTAAATGCTTTCTTTTTGTCATTTATTGCTTTTTTTTCAGTTCTATTTATCCACATTGGTTTTTTCTTGTTTCTTATCATTTTATTCCTATACGGTATGTACCTCTCACAATTAGATATTAGGATGCTTTTAAAAATATCACATTTTGTGGCTGTATTTTTATTTTCGAGGATTTTGTCCCAGTTAGTTAGACCTATGGCCTCTCTTAGATGGCTAAATATTGCATTTTGAAGTTTGGTATTTTTGTTCCTCCCTGAAGAAATGCTTTTTTTAATGACAATTTAAAGGTTATTATTTTATGGTCACTGTTACCCAGGTGTCCCCCAACCTGCACATCTGTTGTTCTGTCAGGTCTATTGGTTAATACTAAGTCCAGTATGGCCGCCCCTCTAGTCGGGTCCTGAACCAGTTGGGAAAGGTAATTGTCTTTGGTTATTGCCAAGAACCTGTTTCCTTTATGAGATATACAGGTTTCAGTTTCCCAGTCTATATCTGGGTAGTTGAAGTCCCCCATAATAACAACCTCATTCTGATTTGCCGCTTCGTCTATTTCATTTAGAAGTCGATTTTCTGTGGCCTCTGATATATTAGGTGGTTTATAATAAACTCCTATTAGTATTTTATTATTGTTTTTGGCTCCATTTATTTCTACCCACAGTGACTCCACATCTTCATGTCCCTCACTTATATCTTCCCGGATTGTGGGCTTTAGACAGGACTTTACATAAAGGCAGACCCCTCCCCCTCGCCGGTTTTGACGATCCTTTCTAAAAAGATTGTAACCCTGTACATTAACTGCCCAGTCATAGCTATCATCCAGCCATGTCTCAGTTATTCCCACTATGTCATAGTCCTCCTCACACATCACTAATTCCAGTTCGCCCAATTTTATTAGTTAGGCTTCTGGCATTAGTGTACATACAATTAGGAGGTCTATGTATATTTTTTACCCCGTTTGTCAATTTACTATTACTTATGAAATGAATATCCAGGGTTCTTGGGTTACTTTGGTTGTTGTTTTGCACAGTCTTCTCCCTACATTCCTTACTAACCCCAGCCCCCACTAACCCCCCACTTTTCCTTCCTATGACCCACTCTCTATCTACACTATCTACCCCCTTATTAGTATGGGCACCCACCCTCCCCCCAGATCCTAGTTTAAAAGCTCCTCCAGCCGTCTAACCATTTTTTCCCCCAGGGCAGTTGCACCCTCCCCATTAAGGTGCAGCCCGTCCCTACTGTAGAGTCTGTAGCCGACAGAGAAGTCGTCCCAGTTCTCCATGAACCCAAACCCTTCCTTCCTGCACCAGCCTCTGAGCCACTTATTTAACTCCCTAATCTCCCTTTGTCTCTCTAGTGACACTCGTGGCACTGGTAGTATTTCTGAAAACACTACCTTGGAGGTCCTGGACTTTAGCTTCTCACCTAGTTCCCTAAAATCATTTTTAAGGACCTTCCATCTCCCCCTGACTTTGTCATTGGTGCCAACGTGTACCATGACCGCCGGGTCTTCCCCAGCCCCACCCAGCAATCTGTCAATCCGGTCCGCAATATGCGGAACCAGAGCACCTGGGAGACAACATACTGTTCGGCATTCACGGTCTCGGCGACAGATGACCCTGTCTGTCCTCCTAGGGGGGCAGAAAAAACTAGAAGGTGAAAGAGACAAGACAGAGGAGTTTGAGCTGGGGAGATTGAAAGTGGAAGACAAAAGCGAGGAGTGTGAGGAGAAACAAGGAAAAGCAGACGGACAAAGAGAAAAGAGAGCACCAGAAGAAAAAGGCTTTCCAACGGACCGTGCCTGGATATCCTGTGTCAAAGACTGGGAGCCACGGTGACCAGGCTGCCGCCATTAGACGTGAGAAGTACCCTTGGCTCAACGTTCCCAAAAGGAAAGAGGACTGGCTTAGCATCGTCATCAACAGAAGAACAGACACCTGAGGTAAGGGTGGTATGCCATGTGGTAGTGAGTAGCTCTCACTCTGACCCACGGAGGCGCCCGCGGTGATATATCTGCCGGACTCACGCCGTAGCCAAAGGGCGAGGGGCATAGCTTCCACCTTTCGAAATTCCGCAGTGTGAGTGGTAGCGCCACAGTGATCCGTGGAGGCAGCCCATTCCCCCGTGTCGGGTCAGTGAGTACCAGGCGCAGCCACCCCGGAGCGGGAGGGATTCCCACTAGGTCGACGTCCCCAGCTACTGAGAAACCTATAGCACCACATCGTATTATTGTTATTCTGTATGTTCTGAGTTATCGTTTCACAGTAAAGAATTGAATTTGAAACCGGAGTAGTGTTGTGGTGTCCATGTGCAGTCCTATCTAACAGGTCTCTTTTATTTCCCATTTATAGGAGTTGGTTTTTGACACAATTGTTGTTTTTCTATTGAACCTAGTTGTTTTAAAGTTACAACATACCCCACACCTATAGAATCCTTTTAACATATTCCATGGGGTCGTTATTGATCTTACTTTGATGTAAGGTACTTTGATATATATAATTGGGGGTTTATTGGGAAGAGTTGATGCTAATATTTTATCTTCCTGTAACAGGTGGCAGTATTTATTTATAATAAACAATATTTTTTTATACTCAACATTAAATGGTAATATCATTTTTGCCGTGTTATCCTGCATTCTACTTATTTGTTGTTTTTCTTGAAATAATTCTTTTCTATCTAGTATTCTTACTCTATTTAGTGCTTTGTTTATTGTTGTAGAAGAATATTGTTTAACAAGCAAATGTTTTTTCATTTTTTTCTGCTTCCCTTTCGAACTGTTCTTCATATGTACAATTTCTTTGCAAACGACGGAACTGACTGAACGGCACATTTAGGAGCCATCTTGGTAGATGGCAGCTTGTATTTAAAATAAAGCTGTTTTTAGCCACAGATTTTTAAGTACTGCATGCGAATACAGAGTTTTTTACTTCTATATTAAGGTCCAAAAATTGTACAGAATGTGTACTAATATTTTCTGTAAATTTAAGATTATATGAATTATTATTCAATTCACTTATAAAGCTGGCTAGTTCTTCACGTGATTTGTCCAAAACTAAAATAATATTGTCGATGTAGCGCTGCCAGAGCACCAGACCCGACCCCAGCCACGTCTTGATAGTATCTTGTTCCCATGACGCCATAAGTAAATTGCTGTAGCTGGGGGCGAATCTGGTGCCCATCAACTGTAAATAGTAATTTGAATTAAAATAAAAATAATTATGAGTTAAACCAAGCAAAACTCATAGAAACAAAAAGATAAAAAACATCCTGCATGATGTAATAATAATGATTGCGGATGTCAGTGGCTATATATATCAAAATAAATCACAGAAAAGGAATATTAGTGCACAAAAATAGATGCAAACAATATATACTGTATAAACTAAGACCTCATTCTGATATGATAAAATCTGAGACTCTTAGCCAATATATTTTGATCAAAACACATCTGTGCCCACCTACCCAGCGTCACGGTGGTCTCAGGTCAGGCAGGTCCTACGCTAAACCTAACCATGCCAGTGGGCATCTATATCTAGGAGCGTGGACGCCGCACATATAGGCGTGTTGCTCCTAGTAACCTCTACGTGCATACAGCAACCAATGAGAGGAGGAGCAAACACACCTATATGTACCACGCAATCAAGACGCTCAATTTGATAGGAGGAGCAAAAGTGCACAAGAATGCTACTCAAGATAAGCTAAGAGCGCATTCACACCTGAAGGTGCCACTCCCTCAGGTACATATTATAAACCAAGCAAAACTCATAGAAACAAAAAGATAAAAAACATCCTGCATGATGTGATAATAATGATTGCGGATGTCAGTGGCTATATATATCAAAATAAATCACAGAAAAGGAATATTAGTGCACAAAAATAGATGCAAACAATATATACTGTATAAACTAAGACCTCATTCTGATATGATAAAATCTGAGACTCTTAGCCAATATATTTTGATCAAAACACATCTGTGCCCACCTACCCAGCGTCACGGTGGTCTCAGGTCAGGCAGGTCCTACGCTAAACCTAACCATGCCAGTGGGCATCTATATCTAGGAGCGTGGACGCCGCACATATAGGCGTGTTGCTCCTAGTAACCTCTACGTGCATACAGCAACCAATGAGAGGAGGAGCAAACACACCTATATGTACCACGCAATCAAGACGCTCAATTTGATAGGAGGAGCAAAAGTGCACAAGAATGCTACTCAAGATAAGCTAAGAGCGCATTCACACCTGAAGGTGCCACTCCCTCAGGTACATATTATAAACCAAGCAAAACTCATAGAAACAAAAAGATAAAAAACATCCTGCATGATGTGATAATAATGATTGCGGATGTCAGTGGCTATATATATCAAAATAAATCACAGAAAAGGAATATTAGTGCACAAAAATAGATGCAAACAATATATACTGTACAAACTAAGACCTCATTCTGATATGATAAAATCTGAGACTCTTAGCCAATATATTTTGATCAAAACACATCTGTGCCCACCTACCCAGCGTCACGGTGGTCTCAGGTCAGGCAGGTCCTACGCTAAACCTAACCATGCCAGTGGGCATCTATATCTAGGAGCGTGGACGCCGCACATATAGGCGTGTTGCTCCTAGTAACCTCTACGTGCATACAGCAACCAATGAGAGGAGGAGCAAACACACCTATATGTACCACACAATCAAGACGCTCAATTTGATAGGAGGAGCAAAAGTGCACAAGAATGCTACTCAAGATAAGCTAAGAGCGCATTCACACCTGAAGGTGCCACTCCCTCAGGTACATATTATAAACCAAGCAAAACTCATAGAAACAAAAAGATAAAAAACATCCTGCATGATGTGATAATAATGATTGCGGATGTCAGTGGCTATATATATCAAAATAAATCACAGAAAAGGAATATTAGTGCACAAAAATAGATGCAAACAATATATACTGTACAAACTAAGACCTCATTCTGATATGATAAAATCTGAGACTCTTAGCCAATATATTTTGATCAAAACACATCTGTCCCCACCTACCCAGCGTCACGGTGGTCTCAGGTCAGGCAGGTCCTACGCTAAACCTAACCATGCCAGTAGGCATCTATATCTAGGAGCGTGGTTGCCGCACATATAGGCGTGTTGCTCCTAGTAACTTCTACGTGCATACAGCAACCAATGAGAGGAGGAGCAAACACACCTATATGTACCACGCAATCAAGACGCTCAATTTGATAGGAGGAGCAAAAGTGCACAAGAATGCTACTCAAGATAATTTAAGAGCACATTCACACCTGAAGGTGCCACTCCCTCAGGTACATATTATAAACCAAGCAAAACTCATAGAAAAAAAAAGATAAAAAACATCCTGCATGATGTGATAATAATGATTGCGGATGTCAGTGGCTATATATATCAAAATAAATCACAGAAAAGGAATATTAGTGCACAAAAATAGATGCAAACAATATATACTGTATAAACTAAGACCTCATTCTGATATGATAAAATCTGAGACTCTTAGCCAATATGTTTTGATCAAAACACATCTGTGCCCACCTACCCAGCGTCACGGTGGTCTCAGGTCAGGCAGGTCCTACGCTAAACCTAACCATGCCAGTCAGCATCTATATCTAGGAGCGTGGACGCATTCTTGTGCACTTTTGCTCCTCCTATCAAATTGAGCATCTTGATTGCGTGGTACATATAGGTGTGTTTGCTCCTCCTCTCATTGGTTGCTGTATGCACGTAGAGGTTACTAGGAGCAACACGCCTATATGTGCGGCGTCCACGCTCCTAGATATAGATGCCCACTGGCATGGTTAGGTTTAGCGTAGGACCTGCCTGACCTGAGACCACCGTGACGCTGGGTAGGTGGGCACAGATGTGTTTTGATCAAAATATATTGGCTAAGAGTCTCAGATTTTATCATAACCATGCCAGTGGGCATCTATATCTAGGAGCGTGGACGCCGCACATATAGGCGTGTTGCTCCTAGTAACCTCTACGTGCATACAGCAACCAATGAGAGGAGGAGCACACACACCTATATGTACCACGCAATCAAGATGCTCAATTTGATAGGAGGAGCAAAAGTGCACAAGAATGCGTCCACGCTCCTAGATATAGATGCCTACTGGCATGGTTAGGTTTAGTGTAGGACCTGCCTGACCTGAGACCACCGTGACGCTGGGTAGGTAAGCACAGATGTGTTTTGATCAAAATATATTGGCTAAGAGTCTCAGATTTTATCATATCAGAATCAGGTCTTAGTTTATACAGTATATATTGTTTGCATCTATTTTTGTGCACTAATAGTCCTTTTCTGTGATTTATAATTATGAGTTAACACAAAATTAATACCATCCAAAATAAATTGTAATTGATCTACCTCTAGGTCTGCTTTTTGTTATATCATTTTTGATACTGCCCGTATTTCTTGTTTGTGTTCTATACAAGTGTACAATGAACTGACATCTAGAGTCGCTAAGATCCAACCAGGTTTGTATTCCAAATTTTCAAATAGTTGAACTACAGTCGTGGTATCTTTCAAATAGGAGGGAACCTTCCTTACATACTGTTGTAAAAAATGATCCAAGTACTGGGAAAGGTTAGATGTCAACGGACCTATCCCAGATACTATGGGTCTGCCTGGTGGATTGTCTGGGTCCTTGTGCACCTTCGGGATACAATAAAACACTGGTAGTCTCTTTTGTGTCCCTACAATGAAGTCATATTCAGATTTATTTAAAATACCCTTTTCTCTAGCTTTTGTACACATATTTATCAATTCTTCATCGAAATGTTTCACTGGGTCTTTTTCTAACACTTGATATGTTATTGAATAAGATGATTGTCTATTGCATTCTTCTTCATATTTAGCCATATCCAGAATCACTCTTGTCCCTCCCTTATCGGCGGGGCAAATAGTATTCTGGAGATCTTTTTGTAGGCTTTTAATCACTTGAACTTCTTCTCGAGACATATTTTGTTTATTATTTCTATTATGCTTTACCCTTCTGATGTCTTTTTCTACGGCTCCTTTGAAGGCTAGTATTTCCTTACTTAACTCCTGTCTAAGATAAATTCTAGATTTTCGTTTTAAATCAACGTGTTTGTATGTGGTTGTGACCAGATTTTGGTGTGTCATGGGATTTTTCATATAGTCTTTTTTACAACACAATTTTCTTATATATTTTTTTCTATTCCCATGTACACATCAAACTTTTTTAAAGGTGCACTAGGTGCAAATTTTAATCCTTTACTTAAAAATTTTTTTTGATTATCACTCCAAATTTTCGTCTCTGGGCCTTTGTTTATGTCTCCCTCTTCGTGTTCTCTTTTTTTGCTGGGTGTTTGACCTCTCTGTATGTGAAATTGTGCTACTGTTGTGATGTTGTTTTTGTTTGTTTGCTGTGTCACCTGTGTTGTTAACGTTTGAGGAATTTATTTTGTGAACATGAACGTATTCGGAACTCTGAAATAGGGATGGTGTTTGTAAGGTAAGTGATTGACCCTGTTTTTTGTTTGTTCATAATTTTTGTGGTGTTTTTTTTTTAAAAGAAATGTCGGTTTTGGAGTTTTTTAGTGATCCTAATTGTTTGTTCTTGTAAATTTGTAATCTATTCTGTGTTGGTATATGCATCTGACTTGATTGATTTTGTTTATTCATCTCAGTAGCTATATTTGGTGACTTGTTGGTAGTGATAGAAAATTTATTAGTAGTGATAGAGAATTTTTTTTTGTATTATCTCCTGGTCTATGTTATCTAATTTTTTAAAAAGACTGCTTTGTAAATTTAAACATTCTTCATGTTTATTAAATGTGTCCATTTATATACGTGCCCTATTTGTTGTTCTAATTCCTCAATTATTTGTGTTCTTCTTTGTATAACCAATTTTACCAATTGCAACTTAAAAAAACATTCCCATTGGGAGTCAAAATCTGGATTTGATACATCGGTAGCTGGTGTTTTAAATAAAGTCAGACCCTTTGGTGTAATTCCACATTTTAAATATTGCGATAATGATTTCACCTACCATTGTTGTCTTAGTTGTTTTACCAATAATTTTTCAAGGGCCTTAAAAGTTTCTGACATTATTGGATTATTTTTTTCTGTATTTTTTACACCATTATTTCTAGAGATGAGCGAATCATCCAAAATTCGCTTTGCCAAATGTTTGTCAAACTTTTCAAAAGATTCATACCTCATACGAATCTATTTGGTGAAGCTGCGTACAAATCATATGTTATTATGTGGTGTTTTGCGCACTAATAATGAACGTACAGTTGTTAAAGGTATGCAACTTATGTGAACACATACGCATAAGTGTACAAATTGCGTACGAATCCTCAGCGTACTATTGTCTAGCGATTGCATAATACACAGGCACGCATGACGCTAGGCTTTGCTTGAGCGGAATGGTGGAGCAGGAGGAACGCTCTGAGACTGACCCCTGGCTACATGATACTGTATCAGCAGATAAAAGCAGATCATCCGGCTGTGATTTAGATGAGTGTGCCAAGCCACTCCATTATCTCATACACTTTCTCCTCCACTACAATTTTGCGCCTTGGTGGGTTAGCCTGGTGGAACAGTGGCCAACTATTGCGAATTGTACAAGTAGAATCTCCGGCTACAGTCCCTTTGGCACTGCTGCCCTGTGCCACCTTCTCCTTTTTTTTGGAGCTCGAGGTCTGGTTGGAACCCTTTTGCTTTTCAATGCCAGACATTTTCACTTGACTGTGGCCCTGCAGCTGGTCTTTGTCTCTCTCCCTGTCTCTCTCCCTGCCTGATTATTTCTAGCCCTGCACTGGCCCTGCAGTATCCCTGATATGTGTAATATGGATTCCCAGAACACTTACACCCGTATTTTAACACAAGAGTTCACTGTCTCTCAGAACTTCACAGACAGTGCTTTTGCTCGTCTCAGCAGTCGCAGTGCAACTGATGCGTGACTGGCTTACCGAGCCTGTGAGCCAATCAGAGCAAGCCCTTCCCACTAGGTCAGGTGACCGCTTTCTTCCCGGGCTTTTTGCGGGCTTTTTACGAACAAACAGTAAAAGTTCGCTAATTAGCTGAGTTCGTACGCATCAGCGTATAAAGTAACTTATACGTAGCATTAGCGTACAATTTATTGGACAAGTACGTAGCGAATGCATAGAAAGCTTTAAGAACATTTTCGAATCTAACTAAGTGAATCTCAAAAAATCCAGATTCGCTTCGCAGTGGAAAATTTCCGAGATTCGTATTGAATCTACGAAGCGGCAAATAGATTTGCTCATCTCTAATTATTTCCCTCATTATACAGTACGTAAAACAATAATTATCAATTATGTCTTTGTTTTTCATATACTGCCATATATCCATATCTGCGAAAATCCCTAAAAAATAACTACAACACAATCAATATCACTCTTCAAAAATACTAAATATGTTAACTGTTCAGGTAGCAAACCTTCAAGCTGGGCTTTAGATAAAAGTACAAAAAAGTGAATATAGAGGTGCTCACCTGAACCGAGCTCGACCTGCTAAAGCCAAATTAGCTACTGTATAATAATACAAAATAAGATAAAACTGTGGTCAGCTCAAAATGTAACCAATTTGGTATTTATTACAAAATAAAACGTGTTAAAACAACAATATAAAAACAATATATAAATGTTCACATATACTCCTGGCTTATTATCACAGTCCCCTTAATGATTTCAGGTGCGGAGCTCTCGCATGGAGTTGAAACCAGATGGTATGTGGCGGTTCAGAATGTTCCTTCTGTTCATCCACAATAATTCTTAAGTCCACGTGGTGGATTATATTTTTATATTTGCATAGTCTTATGAGATCACACAGTTAGTGTTGTTAATAATTCAGCGCTTCTTACCAATAGCGCAAGCATATAGGGTATGGTGCTTGAGCGCTTCTTACCAATACCCCCAATGCAGTATTCGATGGATTTTAAGGTACAGTGAGCGGGAAATACACTTTGTGCAGGTGGAGATGTTCCGTTTCCTGGAGCTCCCGGCTGTATATTTCTGCGCTCATATTGACCTAGCGCATGCGCCTTTAGTGAGACCGGACGCCAAGCTCCGCTGTTCACCTCCACACAATCAGTGTCTCTCTCTTGTTATCACCCTTCCATAGGGGCCGGTATTACAGTTCATAAGGATAAATAGCGCTTATATCCTATGTTTGAATAGTTAAGTCACTTGATATCTCTCTATGCTTCAAAAGAAAACCGCAGCATCCACACCAGACGCATTTCGAAACTAATACCGTTTCTTCCTCAGAGGTGAATGAATACTAAGGGACTGACTCCTCCTTATATCACACTAATGAAATTGCTAAAAACAGGACTGGATTATAAAAAGCCACAGTGTTGTGTTCACATTCATTCGCACATAGCGCCCAGCTCCACATGGATATATACGTATATTTATCTATCAGGGCAGTATATACTAGAACCTATAATAAATGACACTTATTGTCTACAACCATGCATTATAATCATGTAATAAACCCCTATAGACATACCATGTTTCTAAATTGCCATCTAATTCTTAGGTTGTTATTATGCTTTTAAATTATATTTATAACCCTACCAATGTTATTAGCAACATAAAAAATTGCAAAAAAACTAAATAATTTTTTAAATTTTTCAATCCAGAATCAAGAATTGATAAATATGTGTACAAAAGCTAGAGAAAAAGGTATTTAAAAAAAAATCTGAATAGGACTTCATTGTAGGGACACAAAAGAAACTACCAGTGTTTTATTGTATCCCGAAGGTGCACAAGGACCCAGACAATCCACTGGGCAGACCCATAGTATCTGGGATAGGTCCGTTGACATCTAACCTTTCCCAGTACTTGGATCATTTTTTACAACAGTATGTAAGGGAGGTTCCCTCCTATTTGAAAGATACCACGACTGTAGTTCAACTATTTGAAAATATTGGTAAGAAGTGCTCAAGCGCCATACACTATATGGTTGCGTTATTGGTAAGAAGCGCTGAATTATTAACACCATTAACTGTGTGATCTCATAAGACTATGCAAATATAAAAATATAATCCACCATGTGGATTTAAGAATTATTGTGGATTAACAGAAGGAACATTCTAAAACGCGGCATACCATTATCTGCTTTCAACTCCGTGCGAGAGCTCCGCACCTGAAAGCCAGGAGTATACACTCACCGGCCACTTTATTAGGTACACCTGTCCAACTGCTCGTTAACACTTAATTTCTAATCAGCCAATCACATGGCGGCAACTCAGTGCATTTAGGCATGTAGACATGGTCAAGACAATCTCCTGCAGTTCAAACCGAGCATCAGTATGGGGAAGAAAGGTGATTTGAGTGCCTTTGAACGTGGCATGGTTGTTGGTGCCAGAAGGGCTGGTCTGAGTATTTCAGAAACTGCTGATCTACTGGGATTTTCACGCACAACCATCTCTAGGGTTTACAGAGAATGGTCCGAAAAAGAAAAAACATCCAGTGAGCGGCAGTTCTGTGGGCGGAAATGCCTTGTTGATGCCAGAGGTCAGAGGAGAATGGGCAGACTGGTTCGAGCTGATAGAAAGGCAACAGTGACTCAAATTGCCACCCGTTACAACCAAGGTAGGCAGAAGAGCGTCTCTGAACGCACAGTACGTCGAACTTTGAGGCAGATGGGCTACAGCAGCAGAAGACCACACAGGGTGCCACTCCTTTCAGCTAAGAACAGGAAACTAAGGCTACAATTTGCACAAGCTCATCGAAATTGGACAGTAGAAGATTGGAAAAACGTTGCCTGGTCTGATGAGTCTCGATTTCTGCTGCGACATTCGGATGGTAGGGTCAGAATTTGGCGTCAACAACTTGAAAGCATGGATCCATCCTGCCTTGTATCAACGGTTCATGCTGGTGGTGGTGGTGTCATGGTGTGGGGAATATTTTCTTGGCACTCTTTGGGCCCCTTGGTACCAATTGAGCATCGTTGCAACGCCACAGCCTACCTGAGTATTGTTGCTGACCATATCCATCCCTTTATGACCACAATGTACCCAACATCTGATGGCTACTTTCAGCAGGATAATGCGCCATGTCATAAAGCTGGAATCATCTCAGACTGGTTTCTTGAACATGACAATGAGTTCACTGTACTCAAATGGCCTCCACAGTCACCAGATCTCAATCCAATAGAGCATCTTTGGGATGTGGTGGAACGGGAGATTCGCATCATGGATGTGCAGCCGACAAATCTGCGGCAACTGTGTGATGCCATCATGTCAATATGGACCAAAATCTCTGAGGAATGCTTCCAGCACCTTGTTGAATCTATGCCACGAAGAATTGAGGCAGTTCTGAAGGCAAAAGGGGGTCCAACCCGTTACTAGCATGGTGTACCTAATAAAGTGGCCGGTGAGTGTATGTGAACATTTATATATTGTTTTTATATTGCTGTTTTAACACGTTTTATTTTGTAATAAATACCAAATTGGTTACATTTTGAGCCGACCACAGTTTTATCTTATTTTGTATTGTTATTATAGCTAATTTGGCTTTAGAAGGTCGAGCTCGGTTCAGATGAGCACCTCTATATTCACTTTTTTTAGAAAAACGAATATATAACCGCCTCTCTGCTCCTCCTCCGGGTGCCATCACTCTTTGTTTAGCACTATGTCCTGACATCACACATCTTATGCGCAATGCACCCTGGAGCAGAGCATTGTCAGGCCATAGTGCAGCATCCCCCATCCTCCACAGCATTTTCCCTCATACACTGAGCACTCACATCCTCCTTAGTATCTGCCCTCATACACTGAGCACCCCTCCCCACAGTATATCCCCTCTTACACTGAGCACCCACCACAGCATCTCCTCTCATACACTGAGCTCCCTCCATCCCCCACAGTATCTCTCCTCATACACTGAGCACCAGGGTTGCCAACCGTCCGTAAATTTATGGACAGTCCGCAAAAGCCCACTGTTTTTGTCTGCCGTCCGTAGCGTCCGGCAGAAAAAAACAGCGTCCGTAAAGTTTATGGCCAGAACCCCGAATTCTGCACTGCACATGCGTACTTGTGCAGCGCAGAAAGGAGAAGTTACTGGCTGGCTCGGGAGACCAGGGCTGAGCGGCGCAGACTTACTCAGCAGGCAAGCAGCAGAAGTGAAAGACAGGAGTAGGAGGAACAGGAGGGCAGGAGGAGGTGTCCCCTCCCCGTCACACACCACTGGCCACCAATGAAATTGCAGCTTTCTTTCCCACACGGGCAGATTGATTCGGACTGCACAGCACAACAGCTGCAGTGCAGGGGAAGATCACAGTGGCAAATAGGCTGTCCTTCAATCCTGTCTCCTGAACAGTGAGTGAGACTAGCTTCAGGCAGGGAATATACCATTAGGGGTATGGTAGAAGACTGGGAACAAGGGGTAGCCATTTTATGTGAAAAGGAGTTATTATATGCTCACTTGTTCAGGAATGCTTGTGCTGCCTATGACTTGTTCTCAGCCTTATGCAGCACAAGCATTCCACAGCAAGTGAGCATATAAATAACCCCTTTCCACATGAAATGCTGCCCCTTGTTCACAGTCTTCTGACTTAAAGGCAAGCAGGCTCAGCTGCTGGGCTATCTAAACTACTGGGGGCACTATGGTAACTCTAAACTACTGGCGCACTATTGGGGCTATCTAAACTACTAGGGCACTATGGGGACGATCTAAACTACTGTGGGCACTATAGGGGGCTATCTAAGCTCCCCAGGGCACTATAGAGGGCTATCTAAACTACTGGGGACACTATGTGGGGTATCTAAACTACTGGGGGCTCTATGGGAACTATCTAAACTACTGGTGGCAGCACTCCAAAAGTTCAATTGCGAAGTGTATTTATTCTTTTTTAGGCGAACATAGTGCACAACATGTGTACGAGCGACGTTTCGGGCTGACAGAAGCCCTTCATCAGGCTGGTGTGCAAACAAACAAATATATAATGTATTAAGTACGAAACATAATAAATCAATGATATAAGTAAACATTATTCATACAGCAATTTCAATCATGATTCTTTAACAAGTAGCCCACAAAATATGTCACGGGTGCAGGGGAAGACCATGATTCAAGGACCAAGCTGTCATGTATTATTCCCCTTCTATACTTCAATGTGCTAATCCATACTCCATAATATATTAATATATGTGAAGTCATGTAAGAAGGAGCATGATTGAACTTCTAGAAAACGTATACACATAGTGGGCTTCGTAAATGTGGATATACAATAGGAAGGTATATACTGGTGACATTTAGGCATGATGGTAATAATGCTGGATGAATAACGATAGTTAGGAAATGCTAGGATGAGAACAAGCATGATCAAGTAGTACAAAAGAGCAGGCGCTTACCAGAAGGATGTTGTGACAGCGTTAAGCAGATCGGCTATGAGGCCGGGGCGGGCGCTATAGGCATCTAAGTAGCGTGCAAGTGACGCCGTCATCATCCCTAGCCGAGGGGCGGGTCGTCACGCAGGAGGCCGCGCAGGTCTGCTGTGTCAACAGCTGATGCTGTAAAAGTGGGCGGATCGGAACCAGTGAGGCTCCAGACTTGAGAAAGCGCTCGGGGAGCGCGCAGGGATGCGGGCGCAGGCGTGTAAATATCCAAGGCTGCCATTGCCATCTTGGGTCTGGTGGCGCATGCGCACTGGATGTGTATCCAACAGCCGCCATCTTGGAATAGGGCAAATTGCCCTTATTTCCATAAAATGACTATCACAGCAGTAAAAATCTCGAGAATGGAGGAAAATGTATAGCACATGAGTGAGTAAAGGGTGGAACTTAGGACTAATTGTAGAAATTAGTAGGATAGGACACAAACATGGGCAATAAAACGTACCATATATATGAAACATATGTGTACATGTATCCATATATGGTATAGTATTCTATGCAGAACCACATATGTAAAAGGCATGGGAAATGGCATAATTAACTCTACATCTATAGACATCAGGGGCGTAGCAATAGGGGAAGCAGGGGAAGCAGCTGCTTTGGGGTCCAGACCCACAAGGGGCCCCCTCAGGAGGGAGACTAAAAGATTTTATTGTCAGGTCCCCCTCAACAGTATTATACAATGACATTATATACAGTGACACTATAGAAAGCGGATGGAGCGGCTGTCAGGCCTTGTCTGGGAGAGCTCAATCTTGACTAGCCACAAGAGTGAGGGTTGCATGTGAGTTCGAGGTTGCGAGGAAGTTTCTGGGGGGGCCCCATTCAAAAATTTGCTGTGGGGCCCAGTTAGTTGTAGTTACGCCACTGCATTATATACAGTGACACTATAGAAAGCGGATGGAGCGGCTGTCAGGCCTTGTCTGGGAGAGCTCAATCTTGACTAGCCACAAGAGTGAGGGTTGCATGTGAGTTCGGGGTTGCGAGGAAGTTTCTGGGGGGGCCCCATTCAAAAATTTGCTGTGGGGCCCAGTTAGTTGTAGTTACGCCACTGATAGACATGGTAGGAAGCAGTTGCAGTATATGTACAACGGTGGAATAGAGGTATACTTATGGTGGATTTGATTCCCTGGAGATAGGAAAAATGGCAATGTGCACTATAGGTGGAATGATGTCAGTGAGCCCATTCTCCCAGAAGAATGTATAAGATCCTGTGGATAAAGAGGTTGAGAGGTTAAAGTACATGCTTGAGACACATGTCAAAGGCAATAGTGCTGTAGATAATTGTCATATTTTTAATCCAAGCAATAATCATTATTTAGGCCCGTAGGATGTAGCGTGGTGAGACGCCGGATCCAGGCCATCTCTTTCTCCCTTAGCTGGTATTCACGGTCACCACCCCTTCTCAGTGGTGGAATCCAGTCAATTATCTGAAAGCGTAATTGGCTGACGGCATGTCTAAATGTGACAAAGTGTTCTACCAAAGGGGCATCCTCTCTGCATGTCCTTATGTTGGATTTATGTTGACAAATCCTATCTTTGATTCTTTCGGTCGTTTTGCCCACGTAGCTGAGGCCACACGGGCATTTGATAAGGTACACTACATAAGTAGACAAGCATGTGTAATGGCCGTTTATATGAAAAATCCTACCGACATTGCATTTTTAGACGTGCATTTGAGGGTAAGGAACAACAAGCTTACCACTGACATATACAGTAAACCAACTGACAAAAATAGCCTGTTGAAATTTAATAGCCACCATCCACCCGGTCTTATCAGATCCCCTCCAAGATGGCGCCTGTTGGATACACATCCAGTGCGCATGCGCCACCAGACCCAAGATGGCAATGGCAGCCTTGGATATTGACACGCCTGCGCCCGCATCCCGGCGCGCTCCCCAAGCGCTTTCTCAAGTCCGGAGCCTCACTGGTTCCGATCCGCCCACTTTTACAGCATCAGCTGTTGACACAGCAGACCTGCGCGGCCTCCTGCGTGACGACCCGCCCCTCGGCTAGGGATGTTCTTTTGTACTACTTGATCATGCTTTTTCTCAGCCTAGCATTTCCTAACTATCGTTATTCATCCAGCATTATTACCATCATGCCTAAATGTCACCAGTATATACCTTCCTATTGTATATCCACATTTACGAAGCCCACTATGTGTATACGTTTTCTAGAAGTTCAATCATGCTCCTTCTTACATGACTTCACATATATTAATATATTATGGAGTATGGATTAGCACATTGAAGTATAGAAGGGGAATAATACATGACAGCTTGGTCCTTGAATCATGGTCTTCCCCTGCACCCGTGACATATTTTGTGGGCTACTTGTTAAAGAATCATGATTGAAATTGCTGTATGAATAATGTTTACTTATATCATTGATTTATTATGTTTCGTACTTAACACATTATATATTTGTTTGTTTGCACACCAGCCTGATGAAGGGCTTCTGACAGCCCGAAACGTCACTCGTACACATGTTGTGCACTATGTTCGCCTGAAAAAGAATAAATACACTTCGCAATTGAACTTTTGGAGTGCTGTCTCTCTTTATATACAAGAAAGACTGTGTCCCTTAGGTGGAGCAAGGGTCCAAAACTCAGACGTGCACCCACCACTTGCCAAAAATTGGATGTGTGCTGTGACCTCATCAGAATAATTATATAAACTACTGGGGCACTATGGGGACGATCTAAACTACTGGGGGCACTATTGGGGCTATCTAAACTACTGGGGGCACTATGGTAACTATCTAAACTACTGGGGCACTATGGGGGCTATCTAAACTACTAGGGCACTATGGGGACAATCTAAACTACTGGGGGCACTATGGGGACAATCTAAATTACTGGGGCACTAGAGGGGACCATTTAAACTACTGGGGGCACTGTAAGGTAAATTATAATTACTGGTAGCATTATAGTGGGACCTTATTTCTGGGAGCACTACTGTAGGTACTAAAAATTGTTTCTATTATGGGGAATTATTACTACTACCACGGGTACTATTGGGGGTGTTATTATTTGGTACAATATGGGGGGCACTACTGCTAACATGGCTACTTTTGTGAAGCATTATCACTATTGGGGCACTATTACTAATGAGGACACTCTGGGAGAGAATTATTAGTATTAGGCCTCATGCACATGAACGTATTTTGTTTCCGTGTCCGTTCCGTTTTTTTTGCGGATAGGATACGGACCCATTCATTTCAATGGGTCTACAAAAAATACTGACAGCACACTGTGTGCTGTCCGCATCAGTATGTCCGTTCCGTGGCCCCGCAAAAAAAATAGAACATGTCCTATTCTTGTCCGTTTTGCGGACAAGGATAGGCATTGTTACAATGGATCCGCAAAAAAAAACAGAAACACGGATGTCATATGGAACGTCATCCGTTTTTTTTGCGGATCCGCAATTTGCGGACCGCAAAACACATACGGTCGTGTGCATGAGGCCTTAGGCTTCATTCACACGACCGTATGTGTTTTGCGGTCCACAAATTGCGGATCCACAAAAAAAATGGATGACGTTCCGTATGGCATCCGTGTTTCCGTTTTTTTTGCGGATCCATTGTAACAATGCCTATCCTTGTCAGCAAAACGGACAAGAATAGGACATGTTCTATCTTTTTTGCGGAACGGAAATACGGACATACGGAAACGGAATGCACACAGAGTACCTTCAGTTTTTTTTGCGGACCCATTGAAATGAATGGTTCCGCATACGGTCCGCAAAAAAACGGAACGGACACGGAAACAAAATACGGTCGTGTGAATGAAGCCTTAGTGGGACTTTGGAGCACTGTAACTATATGGGGGCCTACGGCACTGTTATATCTACAGTATAATATCTGGGGACATTGGGGAGCACAGCGGGTGCAGTATTGGGGGTAGCAGCAAGATGACACTGCTGGGACACCAGGAGGAGGAGGAGGATGTTAGAAAAGTGGGGAATCTAAAGTATCTTTGTGTCAAACTCTGCAGAGAGAAGAAGTGGCTGAAAGAACCTGTCATGGTGGTCTGGACCGAATATAGAAGATGAGAAAAGAGAACATCTACATCAGGGAGACGTCGCTGATTTAAGAGGTATATGGTGCTGCAGGGGCGTAGCTAAAGGCTCATGGGCCCTGGTGCAAGGGTTCAGCTTGAGCCCCCCTTCCCTCAGTACTTTGTGGCCAGGGGCAGGGGAGCACATAGCCTTCTTGCTGCCTGAGGCAAAAATTTAAATGCTCCAAGCCCCCTCATGCCAAATTCTTGTCCTAACTGATTCCCTCCAGTCAGAGGTGTAACCTGACCTGCATGCACTTTATAATTCTGGAGTCTTCTTATGTGGCACAGGGGTCTTTGGGCCCCCTCAGGCTCCTGGGCCCGGTAGCGACTGC
Organism: Rhinella marina; assembly: GCA_900303285.1. NCBI lineage: Eukaryota > Metazoa > Chordata > Amphibia > Anura > Bufonidae > Rhinella > Rhinella marina. The sequence continues at coordinate 48,614 of ONZH01017018.1, forward strand.
TATCTCTATACCCCCTATAGCTACGCCCCTCTGGTGTTGTATCATCTTGTATGTTTGGTATTGGTGAATGTAATGTCCATCTAAATATGTCTCACCTATGTCCTCAGAGCAATTCTCTGCATCTCTGGTCTGTTAATAAACTGCAGCAAGGGCTTGCTGGTGCATGGTATGTCACTACTGCAGCCAATCACCAGTCAGTGGTCTAATGCTGAGGATTGGCTGCACTGGGAACATGCCATACACCTGCATATCAGTGTGCACATCACCAACATTGTGACAGATGTGCACACTTGCCCATTACATCCCTGTCAGTCTTTGTTTACATGGCCACAGCAATGATGTCACATGCATCATCACTGCAGCCATATAAACAAAGCACTTAGACTACAGCGGTTTTTTCTATATGCTGCTGACATATTTGTGTGTGTCCTGTAAAAAGGGGTGGGGTGTATGTCCGTAAAAAATTTGGACTGTCCGCGAATTTTGCTTCAGTTGTCCAGCATTTCCCTTCGTATACTGAGCACCCCCTCTCTCCTCACTCACTGAACATCCTTCATGTACAGGCTCCAGCACATTTACATTATGGTTCATACTCACTGTAAAGAAAGTTCCTCACAGGTCTGCTGCCATCTGGAGTGAATCTTCCTCTGATAAGCTCCACCTCTTCCTCACACTGCTTCACACTGGCCCCGACTCCATGCCTGACGTTTTCCAACAGGCATCAGAGAAGAGCACCAGCACTAGCTGTACTCATTGTTTCTTGAGCCTCAATGGAAGCGCTCATTAGTTACTTGCCTTCTGGCCCTGCTGCTGATCATCTGTAGACACCGGCGCCCCTTCTACTTGGAGTGATGTGCCCCATGTGCTGGCACCCCTTGCCCAGCCCTAGAAACGTCCCTGTGGTTCAGCATTGTCTTGCTGAAATCTTCAAGGATTTCTTTGATAGAGACGTTGTCTGGGACCATATGTTTGTTCTATGTTTGTTCTAAAACCTCTACATATTGTTCGGCTTTCCAGAAGTGTGAGCTGCCCACATCATAGGCAATAATGCAACCCCACACCATCAGAGATGCAGGCTTTTGAACCATGTGCTGATAACTAGCTGGATAGTCCCACTCTTCTTCAGTCAACAGAACAGAGCTTCCATCTTTTCAAAAAAGAATTTTAAAATTTGATTCATCTGACAACAGAACAGTTTTCTATTTTGCCTCTGTAGCAAGCTCCTGAGAAGCCAGAGTGGAGGATGGAAGTGTTAATCAGTCAAGTGGCTTTCCTCACACCTTTGCTTCCTAGAACTGTGCAGTGGAAAAAGGACACACCCTTTCTTTGCTCAGGGCACACGCTGGTTCTAGGTTCTTCCCTGATGAAAGCTTTGCTGTCCATGATGTTAAGTGTTTGTATCGGTGCAAGGCAGGGCCTGTAAAGTGCAATGGCTGGCGTATGGTCCAAGAGTCAGTAACCATGCCAGATTTAACAGAATAAACGTCTCTCTTTACAGTAGTGCAAAATGGGAGTTGTAGTTAGGTTTGAGCGAATCAAAGTATCTGAAGTGGACTTCGATCTGAATTTCAGGGAAATTTCCATTCGCCGCAAAGCCGAATTTCCCTGTGCTTCGTGGTAATGAATCCATTTTCCCTGAAATGGCATTTAAAAAAAAATAAATACTCACCTCATCCATTTGAGCACAAAGAGACTGCAGCAGGAAGCTTGATTGAAGAACCCACGTGAAATCTCGTGCGTGGTGAAGTATGACCTCACCACACCTTCCAGTGTGACATCATCACGCATCGTGCAAGATTTTCTACGGGATCTTCAATCAAGGTGGCCGTGGTGACCTCTTCACGCTCAAATGGATTAGGTGAGTATTATATATTTTTTTAAACTTCTGAAATGCGCCATCTGATGGGTTCAGTGACAGGGGGTGGCACAATCACCATTCCCCGTCATTGTGACCGCTACTTATAAATAAAGAAGCTGAACTCTTGCACCAGGGCACATTAGCTACACCTCTGTCCCCAGATACTTGACATATGGCTTCCTCTTTGCATGATATAGCTTTAAATTGCATTTGTGCATTGCATGGCGAACTGTGTTCACAGACAATGATTTCTGGAAGTGTTCCTGAGCCCCTTGCAGTGATTTCAAGTTCAAAATCATGCATGTTTTAAATGGTGTCACCTGAAGGCCCGTAGATCACACACATCCAATATTGACTGTTGACCTTGTCTCTTGCGCGCATAAATTTCTCCACAGTCTCTGAATCTTTTTATGATATTATGTACTACAGATGACGGGATATTCAAATTCTTCAATATTTTATGTCAAGTAACATTTTTCTAATTAATTATTCCACAATTATCAGAAGCAATTTTTTGCAGATTGGTGAACCTCTCTTGATGTAGTAGTGATTTAGTAGCAAATTGGTCATCTGGCTGTTTTTTTATTAGAATCTCTTACTTTTCCAGCCTTTTGTTAAGATGCATTGCTCTCAGCAAGTTCTAAAATAGTTAGTCTCATTTTAAACATCATATATGTGTTAGATTGGCAAATCATTGCATTGTTTTATTTACATTATATACAGCATCCCAACTGTTAAATTGGTGTATATATATATATATATATATATATATATATATATATATTCCTAAAGGTGCTATTGACATGAAATTCTCACCAGATGTCGGTAACAACCCATTCAATCCACACAGGCAAAGAAATCAAACCATAGATGTCTATAAATTAAGTTATGTGTAATAATAAGAAATGACACAGGGAAAAAGTATTGAACGCTTGAAGAAAGAGAGGTGCAAAAAGCCATGGAAAGTCATGACATCAGCTGAAATATATCAGTAATTAGAAAGCAATCCCGCCACTTAGTGAAAAATAATATCAGCTGGTTCAAGTGATGGCCTATAAAAAGGTGTCTCATTACCAAGGTGCCACACAAGAAACATCTCATGATGGGAAAAACCAGTGAGCTCTCTCTAGACCTTTGCCATCTTATTGTTGCAAAACATACTGATGGCATCGGTTAGAGAAAAATTTCTAAACTACTGAAGGTTTCAGTGAGCAATATTGGGGACATAATCCAGAAGTGGAAAGAACATCATTTCACCATAAACCGGCCATGGTCAGGTGCTCCCCACAAGATTTCAGACAAAGGAGTGAAACGAATTATCAGAGGAGTTGCCCAAGAGCAAAGGACCAGCTGTGGAGAGCTACAGGAAGGCCTGGAATCAGCAGGTACAATTGTTTCATAGAAAACAATAAGAAATGCTCTTAATCTCCATGGCCTGTATGCACGCTAACCCCGTAATACTCCATTGCTGAACAAAAAGCATGTTCAAACATGTTTAAAGTTTGCTCAACAACATTTAGACAAGCCTGTGAAATACTGGGAGAATATTGTGCTGGTCAGAGGAGACCAAAATTGTTTTTTTGGATGCCATAATACACACCATGTTTGGAGGCCAAAAAGCACTTCATATCACCCCAAAAACACCATACCAACAGTGAAGTTTGAAAGTGGGAACATCATGGTGCAGGGCTGTATTTCAGCATATGGCACTGGCAAACATCACATAATTGAAGGAAGGATGAATAGACAAATGTACCGAGACATTCTTGATAAAATCTAATGCCATCTACCAGGATGATAAAGATGATACGAGGGTGGACATCTCAGCGAGACAATAATCCCAAACACATAGCCAAGGAAACTCTCAACTGGTTTCAGAGAAAGAAAGCTGCTAGAATAGCTTAGACAATCGCCTGACCTGAATCCATTAGAAAATCTATGCAAGGAACTAAAGCTCAGAGTTCATAGAAGGAGCCCACGGAACCTTCAGGATTTGGAGAGTGTTTGTGTGTAATAATGGGCCAAAATCACACCTGAGTGATGCATGCTACTAGTTTCTCCATACAGGAGACATCTTGAAGCTGTCATCACCAACAAAGGCTTTTGTACGAAGTATTAAATAAATTTCAGTAAGTGTATACTTTTATGGACATCTATGGTTTGATTTCTTTGCCTGTGTGGATTGAATGGCTTGTTACCGACATCTGGTGAGAATTTCATGTCAACAGCACCTTTACAAATATAAGTACTTAGAAAATTGATGATGTGTTCAATACTTAATTTACCTGCTTGGTGTGCGTATATATATATATATATATATATATATATATATATATATATATATATACAGCAACACAGTCAATATGAAGAGAATGGGTGTAATTCCACAGGGCCCCAGGCATGAGGTCCACTCCTTGATCGAAATAGCAATAAAATAAGGCAGCTTTCCAAAATCAGGTGAACAGTGTGCTGTACCTGCTTTATTCCCCACACTACGTTTCAGCCCAGCACAATGAGCCCTTTCAAGCAATGTGGTGATGTCATGTGAAGATTTTTTATACACATGATAATCATAGATAATCAATAAATCAGTAAGTGAAAAAACATATTTAAATTCATCTTTACATACAGTAGTTATAGTATATACATTTGATATACCTGTAATAAAGTGACACCCATGATGGATAAAGTGCATGTGCAATGATAAAATACAAACAAAATACATAGAAAGTACTAATGAATCAAAACTCACTGATCAACAGCAGTTGTGTAGATATCAATATATTACGTCAAATGTATAAAAGGTTGACAGCTACATAGGCGCAGTGGAGAACTACAATGTCTCAAAGGAGAGAAAGCACAGGCGCCACGATGAAGTAAGCGCCGTGGGCGTGCCTGAAACCATCCAGGATAGGCCAGATGTCAAGGGTCCACTGCGCATGCATCAGTCTACCAATCGCCCTGCAAAAAACAGTGACGTTGTGGTAACCATAGAAATGACTTAAACATTAGCTGTATAACTTAAATGCCCACACTCAGGAAGGGTCAGTGACATCCAAAAATCCAAAACAGAACAAACAGAAGAAAAATAAAATAAATACAAATATGACGACCTGGTTATTCACTCCCTGGGATAGATGGCAAGTCATACAATCATAACATTGTGTATACAAAAAACGGTGTCCACTCTGTGGAGGAACCATCTCTCCAGAGTTATAAACGAAGAAGGACCCTCACCATGATGTACAAAGACAGGTGTCACCCCACTCTATGATACAAGGAGAAGGCAGACCCCTTAATTAGTGACAGAGGATTAATTGGGCAATAGTAAAGTAAAAGTAAGGCAGTGTCTTAGAGATGAGCGAATCTATTCGCCGCTTTGTAGATTCGATACGAATCTTCGCAATTTTCTACTCCGAAGCGAATCCGGATCTTTTCAGATTCGCTCCGTTCGAATCTTAAATGTTCTTAAACCTTTGTATGCAAATGCTATGTACTTGTCCAATGAATTGTACGCTAATGCTAAGTATCAGTTAATTTATACGCTGATGCGTAAGAATTCAGTTAATTAGTGAACTTTTACTGTATGTTCGTTATTTGTGCAGAAATGTTTGCGGTGAGATTGGCAAAAAGCCCGGGAGGAACCCAGTCACCTGACGTAGTGGGAAGGGCCTGCTCTGATGGGCGCATAGGCTTGGTAAGCCATTGACGCATCAGTTGTGCTGCGACTGCTGAGATGAGCAGAAGCACTGTGAAGTTGTGAAAGACAGAGAACTGTTTTATGGAAATTGTGTGTTGTTCTGGGCATCCATAATAATACAGTCATGGCCAAAAGTTTTGAGAATGACACAAATATTATATTTTCACATGATCTGCTGCCCTCTGGTTTTTATGTGTGTTTGTCAGATGTTTTTATCACATACAGAAATATAATTGCAATCATATTATGAGTAACAAAAGCTTATATTGACAGTTAGAATGAGTTATTGCAGCAAGTCAATATTTGCAGTGTTGACCCTTCTTCTTCAGGACCTCTGCAATTCTCCCTGGCATGCTCTCAATCAACTTCTGGACCAAATCCTGACTGATAGCAGTCCAGTCTTGCACAATCAATGCTTGCATTTTGTCAGAATTTGTAGGTTTTTGTTTGTCCACCCGTCTCTTGATGATTGACCACAAGTTCTCAATGGGATTAAGATCTGGGGAGTTTCCAGGCCATGGACCCAAAATCTCTATGTTTTGTTCCCTGAGCCATTTAGTTATCACCTTTGCTTTATGGCAAGGTGCTCCATCATGCTGGAAAAGGCATTGTTGATCGCCAAACTGCTCTTGGACGGTTGGGAGAAGTTGCTCTCGGAGGACATTCTGGTACCATTCTTTATTCATGGCTGTGTTTTTAGGCAAGACTGTGAGAGAGACGATTCCCTTGGCTAAGAAGCAACCCCACACATGAATGGTTTCAGGATGCTTTACAGTTGGCATGAGACAAGACTGGTGGTAGCGCTCACCTCGTCTTCTCCGAATAAGCTGTTTTCCAGATGTCCCAAACAATCGAAAAGGGGATTCATCAGAGAAAATGACTTTACCCCAGTCCTCAGCAGTCCACTACCTGTACCTTTTGCAGAATATCAGTCTGTCCCTGATGTTTTTTCTGGAGAGAAGTGGCTTCTTTGCTGCCCTCCTTGAGACCAGGCCTTGCTCCAAGAGTCTCCACCTCACAGTGCGTGCAGATGCACTCACACCTGCCTGCTGCCATTCCTGAGCAAGCTCTGCACTGCTGGTAGCCCGATCCCGCAGCTGAAACACTTTTAAGAGACGGTCCTGGCACTTGCTGGTCTTTCTTGGGTGCCCTGGAGCCTTTTTGGCAACAATGGAACCTCTCTCCTTGAAGTTCTTGATGATGCGATAGATTGTTGACTGAGGTGTAATCTTTCTAGCTGCGATACTCTTCCCTGTTAGGCCATTTTTGTGCAGTGCAATGATGACTGTACGTGTTTCTTTAGAGATAACCATGGTTAACAGAAGAGAAACAATGATGCCAAGCACCAGCCTCCTTTTAAAGTGTCCAGTGGTGTCATTCTTACTTACTCATGACAGATTGATCTCCAGCCCTGTCCTCATCAACACCCACACCTGTGTTAATGGAGCAATCACTGAAACGATGTTAGCTGGTCCTTTTAAGGCAGGGCTGCAATGATGTTGAAATGTGTTTTGGGGAATAAAGTTCATTTTCTAGGCAAATATTGACTTTGCAAGTAATTGCTGTTAAGCTGATCACTCTTTATAACATTCTGGAGTATATGCAAATTGCCATTATAAAAACTGAAGCAGTAGACTTTGTAAAAATTAATATTTGTATTATTCTCAAAACTTTTGGCCATGACTGTACACATATCAGGGCCAGTGCAGGGCCAATGCAGGGCTAGTAATATTAATCAGGCAGGGAGAGAGACAGGGAGAGAGACAAAGACCTGCAGGGCCACAGTCAAGTAAAAATGTCTGGCATGGAAAAGCAAAAGGGTTCCACTTCCAGCCAGACCTCGAGCTCCAAAAAAAAAGAAGAAGGTGACACAGGCAAGCAGTGGGAAAGGATATGTAGCCGCAGCTTCTATCGGTGGAATTCGTAGTAGTTGGCCTCTGTTCCACCAGGGTAACCCACCAAGGCGCCAAATTGTTGTAGAGGAGAAAGTGGATGAGGTAGTGGAGTGGATGACTCACTCATCTCAATTGCAGTCGGATGACGTGCTTTCTTCTGCTGATACAGTATCATGTAGCCAGGGGTCAGACTCAGAGCGTTCCTCCTGCTCCACCATTCCGCTCCAGCAAAGCCCGTTATTTTTGCCACCTCTCAGCCTTCAGTGCCCCCTCCTAGTGGTGTCCCTTCTGCATTTTTTCAAATAAAAGGCCCATTGCACAATCCAGCAGATGTGGAGGAAAGCCTCCCTGATGATTTTTAGAGAGCAGTCAGAGTTTGGACTGCCCAGAAGAGGAGGTTGGTGGAGAACAGCTGATATTGCAGTCAGACAAAAGTGGTGGGGAATCTGATGATGATGAGTTAGACAAGAGGACCTGGATTTGGTGAGGAGGATTTGATCTCCGAGGAGGAGGGCGGTGGTAGTGGCAGCAACAGAGGACAGAGGTGAGTTAGGCCCAGGGCCAGGCCTGCCTTGGGAACTAGTGAAACCCCAAGTATAGTGGGGCTGGTATCAGGGTCTAAGCGTGCAAGGGCTACAAGCTTGGCCACCTCTGGAGGCCGAACGTCAGGAACGTCAGGTGTGTGGAAGTATTTCACCACTCTGCCGGGGGACATCAGCACGGCCACATGCAATTTCTGTAAGCAGAAATTGAGTCATGGGAAAGCCTCAAATGTAGGGACCACTGCTCTGTGGAACCATCTGAAGCCACGTCATGCCGCAAATTTGTCTAACCAAGGTGGATTACAGCAGCGCATTAATACTGAAGAGCTGGCTACTTCTCCCGGGGTCCCTTGCGTCAAGCAGCCCGCATCCAGGGGAGTAACTAGTACATACATCTTGTCATCAACCGTGTGTGTCTCTCCACCTCCTCTTACTCGTCAGCTGTCCATCGTCGAGTGCGTGGCCAGGAAGCAAGTTTACGCAACCAGCAATCCAATAGTGCGCAAACTTAATTCTCACCTGACCAAGTTGCTGGCTGTGCAGTCTCTGTCATACAATTTAGTTGATTGTACAGCTTTTAGGGAGCTGATGGCTTGCGCTCAGCCGCGCTGGCAGATCCCTAGCCGGCATTACTTTTCAAACAAAGCTATCCCCACCCTTTACTCGCATGTGGTAGACAATATAGGACGCTGCCTGCAGCTGTCTCTCTGCAGCACCGTGCACATCACGGTTGACACCTGGAGCAGTGCTTATGGCCAGGGGCAATACATGTCCTTTACGGCCCAGTGGCTGAATTTTTTGGTGGCAGCGAGGCAGGAAACCCCCAGCAACAGGGCCAATTGCTTTTGGCATCTCCATGCACTTTACAGCCAGGATTGCAGACCAGCCCACACTTATCCGCTCCCTCTTCCACCTCCATGGGCATTCCGCCTGCAGGAACATCAGGGCAGAGAGTTGACCCCCTCCTTCCTATCACATGTGCCAGATGAAACAATGCCACGTCATGTTAGATTTAATCTGTCTTGGCAAAACCAGCCACACAGACCAGCGCTTGCTGCATCACAATCAAGCAGCAAATAGCACGCTGGATGTCTCCCTGCCAGCTGGAAGTGGGCAAGGTCGTGAGTGACAACGGGACAAATATAGTGGCAGCGCTGAACTTGGGGCAATTCATGCATGCTCCATGTATGGCACATGTCCTAAATCTAGTGGTTCAGAGATTTCTCAAAACATTTACTGGCCTACGGACAGTGCTGGCAAAGTCACGGAAGCTTTGCACTCATTTGAGTCACTCCTATGTGTCCCGCAACACTCTTCTGGACTTGCAGCGGCAAAACGGTCTTCCGCCACACCGGTTGATAGGTGATGTGCCAACTCGGTGGAATTTCACGCTTCACATGTTGCAGCGGAGAGCAATGGATAACTTTGTCCAGCAGCAGCCAGAATCGTCGACCATAGGGAGCAGGTGTGGCTTAGATTTCCATCACTGGAGGCTGGTACAAGATGCCTGCACTGTGCTGAAGCCCTTTGAAGAAGCCACTAAATTGGTCAGCCGGGACTGCGGCGGTGTGAACGACACTGTTTCACTAATATTTGTCCTTGAAAAGACAATGTCGCTCATGCAGCAGGGGGCAATGGGGAAGGAAATCCTGGACATCTCTCTGCACGCCATGCTTTCAGTGTTGGGGAGCCCCAACAACCAAGTTCCATGGAGGTGCAGGAGGAGCATGAGGATGAGGAGCTTCAGGTAGAGGAGGGGGAGGGGAGGAGGAGGAGGAGTTTGATGATGACCAGGAGGAGAAACAGTTGGAGGAGCTGGAGGATGACGATGACACTTTCAGGGAGACTGAAGTGTCTCAGAGAGAGGCTGAGATGGAAAGAACTGGCTCCTCGGGCATGCTGTCCAGGATGGCGAGCTGTATGCTCACATGCTTACGGAGTGACAGGCATATCCTAAAAATAAGGCAGACTGACGAATACTGGCTTGCGATGCTTCTGGACCCGCGGTATCACTCCAACATGGGGGATTGTTTTCCACCCCAGGAAAGGGAGGAGAAATTAGCTTCATACCAGGAGAAGCTATGTACTAACTTGGCCACAGCTTTCAGCCAGCCCCAGCCTGCTGCCAGCATCTCTGAAAGGGAGGTCCGGCAGAGTCACCCACCTCCTGCCACAACCAGCAGCAGCCAGTTAAGCCTCATGAGTATGTATGATGCAACTATTTTTTTCCACCTCCCAACAGCCGCAGCCAAGTGAGCAGGCCCAGTCCGCCCGCCTCAACGAACAGGTTCAGGCTTACCTGCAGTCTGGCTCGCAAAGCCTCTTCTCAGACCCACTGGACTTCTGGGCAGCCAGAATACAACAGTGGCCGGAACTTGCCCACTATGCAATATAATATAATAATAACTTTCAGCAAAAAATAAATAAGTAAATGGCGGCCTTTGACGACGTCTGGCCATCATCGCCTGCAGCTCTCGGAGCTCCAGCTGCAGGCCGCGAATAAGCCGGGAGGCAGCATGGAGCCTGGTGTCAAAGCGGCGTAAGGCTGCCTCAACCTCAAAGTCTGCTGGGATATCTGTAGGGGTGGAAACAGTAATATAATTAGTATGATCTAGTTAAAGGGGTTGTCCCACAAAAACAATTCTAAACTTTCAAACCAGCACCTGGATAATACTTTAGCAATTGCATGTCATTAAATATTTGGTATATCTACTGATACGAGTTATTCAGTGACATGTATCTGTAGTGAGCCATTTTTTTTCTTTGAACTGCTCACTGAGAAGGCCACACATGGTCAGTTTGGGGTTTTTTCTTACTGGACACCCATACTGAGTGGTCTTCCCATGGTCCTGGGGAAAACCCCTCCCTGACGGTTGGAGCTACAAAAGATAAAACATAAATTTAACTTATATTTTGAGGATAGAAGGTCCACCCATTACACTTTTTATTTTACCTACCCTCTACTTCTGGAAGTTGGGCTGGTGGTGTTGGAGGGGCAGGTGGGGTCCTTTCTCGCTCGCTGTCAAAAATCATTAAATAATGGCATTACATTCAACTAATGAACAGTTGTAACTTCTGATGTTGATACATGTGAATAGTTTTGGGCTGAATCCCATTCCTAACCACTAGTGCTCTACTGTATCACTGCAGCTGCACTCCCACGTAGCCTGGATTAAAAATAAATTAAATCTGTTTACACTTACTAGAAGCTGAAGGTACTGTATGGGCCGTCCGGCCTTGACGGTGACGTTGTTGACGTTGCTCTGCAACATAAATCCGTACACAATTGTTATGATGACCGACCGTTTTTAATACTAACAATGAATACTACTACGAAGATATTATGGGTGAGAGGAGGGCCATATCCATTTTTTTCTTCTAAATGGGTATTTATCGCAATATATATCTTTATCGCAATAAATTTCTTAATATCGTTAATGTGGGAATATTTTTTATACCGCCCACTCAAATTAGCTGCAGCATGAGCATTGAGCATGTCTTTGAGTCTGTATGTAGGAGGAGGAAGCGCTAACTATGAAGGGGCATATATCTAAGGGTACTTTCTTTCACACACAAACGGGAGAACGGCCAGCCCCATTAACGGCCTCTATCCGGCAAGAACGCCAGGAATTGGCAGGACAAATACTGCAGAACAGCCTGCAGGATCACCACCACATATGTGAAAGGATTCGTACACACTTTGTACGCTAATGTATGTACATATTAAGTTAAGTAGCGTACCTTAACAACGCTATGTTCGTTATTAGTCCGTGAATGTTTGCAGAACACGACCAGAATACGAATGATTTGTACGCAGCTTCGACCGAATAGATTCGTATTAAGATCGAATCTTTTTAAAAATTCGACGAACAATCGGCAAAGCGAATTTTTCAAGATTCGCTCATCTCAAGCAGTGTCTTGGCCCTCAGCTCGAAGGGAGGACACTCCCCAGAATTATCAAGAGAGGATCACCACGGGAGCACCTTTAAATTTTAAGCCAGCTTTATAGTATAGATAAATAGTATACAAGGGATGGGAAGTGAACTCCTAATGTGAAGTACCAAGAGGCATCCCATATCTTCTTCAGGTCAAGAAGTTGAGTGTACTGTAAAAACACTGAATAGGGAGTACCAACAGATTTCACTGAATAGGGAGTACCGTGATTTCACGGTACATATGTCAGTCATATGTACCATGAAATCGCAATCACAATGAGCAAGACCTACTACTAAATCAAGTAACCTGGGGAACATATGAACTAACATAAAATGTAAGTAAAAGTCCATGGACCAGTAGAGTCTTGCATAAATGATGATGAAGAGGTGTTTATTCTGTAAAAAACAAAAGGGAAAAAATCATAAATACGTGGTAAAAGATTAAATAAAACCTGACATAACCAAACTCCTATCCATTGCTCGACTCATATATACAGATATCTGCGGAAACAGGTTCTCTCAGGAATACATGTCCTCTCAGTAATACTCTGCATACCCCTCTTTGTAATTAGAAGTTCTCTTCCCATCTCACAGGTGCCAGTTTATAGCCATAGCAAAGGGAAATCAGGAGATAGAGAAGGACTACCTTAGCGTGCTATTGTCTGCCATCTTGCATGCCACCATACCTCATTATCTGCGGATTAAGACATTGCACCTTGGTTTGGATACCCATTGGGCAAGGCCATGAAGAGGTCTTCACACACTGGTCTTACGCCTGGGATTATGGTGTGAGATGTCATAATGTGTGGTAGCCAGAACAATTTTCATTTCTGAGACACTAACAGTTCAGTGTTACATTAATTTAGTCATGGAAGCAGTGATATGGCTATTTCTCTAAAGTATCTCATAAGCCATTTTTCAACAGGACAATGCCAGGCTGCATGTTGCATGTGCCACTGTGAGCAACTTACTTGGCCTAAATGTGCTACCATGGCCTGCAGCGTCTCCAGAATTGTCTCCCATCGAGTACATATGGGATGTCATTGGTTGGTAATTGCAAAGAGAGCTGCCAACAGTGGATCTTGATGATTTGTGTGCCCAAGTGCATTCAGCATGGCAGAACATTCCTCAGACAACCATAAATAGCCTCATTGATAGCAAGCCAAGGCATGCTGTCCTGTGTGTATTTATGTGCATGGCGCTCATACTCGATACTGAATAAATCCAGATATCTTGAATATTTTGTTTCATTTTTGTTATCATTTTCACATAATTAACATGTCTATCGATCCTGTGATTTCCATAATTCTACAACTTTTACTTCTGGATTTTAACGTTTCAATATGAAGTGTATATTACTGTACCTACAGTGTGATAATACACTGTATGTTCATACTTTATGTACTATATCAGTAATACTGTTCCTATCTGAATTAAAGGGTAAATTTGACTGGTTTCAGTATAAAATCTTCATCAGTCGGGAAGCAGTCTAACCTTGGTTCACAGTGAATTAAATGAACTGTCTAAGTGAATAGAGAATCACCTGGGTTCTTTCTAATTCCATGTAAAGACTCCATTCCATCTTAAGGAAGCAGAACACAACAACTGATGAGCAAAATGGCACCCCACTGGAGAATCATTTTACAAAACGATATGGTTTCCCGTTCAATTTGCTGCTAGATCTTGAAACACAATAAAAATAAAATGTAGGATCATATTTTATATAATACATTTTGGAGGTTAAACTTAAACTGTTTTCCCAAATTGTTCATATATTTTTTTTCAGCTATGTCAGTGAAGTACATATAAGCATCAATGTTGTTTTGACTGATTCTTATTTCTTGGTAAGGCTAAAGATCCAATTCCTAGCACATCTGCCTGTATTTTGTTTGTGGCAATAAAGTAAAGATTGATTTGCATCAAAAAGTGACTGCTGATCCACTTCTTCTACTTGGATGTATGAGACTGCAACCAGGATATGAGCACCACCTTCTTCCAGACTGCCGACTGATTATTTTTACTAATTTCTACTAATTCCCAAACCATACTTGAATTCCTATACTCTAAAATTGTTAGATGTCTAGAGAATCAAGCAGGTGCTCACGCTGATTAACTAATTTACATTTGTAGTGTTAGGAAAATTAAAAATTCTAAAAGAATCAAAATTTTGTTTGAAAATTAACAACAAATAATAAATTTTTTAAAGATTTATTTTTATGAGGTTGGATAACACCTTTAAAATGAGAGTCTAGTCTGAGAGGACAAAAATTCTTCTGTTTAGAGCGACACGCTCCTCTCGCTGATAGTCAGTCCCAAGCAGGACATGTGTGTAATGGGCATCTGTACACTGACTATCATAACAAGACAACTAGTTTGGATATATTAGCAAATAAAACAGAGAGCAGGATGTCTCAAACTTGCTACTACAAGATATATCTGACTTTTTGCTAACCAAAACAGTTGCTACTGCCTGGACCTGTCAATCAAAGCAGTGAGGGAGGGGCTGGAAGAAAGCAATGGAGCTTGGGTGCTATAGGAACAACGTTGATGCCCAGTGCCCCAAAAGTCTAATTTACATTTTAAAAACGTATCAAAACTCAGGACTGGAGCCTCATATCAACAAAAGAAAAACAGCTTTAATCAGGTGAACTACAGCTATGTGTCTATGCAAACAGTTGGATAGGGAGGTCACTGGTGACAGATTCTCTTTAAGACATTAACATAGCACTCCCTCAGAAATTTTTATTCTTGACCTGTTAAGGCTCCAGATGTAAACTGTAGTGACGATTATCTTCTTCGTATGTGTGAGTTATCCCCTCCCTTCTGATCCTCAGCTGTGTCATGTGACCAGCACTCAGACTTTCCAAATAACACAGCATCGTATGGGTGGACAGGAAGACCGTTTCTCAATGTATTCCTATGGAAGCCTCAATGTCAGTCTCAAAGGAATGAATAGAAAAGTAACTGACTTCCTGTCCTGTGTCAGTTGCAGATGAGAATATTGGTCACATGACAAAGCTGAGAAGCAGAAGGGAGGAAATATCTCAAATACAGTCACTGGTGAGAAGATTACCTTCACTACAGATTACATCATGAGAGAACAAAATTCTTTGAGAGTGTGCTACTTTAATGAACTAACAGTCGATCTGTTCAAATAACAAAAAAACAAATAATAAAATGTAATAAAATGTAAGATTTCACAGCATCTTGTAAGCCATATGTTCCCAAATCTGAAATAAACTTCCCAATATATTATATATATATATTTAACCCCTTCGCGCCCAGCGCCGTAATAGTACGGCACTGGGCGTATGTTTAAAGATGGCGCCCGCTGGAGCAGATGGAGTAGAGCGGGCGTCATGGCCGCAGGTGGACTGCTGATTACTACAGCAGACACCCGCGGCTGATGTCCGCAACTGGCAGTAATGCCAATCGCGGACATCTAACCCCTCCGGCATCCGAGCGCGGCAAACAACGGAAGCGCGCACTTCTGGTGTTGCTCCGGCTCCCCCGTGTGGCGAACGGAGAAGCGTGTATGAAGCAGTCCCTGCCTTTGTCAATGGCAGGAGGCTGCAGCATACTGTAGTATTTCCTATTGAGCCCTTGCCTGTAATAGGGCTCCATAGGAAACCATTAAAATCATCATAGACTCCAATGCAAGTGCATTGGAGTCTATGGTATGAGCAATCAGATTATTGCTATTGCTTCCCTATGGGAACTATAAAAGAGTAAAAAATTAAATAAATACAGTTTTTAAAAATAAAAAAATAAAAAAACATAAAAATTCAAATCACCCCCCTTTCCCCAAAATAAAAATAAAAGTAGTAAAAAAATTTAAAAAATACACATCATGGGTATCGCCATGTGCGAAAACATCCATATTATAAAAATATAAAAAAAATTTTTCCATATGGAAAATAGCATCAAAATGGCCAATTCGGCGTTTTGTCGCTTTTTTTTTCTAAAAAAAAAAAAAAAATTAAATAAAAAGTGATCAAAAGTCATACACACCCCAGAATGGTATAAATGAAAAGTCAGATTGTCCCGCAAAAAATGAGCCACCATACAGCTCCGTACACATAAATACCAAAAAGTTATAGTGGTCAAAATATGGTGGCGAAAAAAAAAATCCAACATTATAATTATTTTATCACTATCAAAACGCAAGAAAAACGATACATATTAGATATCGCCGGATTCGTACTGACCTGTAGGATGAAAATAACTGTCAGTTTTAATGCACATTGAACGCCGTAAATAAAAAACCCGTAAAACTGTGACGGAATTGCGTTTTTTTTGCAATTTCAGCCGATTTGGAATTTTTTTCCCACTTCCCACTACATCATATGCAATATTAAATGGTGGCGTTGAAAAATACAACTTGTCCCGCAAAAAACAAGCTCTCATACAGCTATGTGAACAGAAAAATAAAAATGTTATGGCTGTGTGAAGGCAGGAAGCGCAAAATGAAAACGCAAAAACAAAAAAACCTCTGGGAGTGAAAGGGTTAATACCACTTTCAGCTGTAACTAATATACAGTTTCAGTATTAGCAGAGGTAAGGAGGTTTCTTTTATAAGAACAATCTAGACGTACAGTTTAAAGGTGAAAGGGTTAACCCTGCAATATGTTGTGTGTTCAAGCGTACACAGAGTCATTAAAATTAATGGAGTAATTTCTTTTTTTTTTTTCCTGCTGCACACAGGTATGACCACTGCAATCTATCCATATTTAAGGAGAGGATGAGATCTGCAATTATAAGCTGGTGAGGAGCCATATCATATGGTTATGTCATGTCCTATGGGGAAGGTCACAGTAAGCGAGGTCAGAGCAATGAGGTTTTATGATGTAAGGCACAGGTACTTGTCAGAGGCCTAGGCAGAGGTATACGTATCTTATAAGCAATATTGTCACTTGCATAAGGTAGAACAGTTCAGGAAACTAGAATTTGTTTTATTCATTTTGTT
This sequence comes from Rhinella marina, assembly GCA_900303285.1. Taxonomy (NCBI): domain Eukaryota; kingdom Metazoa; phylum Chordata; class Amphibia; order Anura; family Bufonidae; genus Rhinella; species Rhinella marina. The sequence continues at coordinate 65,510 of ONZH01017018.1, forward strand.
TTTATTAAAGGTAGGTAGGGTTAGGTAGGGTGGGAAGAGCAGGAGGAACATCACCGCTCTGGCCAGTCATTGGATGCAGGAGCCATGTGACCCGTGTCAAAGAGGGTGTTGATAGAGGTAGACTGGAGAGGTGCAGCAGCAGTGATGGTGCGAAGAAACCACAACCCAGGCGGAGGAGCACGTACCTATGCCTCCCACTGCAAGTCTAGCCACGTTGTGGGGCCTGCATAAGGCTCGGGAGTGAAGAACCCCTTTAAAGTGAAGGCAACCCTTGTAATTGATTATCCAGATTTATCCTATCATGTTACACTTCTGCTCCCCTCTGTACATTATATCTTCCATTACAATGTCAATATGGACTAAAAGGACACACGGAAGGGGTTGTCTCACAATGACAACACCTTTCCATATACACTAATAGGGAATATAGACTAGATAAAATATTGTCTTTGCCAGGAAGCACCCAGCCATTAGGCAATATTGCTTTTTCACTTGGATTTTTAATTTGACCAGTGCTGTGAGATATACCAGTGTTCATGGCAAGGTATGTGGTATGACGCATGGGTGAAATTGAGCTGAGGTCCTAGAGAGTTTGCATGAGCATAGATAAAGGGCTGCTGTAAAAATGCCCCGTCCAGGAGACTAAAAAAAATATTGATTCAGCCCAAAAAATGATGGCAGTCCTGTCCTCTCTTCCTGCTCAGATCATAGAAATCTATTAGGTAGGCCCAGTTTTGAAATTATTCTCTGACTAGTACTATTAAAGAGATTGTGTCATCTCAGACACTTGTGGCATATCGCTAGAGTATGCAATGCAACTAATGTCAGATCCCACACCTGGGATCCACTGCTATTGTATCTCCAGAGCAGGCCCGCCAAAGTTAAGGAGAGCATACTTCGCAAGCACGGCCATCCTCCCTTCATTTCTTTCTGCCAGTCCCATAGAGGTGAATGGAGAGCATACTGAGCATGCACAATATGTTATCCTTCACTTTAAGGGCCCTGTATTTCCTTCTGGAGATAGGAGAGAGTCCCAATGGCGGAACCTGCACCTATCTGACATTGGTGGCATATCCTAGCAATATGCCAACAATGAAATGACACAACCCCTTTAAATCAGCAATTACATGGCAATTACATTAAGTTTATTATCACATATGGATACTGATATAGATTAAATTATATAGATATTATTAGAGCTCATGCTGTGGTCTGGTGATTTAAATGGGTGTCATCATCACTGGGAGTATTATATGTGCTTTGACACGTGTCTCAATTCTATTGTTACTGCAAGGAATGAAACTATTGCAGGGGCCACTTTTTAATTATCCTTCACTTAGAGGTTCCTTTGGTTGGTATTCTGTAGCAGAATGTTATAATAATATAATCTCATAATCCATTCCATTAAAATAAAAATCAATATAATGTACTATATATCACAACATACTGTATAAAATACTGTAGATACTGTGTATATTTTATGGACTGGTAAGGACTAGGACTGGAAACCACTAGACACTCAAAGATTGTAACACTGGATATAATTTTCTAGTGGAGCAGATGCATCAAAACAGTTTGCCTCATCCCAATAGACAGCCTACAACAGGAAAGCGATCTTATTTGGACAGTGTTCTGAATCTGTCCCATTCGGGGACAGCATTAGTGGTACATGACCTGTGAGATTGTAAAGGGTGCATTAGCTGTCCATGCTCAAAGGGGCTTTAAGATGGCCTAGCACCCGAGGATGGAAATCTTAAACTTTTCAACCACCTTTGCATAAATGAATACTATAGATGAATAGTAGAAACTTTGTAATGTATCTTATCAAAGAAAAATGCATCTTTCTCCACTTATCAGACTCTTTTCCTCTGCCTCTTTCCTAAATTAACATTCTCCATCTTGAGAGAACAGGACAGACTGTTAAATCACTGAAGGATCAGATTACATGCTGCCCAGAGAGAGGATGGGGGTGGAAAGATCTGACAATCTTTCTATGTTTCTCAAGATGAAGATTGTTAGTTAGAGCCTGATAAATGGGAAAAGTGGCGTTTTCTGTGATAAGATATATTATATTTTCTTATATTCACTTGTACTAATTTAAGCAAAATTGTGCAAAATTTTAGTGACCATTTAGTACCGATTGCATAAAATTACCTCACATACACTGTACGTGTCAGTTACACTCTAGCGTGAAAACGTCACAATTACTTTGGTTTTTGGCAGTATTACCGATGTACAATGGAAATCCACAGCATTTGTGCTCATTTCAGCTTTCTTTTGCTTTGCCTTTTTCCAGGTTCCATGATGGATCATTGCAATTAAAGTCAAAACCTTTAAAGGCTTATGTGTATGTACTTTTAACTAGGCACAAAGTGCAAATATATAATGGCTGGGAAATATATCTTTATGCACTTATTTTAAGTAACAATATAATATTGCTCTTACGGTAGCTTTTCTATTTCTTTTACCATGGATATTTTTATGTGCTCCTGTTGTGTGCATTAGATCTTCCTGCTGAAATTCATACAGTGCGATGGCAATTTATGACAGAAGTATAACAGCTGCTTATGAATGATCACTATTACACACCACTATTGTTTTAGAATAGCAATAATTGGCAGTCCTGCGAGAAGTATTAAACTACACATTTATTCAAAGAACGCAGCACTGAAAATGAATTTAAAAAAATACACAAGTGGGAAAAATACTGAAAATGCTAAGAAATTTTCATCTGATTTGAAATATGCAAACCTTCATGAATATATAATTAATGTGCCTATATAAAAATTCATCTATATGGTGTTTTAATCTAAATGACTGGTTAGCTGTGGGAGTGCTCTCAGAATACATCCATGGGGCTGCAGGGAACTTTCCATTGACAACTATTCCCATTAGCAGGCCACAAGTCCTCATTAATGTCTATAGACTCTATACTACAGGCTAAAACAAAACAGCTGGTGTCTGCTGATAGAATTGGGGTATGTGAAATTCCATACAGGTCTATGAAGGGGTACAATTCCAGATTTGGTAATACTGCATATCTTCAAATATTCAGCATAACAGTATAATGCATTACCATAACATGTATAATGTCTAGTCATGAGCAAAACTTTGAAAATTGCTTTGCCAGCATTTGCCAAACAGGCAAGTCTCCCGTACAGAGCCATATTTCTTTCATTTAAGATAAAGGAAGCTTAAATTCCTTAATATAGATTCCCATTTCATTCTCCATTAAAGACAGAAATATCATAGAATAAATGTCCCTGAATTCCCTTGAGTCCAGGTGGCACAGAAAGAGATATCATATAGAGTAGGTTCCCATCTAGAAAGAGGTTACCTTGCTGTGGTGAATGGGCACAAGAGATTTTGGTCAACGTATATTTGCTAAATACCTCATATACATATTATATAGTGAATATAGTATTATTGCATGCATTATATGTTTGCAGAGTGCTGCTGTATTGTTTTTACTTTTACTTGTGTATTTTCAGCCATAGCGATGGGCACCTTACTCCATTTTATAGGATGTGCTGATTAAATTTGTCTTTGGTTTCCGCTGTATGCATTAGATGTGTGGCTGTCTCCATTTTGGTTGTGCACTCCTAACTAAACCATCTTTTCCATGTGCTGTTTTTAATTAGTGCAGGGTATTTAGCTGTAGTCTGTTCTCCCTGAATTCACTTGAGGCCTGCTGGCACAGAGAGAGGTAACAAATGGAGCAGACACACTATACATATGGATCCTGCTCTCCCTAAATTTGAGGCCAGTTGGCATGTTGGCATATAAAGTACATTCCCATCCAGAAAGAGGCCACCTTGCAATCATAGATGGGCACTAGGGTTGAGCGAATCAAAGTATCTGAAGTGGACTTCTATCAGAGTTTCAGGAAAAAATGTATTTGCCATGAAGTGGTAACTAATCAATTTTCCCTGAAATGGCGTTGAAAAAAAAAACATACATCATTTGAGTGCGAAGAGGCCGCTGTGTCTATCTTGATTGATTCAATGACCGGGGGCTGCGCAATCGCTGTTCCGTGTCATTGTGGCTGCTACTTACAAAGAAATGCGCTTTGTGATGAAGTAATTCAACATGAATCTAATTTCTTTGCTCAACACTAATTGGCACAAATGATTTTGATCCAATACCGTATATTTGCTAAGTTCCTCATATACATTTTATAAAGTAAATATAGCATTAGTTTATATATTCATTGTTTGCAGAGGGTCGTTGCATTGTGTTTGCTTATACATATCATAGATTCAGACCATGATGCTATGGGGCCCTTAGAGAGAGGGGGGGGGGAGTCCAATTTAGTCTTATCTCCTACCTGCATAGGAATTTCCAACACAAGAGAAATACATTGTAACAAACAAAAGGTGGTATACTGTGGAGAGGAAAGCAGGCACACCCCTTTATGTTTTGGTTGGCAAAACAAGGTACCATAATGGGGACCGAGAATGATCTTTGTTGTGAATTCCCATCCTTGTATATACAGTATTCCACCGTCCTCAATTCTCTTACATGAAGGAAATACATATTGTATGTGTAATAGGTAATTGGCCAGTTGGCCACTCATGAATGGAAGCCATGACACTAGTGTAAACAGACACTAAGTGGACCATTTTTTATTGAGTTGTCTGAGAGGAGTCATTAGACCAGGGGTGCACAATCCATGGCCTGCAGGCTGCATGAGGCCTGCAGAGCCACACTTGGTAGCCTCCTCTTGCTAGACAGAAACACAGCTAATCACCTGACGGTGCAATGAGCTGTGTTTCTGAGTGCAGCACTGTATGGCGCTGGATTACTGCTCCTGCATTCTAGCAGGAGCAGATCGGGTCCCCAGCTGGGGACTCAGAAGACTCAGAGGAAGGGACAGAAGTGGTTTATTACTACTTCTGCCTTCTCCTGGGCTCGTGCATAGTGCTCATTGAGTGCTATACAGTGAATAGAGGAAGCGACTATGCTACTTCCTCTATCGGACCCAGCAATCACATGATCGCCCGGTGTCTTGGGGCAGAGCAGGATGAAGACCCTGATCATCTCTGCCTGTGTGCAATGTCCCCACAGGAGGATGTTTTCACCTGTAACTAGGGCTCCATTAGATGGCAAGAGTCTATATACAGGCCTGACATATTCTACAATGTGAAATATAATCAGTATGTGACGTTGGCTCACCAACTGTAGATAAAATGGGTTGGAGGTGCTCTACCTTGCGGCTCACCCGTATATCGTAAGTGTCAAAAATCAATCAATAGTTAGGTAGGCACACTCTCACTTGGGATATATATGCAGTGGATGTTATGATAGTGTGATGAATATGATGTGGGGGTGCATACTTCTTGTAGTTATTATATTATATATATTGTGTCTCTGTTATATAAGGTGTGGTTTCTGCTGGATAGAAGGGTCATTAACCAAATGGCTGACCTCTTTGAAGCCTATGGCCTACCCCAGCATGGTGGAGCCGGTCAGCTACATACAAGATGAACAACTGGACATTTCTCCTCATCCTCCCGTCGTATCTCACACCTCTGGCTGCCTGGTACTAGCTTCAAAGAAACATCTGCTCCCCCCTGCTAGACCAGATACTGGGGGAATGGGACCCGTTTTGGAGGGAGATTTAAAAACTGTAAAACAAAGAGATTTCAATATTCAATGCCCTCCACCCCCCTCATTAATTGCCCCCCAATGGAAGAACTGGGATTTGGTTAGTCGATGACTGGGCCGACCGGAAATTGGAAACCAATCCTAGTTCTATAAAATTGTTGTATGGACAGATTTTGGTTGTTACATCGTGTGGGAGTCACAGCCAAGCTGACGATTAACCATTTCCTCCCCTTCTCCCGGGGCAGTAAGTTTTTATTACTGTTTTTCTCCCATTTATTTTACTCTTGCTGTTTGTTACGTTATTTGTATTTTGTCTCATTTTTACATCTATTTCTGTAAGCTCTGCACTACTTTTGTGTATAAAGTATTCCCTTTATAAGTCCGCCTTGTTGCTCTAAAGAATCCATAGCCTGAATGTGTGACTGTGTGATTGCCTGTGAGCAGAACGAATACGTGAATTGTGCAAGGTTTCCGGCTTACCTCAAAGTCGGTGGTGGCAGCGGGTGCTTGGGGTGCTGGGTCTGTGTGTGTTTGGGGCGATCTACCCTCACTTTGTGGCCCGAGTGTGTGGTGTGCACAGAGGGAGAGCTCGAAGGTAGTCTGGCCCCTGGCAGATCCATCCCTGGTCGCGGGACGCGGCGGTGCGTACGTGACAAATTGGTGGCAAGCGGTGGGATGTTTTTATTCTATTAGAGCATTAGTGCTTGGTTTACGTGATTATTCCCTGCACTAAAGGACTGGCTGGAACCTTGCGAGGATCTGCAGTCCTACAAGGACGGACTCAGTGCTTACAGTGAGACATATACGGACAAACAGTTTTCCCTCCCCAGTTTTTCTTTCCTATTTTTATTTTGGTGAAGCCTGCCCTTCTGAGATGGCGACCTATTACGAAAAGCAGAGCAAAGAGGCTCTGGTCCAACTCTGCCAACAGAGAGGCATCGATGCCACAGGCAAAAACAGGACCAGGATGATTTTTGAATGATGGGGCAAGACGAGGAGCTGCACCAGGTGGAACCTGTGCAAAGTCACCGTATGGCTCAGGAGAGCCAAGCAACGAACGGCCCCTGCTATAACTGTTTCTTCTGAGGACACCCAGAACACCAATCCTCCGGAGGGTGTGGACTTAGCTCTACAGTGGATTTTTACAACAGATGGGTGGATGTGACCCTAACATGCGCCTGCAGATCATTACGCAACATCAACAGGCGGCCTGAACGTAAGCTGAGAGGGAGGCCTGCAGAGCGGGAACGGACTTTCAGCTAGAAATGGCGAGGATTCAACAGAGCAGCCATTCTCCACAAGCTCCATCTCAGGATTTACACCTAAGGAGACCCCGGGTGGAGAACTTTCCTACGTTGGAAGAGGATGGTGATTTGGACATTTTTCTGCGGAGTTTTGAGAAAACGTGCAGGCAGTACCAAACTGCCCCGTGAGCAATGGGCACAGTATCTGACACCAGGGTTGAAAGGCAAAGCTCTGGATGCATTTTCGGCTCTTCCTGAAGAGCAAGATGGGGACTATGATGCCATAAAAGAGGCGCTGATCAAAAAGTACAATCTCACCCCAGAAGTCTACCGTAAAAGGTTCAGAGGAAATACAAAGGACTCCTACCGACAGCTATGCTGATGTTGTGAGCCGCTTGAGGACTACCTTTCGGCAATGGACGAGAGGACTATCCATTTCCACCTTTGATCAGTTGGAGGACCTCATGATCAAGGATCAATTTCTCCATATCTGCCCTGTAGATGTGAAGCAGTTTATCTGTGACAGAGAGCCTAACACGGCAGACCAGGCAGCACAAATTGCGGACTCTTATCGGCCAACAGGATGCATGATCCCCGGAAGCCATCTGTGACCAGCTGGAAGGGAGGTAAGCCCAGTGGGAGCCCCCACTCCCTCCCCAGCCAATACCCAGGGCACCCTACTTCTATATCTGGGGCCCTGGGAACCAGGCCTATTTTTATGGATCCCCGCAGATGTTTTACCTGCAACCAAATGGGACATTTAAGCCGTAATTGCCCTCAGAATAGGAAACCCCACTATCTCAATGGAACTTACTGGATCATCTTCGACCGTCCTATTTGTCACAAGAACAGAGGGCAGGAATGCCGATCACCTCCAATCTGTCACCGTCGGCAACCAGGTCACTATCGGTCTACGAGATACTGGAGCAGAAGTCACCCTTGTGCGTCCGAAACTAGTGAACCCCGAAAATATAGTTCCTGGAGCAACCCTGGCTGTGAAGGGAGTTGGTGGGGGTGAACCTTGCAATCCCCATGGCACAAGTATTTCTGGATTGGGGTGCAGGTCATGGAGTTCGGACCGTGGGAGTGACCAATGCCATCCCTACTGACGTATTGCTGGGAACTGACTTAGGGCGGATGGTGTCCCAGTATGTGTCCACTCTAACTAAGGAGGACACACCGAGTCTAGATGGACTGTTTCTAAAGAATCTTATCAGTGAACCTGAAGTTCCAGAGAGACAAACCTTGTCAAACCTTCCCCACAAGGTGAGAAGCGACCGAATTATAAAAGAGTCATATGACTTGCAAGCTGAAAGTCCTGTCACAGACTCTGTTGCCCAAGAACCAGGCACCGAGGTATGGACATTATTGCAGAGGATCCCATTGACAAAGCTGAGCGTGACATTGCAGGCAGTAATCTTAACCAAGGGCCTCTTTATGTCGGAGCAGAAGATTTTTCTGATAATGCGGAAAATGACACTCTCCTTGTAGAGGAGCAGGACATGGAGCCTAGCAAGGAGGAGCTACTCAGTGAAGAACATTCAATTTGTCCAGCAGCCATTGTGGAACGAGTACCGACTACAGATTTACAGCCCCGATACCCTGGACTTCCAAACCTAAATGATAATAATGAGCTAGTTTCTGAGGCCTACCAGGATTTAACAGAGGAGCCAACCATTGGAGATGATGACCTTCATCTGACAGCTAAAGCTTCTGGTCAGGATGGTGAGGAAACCGTGGGACCAACTGAAACAGTCGGACCTTTTCTTAATACGGACTCAGCAGGATTACTGTATGAAAAACGTTCAGCTAATCTATTTGGACTATGTGGGTCATCTGACGTTGCCCACATTACCCTCTGTAACTCTGTCACCATAGCTTTAGTTCCAAAAGTAATGGAGATCTATCAGACCCTGTGTGCAGAACCAGAAATAAAGCCGAGAACGGAAGTAGTGACTCTCCCAAGTTCAAATCAGGAGCTTGACCAGCAGATGGGTGGGCAGGCCACAGAGATGTCAGGGAGATGTGCTTGGGAACCGACCTGTAGTCAGTTCCCATGGCACATCATAAAAGGGGGGGCTGTGATGAATATGATGTGGGGGTGCATACTTCTTGTAGTTATTATATTATATATATTGTGTCTCTGTTATATAAGGTGTGGTTTCTGCTGGATAGAAGGGTCATTAACCAAATGGCTGACCTCTTTGAAGCCTATGGCCTACCCATGCATGGTGGAGCCGGTCAGCTACATACAAGATGAACAACTGGACATTTCTCCTCATCCTCCCGTCGTATCTCACACCTCTGGCTGCCTGGTACTAGCTTCAAAGAAACATCTGCTCCCCCTGCTAGACCAGATACTGGGGGAATGGGACCCGTTTTGGAGGGAGATTTAAAAACTGTAAAACAAAGAGATTTCAATATTCAATGCCCTCCACCCCCCTCATTAATTGCCCCCCAATGGAAGAACTGGGATTTGGTTAGTCGATGACTGGGCCGACCGGAAATTGGAAACCAATCCTAGTTCTATAAAATTGTTGTATGGACAGATTTTGGTTGTTACATCGTGTGGGAGTCACAGCCAAGCTGACGATTAACCATTTCCTCCCCTTCTCCCGGGGCAGTAAGTTTTTATTACTGTTTTTCTCCCATTTATTTTACTCTTGCTGTTTGTTACGTTATTTGTATTTTGTCTCATTTTTACATCTATTTCTGTAAGCTCTGCACTACTTTTGTGTATAAAGTATTCCCTTTATAAGTCCGCCTTGTTGCTCTAAAGAATCCATAGCCTGAATGTGTGACTGTGTGATTGCCTGTGAGCAGAACGAATACGTGAATTGTGCAAGGTTTCCGGCTTACCTCAAAGTCGGTGGTGGCAGCGGGTGCTTGGGGTGCTGGGTCTGTGTGTGTTTGGGGCGATCTACCCTCACTTTGTGGCCCGAGTGTGTGGTGTGCACAGAGGGAGAGCTCGAAGGTAGTCTGGCCCCTGGCAGATCCATCCCTGGTCGCGGGACGCGGCGGTGCGTACGTGACAGATAGTATTGGTACTAGTCAATAATGGTAACGGGGGATTCGTAGTCTAAAATGTAGTTTAATAGTATTTAAATAGACACTAAATAAGTAAAAAGAAAGAAGAAAAAAGATAAAGGAAATATCACAGTATCACACTATATATATCAAAATAATATAAAACCAAATATCCAGCGCTGGAATATTAAAACCCTTAACAATAATTTAAAAATATCATAAAAATAAAAAAATCTATAAAAATCAATATAAATTCTCAAAAAGAGGATATCTAGCAGCAATGGGCCATTTTGATAATGAATTAATGATAAGTAGTCACTTATTCAGCAAAAATGCCTAAAATGTGTAAGTAACCAATAGTCATTGATGGTAATCCTTCACAGTGAATAATGGCTTATTCACTTATTCTCTTATCCAGCAAATGCCTGAGATGTATAAGTAACAAATAGTCATTGATGGTAATCCGTACACAGTGAATAATAATGATTCTTGCACTGTGAGTGGCAATGAAACATCAAATAGTCAGATGATCAGACAGTTGGTAATAAAAAGAATAATCAGACAGTTGGTAGTAAAAAAATCCTTATGCACTTAGTTCAATGTTGGTTGCCTATGTCAATATTGTGCCAGGAATATTTACTCCAACCGTATCCCAATAAAAAATATATTTGGCCAGTCAAGCTGGGTACATTACCCTCTATATGACTGGCTTACTGCTGCTCCTCTAGGCGGTGTGGTACGGGCGCTGCAGTCTGAGCGGTGTAGTACGGGCGCTGCTATCTCCTGCGGCACACGTTGTTGGTCTCTTATGGCATGCGGTCTCTTCACAGCCTCCTCCTGCTAAGCCCCATCTACTAGCAAGAAAAGTGAAAAGTGATAAATTATGGTGAAAACATGGCATGTACCATAGTTTGCAACTTTTTTATGCTACAATGGTAACATAAAGCATTTGATAAAATGTCCCTCTGTGTTTTTTTTTTTTTTTTAGTTTTTATTCCAAAAGGGTATGTGGTATAATCCCCTAATCCTTTGGATTTTTTATGTCAGACCTCACCTTCGTTACCCCTGAGATAATAAAGGGCTGCGGTAATTCATGTTGCCTCCTACTGTACACTGTCAGTATTGAAATTAATGAGCACGCAGCTTGCAAGTAAATAAAGCTACCGAGCAGAATCGAACACTCACAAATTTTCATCTTTACAGTCTATTAATCAGAAAAGAATCAAAACCTGATTTAAACTTGTTAGAAATGCTTTCAACAGTGGCGTAACTAGAGTTCTATGGGCCCCAGGGCAGACTTTGGATCTGCACCCCCCATCCCGCTGAGTCTGCTATCGTTAACCCCGTGGTCTATGTTAATAATAATAATAATACCCCCCTCTACCCCCAGTAATATCCATATAGTGCCCTCAGTAATGTCTCTATACTTCCCCTAGTAATGTCCCCCACTGCCTCCAGTAATGTCCTTCCACTGCCCCAGTAATGTCCTTCCACTGCCCCCAGTAATCTCCCCCACTGACTCCACTTATGTCCCCCACCTCCCCCAGTAATGTCCCCCACTGCCCCCAGTAATGTTATTCCATTGCCCCCAGTAAATTTCATTCCACTGCCCCCAGTAAAGTCCTTCCACTGCCCTCAGTAATGTCCTTCCTCTTCCCCCAGTAATGTTCTTCTACTGCCCCCAGTAATATCCTTCCATTGCCCCCAGTAATATTCATTCCCCCACTGCCCCAAGTAATATCCCTATAGTGCCCCTAGTAATTTTCCCCCAGTCTTCACTCACATGTAACTGGGTCTGGCAGTGTCACTGTACTTTTTGCCAGGCCCGTCAGAGTGTTGATCACAACAGCATCATATGCGGTCCGTCCGGCATCTATCAGGCCCCAGCACTGCCCTACTAGTAGTATTCACTTATGACCCACTTAGTTTTAGAATAATAGTAGGGCAGCGCTGGGGCCTTATAGATGCTGGGCCGACCGCATGTGAAGCTGCTGTGATGAGCGCACTGACGGGGCTCCGCATAAAGTACAGTGACAGTACAGGCCTCATTACATGTGAGTGCAGCGGGCCCCCTCCCGCTGCCAGACCCGGATGCACCCTCTGAGACCATGATCGTTACGTCCCTGGCTTTAAAATCCCAGTGGTGACTTTAAAACTTCCAGTTCGTGGGAATGCTTCAAATCTCCTCACAAGAAGCGAGAAGGCTTCACAGAGTCCACTTTTTGCAGTTAGTGACATGACAATAAAATCCACCATGCATTTAATGGCTTGCATACATCCTCTTCCTCATTGTTTTCCAGTAGTTAATGTGTGTGTGCTCTGCACACCTGGCAATGTGTGGATAAGAAATGTCATGGAGACACTGACAAATGGTGCCCTTTAACCATGAAAAGCAAACCCATAATTATCACATAACCCTTAAAAGTCAAGGGTTAAAACATTATTGCACTGTGATCACTTCCCATAATGTTACCCATTTTATAATAAAATTGAGGAGCCAAGTGCTTTGTCAGAGTATTTGAACTGCAGAGGGATTAGTGATAACTGATGCTGGCATCACTAATATGCCATCGTTCATCATCTCCACTATAACAAAGCTTGCCTGGAGAATAATTTAATGCATTCATTCCCGCGCTGCATCCGCTTCTTCTAGCCATGTGTCTCTCTCCTCTTGCCCTGGGGACACATTCCATGTGACAGTTTTATACGCCAGTAAGATCAATGACGGTTTTTTATGATGTTTCATAGACAGACTTGCTCTATTTAAAGGCTAAAGTACAAGACACTACAAGTATATGCCCCCAACATAGAAGGTAATTTTCATTTGTTTCCGTTAAAGTGACAGCTTGTCATTAATTTGTTGTCATAAGCATCCATTTCTTCAGGGATGGTGTGATACCATGTTGTCTTCTCATATCAGTCACTGCCCAGGGATAATAATATGGGAATTCTCCATCATAATTTACATTTAGAAAATCTGATTAGTAATTCAGGCCGAGATGACCTGGATTGACTGTTGCTAAAAGGCTTGTCCCCTTATTTGATTTTGGCTTAATGCTCAGTCTAGTTATTTGAGACATAGGAATGTTAGGAATGAACTTTTTGGCCATAATTCTGAGGCAGTGTATCCTGATTACCTAAAAAGACTGGTTCTGTGGCTGCTTGGCCACAAACAAGTTACACCACCTACAGTACCATCCTAGCCTTCTTATTATTCAGATTTTCAAAACATAAATTTAGGTGCAAAATATCTCTAAAGTAGAATTTCTTAGTATAGTAACCATGGGCCACCATGTGGGTTGCATGGTGGCTCAGTGGTTAGCACTGGTGCCTGGAAGTGCTGGTTCTCCCTGTGTTTGTGTAGGATTTGTCCCATACCCCAAAGACATACGGAGAGGGAATTTAGATTGCAAGCTCCACTGAGGCAGCAAGCAATAAAATCTGTAAAGAGCTGCAGAATATGTTGATGTTACACAAATAGGTAAAATAAAAGGTAATTCAGTTTATGGCACTTTAGAACTCCATGAAAATATTTAACTGTCCATTCCTTAAAATAGGCCATCGAAGTGGTTATTTGGATTGCCTTATGATACTGATACTTACAATAAATAGAAGAAAAGGTAGCTGCCATTCACCCCTTCATTGCAGTGCCAACATTTGGTCTGGTACTGCAGGTCAACATGTGTTGACATAACCACTAGAGTTGAGCGAACAACAAAGTGGAATTTGATCAGAATTTCAGGATAAATTTGATTTACTGCAAAGCCGAATTTCCTCATGCTTCATGGTAACAAATCTATTTAACCTGAAATAGTGTAAAAAAAACCTCAATTTGTTCGCGATCGGCTGACGTGGCAATGTCATCTTGGGCCACGTGAGATTTCACTCCAGATCTTCAAACAAGATGGTGGCGGCTGGCCTGTCGTGAGCAAATAGAGGCAGTAAGTATGATTTAATTTTTTTTTCTGTTAATGTTACAGTTTTTTTACTCTCAGATACCGCAATCATGTTTGAATGCGGCATCTGAGGGGTACAATGATGGGGATCGGCGCTATCGCAGCTCCCGTCATTTTACCCGCTACTTTTAAAAAAAATGCGCTTCGTGACAAAGTAATTCGTCATGAAGCAAATTTTTTTGTAAAATTCAGTTCAATCGAATATTGAAGAAATTTGCTCATCTCTAATAACCTCATGCAAGTAAATGACAGTTTGTCAAGTTACATAGTTGAAAAGGTTGAAAAAAGACAAAGATACATCAAGTCCAATCTATAATCCTACAGTCCGGATACAAAGGAGGTAAAAAAACCTCCGGTATTGCCAACTATTAGGCCCCTTTCACACGAGCTTGACAGATTAGGTCCGGATGCATTCAGGGTGCGATCAGGAAAACTCGCACCATTTTGCAAGCAAGTTCAGTCAGTTTTGTCTGCATTTGTGTTCAGTTTTTTCCACGCAGGTGCAATGCATTTTGATTAGTGATGATCGAGCACCGTAGTGTTCGGGTGCTCAGGTTGAACACTAGCTAGTGCTCAAGTGCTCGACCGAGCACCCGAGCACAATGGAAGTCAATGGGAGAACCCGAGCACTAAACCAGGCACCCCCTGCTCTGAAGAGGGGAGGGTGTCTGGTTCATAGGGAAAGGTCAGAAAATGATGGAAACACCACTGAAAGGGTTTGGGAACACCTTGGGGAGGATGTCTGGATGCATCAAGGACTCCAAAGTCGCTGATGGGAACAATGTTGACCTAGTATTACACCACTTTTACGGAATGACAAGAATACCCCCCAAAACCGAAGATAACACTGATTTTAGAGGAAATATTGTTAGGAAACATATATTTACTTGTACATAAAGCGCAAGTGCTGCCAAAAATTACAAGGAACAGGCACTCCGATACAACCGGTATATCACATAAAGGAGGGCCTCATTCACATTGTGGTACAATTGTTCATGTCGTGGGACTCCTACACTCATAAAGCATATGCACAAAGTGAAAGGGCTGCCAAAAATTACAAGGAACAGGCACTCCAATACACCCTTTATTACACATAAAGGAGGGCATCAGACACACCCTTGAACAATTAGGATTGATGGCCTGCTGCTGACACTCAAAAACAATAGGGGTGACGTTCTGCGGCTGAGCTGACCATCTAAAAAATTATGGGTGAGGTGCTGCTGCTGAGCTGACCGTCTAAAAAATTATGGCTAGGGGATCGCTTAGGACGTTGACACGGTCAGCTAGGTACTCCTTCACCATCTTCCAAAACTTTTCCCTCCTTGTGACACTAGGGAGCTTATCAGAAACTTTTCCACATGCAGAGCGTCTGCCTTTATTGTGAGCAGTGAGCTTTTTAGTAGACACAGAAGTGGGATGGTTACGCTGATAATTGCATTATCGCCGCTCACCATCTGTGTAGATTCATCAAAGTTGCGTAAAACCTCACAGATGTCAGACATCATTGCCCACTCGTCGCTTGTGAAGAGCCGAAGCTGACTGGAAAGGCGCCGACCGTGTTGCAGCTGGTATTCCACTACTGCCCTCTGCTGCTCACAAAGCCTGCCCAACATGTGGAAGGTGGAGTTCCAGCGCGTGCTCAGGTCGCACAGCAATCGCACAGCAGCGTTGCCAGACCGGCTGAAGCTGTAGTTGACTTTCAGAAATGGGCACACAGGTGGCACACATTCACCAGTAGCTCAGGCAAATTGAGGTAGGTTTTCAGAATCTGCTGAACCATTAAGTTGAAGACATGGGCCAGGCATGGTATGTGTATGAGGTTGCCCAGTTCCAAAGCCGCTACCAAGTTGCGGCCGTTATCAGACACAACCATGCCTGGCTATAGGTTGACTGGCGAGAGCCACAGCTCAGCCTGGTCCCTTTTGCCCTGCCACAGCTCTGCAACGGTGTGCTGTCACCTAAGCATATAAGTTTCAGCACGGCCTGTTGCCGCCTCCCGACTGCTGTGCTACACTGCTTCCAGCTACTGACTGAAGTCTGACTGGTGCTGCAAGATGCGAATTCTGCAGTGGAAGTGGAGGAGGAGGTGGAGGAAGAGAAGGAGGGGTTGCAGCTGCTACTGTAGGTGGTGGAGGAAATCCGGATGGAAGTAGGGCCCGCAATCCTTGGCATGGGTAGCACCTATGCCATCCCAGGGTACGACTCGCTCACAGCCTCCACAACGTTCACCCAGTGTGCCGTCAGGGAAATGTAGCGTCCCTGGCCTGAAGCACTTGTCCATGTGTCAGTCGTTAAGTGGACCTTCCCCGTAACTGCGTTTGTCAGGGCACGGGGTATGTTACGGGACACATGCTGGTGTAAGGCGGGGATGCCACACCAGGAAAAATATTGGCGGCTGGGGACTCCGTAATGAGGGACAGCCGCCGCCATCAGGCTCCGAAAAGCCTCGGTGTCCACCAGCCTAAACGGCAACATTTCCAGGGCCAGCAATTTTGAAAGTTGCGCGTTTAATGCTATGGCCTGTGGGTGGGTGGCTGGGTATTTGCGCTTGCGTTCAAATGACTGGGGTAAGGATTTCTGAACGCTGCACTGGTACACTAAAGTGGACATGCTTGCTGATGGTGCTTGCGAAGGTCCAGGTGCAGGGCGGGAGGCATCTGGGCCTGCGTCTCGGACAGCACGTAACACAGGGGAAGAGGAGGCAGTGGTGTGACCCGCAGACACCGATCGTGGACCCAGGCGATCGGCCCACCTATTATGGTGCTTTGCTGCCATGTGGTGGATCATGCCGGTGGTGCTCAGGTTGCTGTTGTTCACGCCCCTGCTCATTTTGGTACGGCACAGGTTGAAAATTACAATTCCTTTATCGTCAGCACTTTCCTCAAAAAAGCGCCAGACTGCAGAACACCTACCCCTTGGCGAGGGAGATTGCCGCAAGGGGCTGCTCCGTGGAACAGTTGCGGGACTGGTTGGTGTGGGCTGCCTTCTCACTTTTGCCACCTCACTGCCTCTTCTAGCCTATTGTGGTGCTGCGGATCCTCCCCCTCTGTACTGCTGTCCTCACTCGGCTTGCCACCTTCCCAGGTTGGGTCAGATTTCATCGTCCACCACCTCCTCTTCCACTTCCTCACTCTGGTCCTTCTCCTGATATGGTGACCTAACAAGAACATGACTTAACTACGTCTCATCCTCATCATCAACCTCTTGAGGCACTAATTGCCCATGACTTATTGGCAACTGTGTCTCATCATCAACATGCACCTCACCAGACACTAATTGCCGTTCCCCACTGTCATCTTCTTTAGACTGTGGATGTTCATGAGTTTGCCCCTGTCCCTCTTCAAGCGGGCTTGGCGAGAGGCCCAAATCAAGGAACGGCGATGAAAACAGCTCCTCGGAATATCCGAGTGTGGGATCACTATTTTCCCAGACTCTGCATGGTGAGAGGAAGGAGGATCAGGGTGAGGATTTGGTTGTCAGATATGTGGGATACAGTAACATTATAACGCACAAGTCGCGCAGGTAATGTCGCCTTGATTAACGGCTGAAAAAATTGCAATGGATGTCAGGTATGTAGGATACAGTAACATTATAATGCACACTCAACACGGGTAATGTCGCCTTGATTAACGGCAGAAAAAATAGCAACGGATGTCAGATATGTAGGATACAGTAACGTTATAATGCACACACAACCCAGGTAATGTTGCCTTGATTAATGGCAGTAAAAATAGCAACGGATGTCAGGTATGTGGGACAGTAACATTATAATGCACAAGCTGCGCAGGTAATGTCGCCTTGATTAACGGCAGAAAAAATAGCAATGGATGTCAGGTATGTAGGATACAGTAATGTTATAATATATATATATATATATATATATATATATATATATATATAACATTTATTTATCATTTAATTATCATTTATCAAACTGTTGTAAAGTAGAACTGACTTAGTTGCCCATAACAACCAATCAGATCCCACCTTTCATTTTCCAAAGCTCCTTTGGAAAATGAAAGGTGGGACCTGATTGCTTGATATGGGCAACTAAGCCTGTTCTACTTTGTACCAGTTTGATAATTGATCCCATGAATCTGTACATTAAATACGCATGTAGCATTCCTCAGCTTGATTCTTACAATGTTAAGTAAACAATGGCAAGAAAATGTTAATTGACTTTTTCATTAGTTTTTGTGTTATCGTGGTGAGATGTGATACCACATAGATCTGCTACATCTGTATTTTATCATCATAAATTTTATAACAACGCAGATAATTGTAAATGAGATAAACAGAGCTTAAAGTTCTAGCACCTTGTTCTTGTTACTTTAGAGCATGATGTGTACTATATGCCCCCTCGGTGTGTCCGGGTAAGCTCTGCTGTATTAAAACCTAGTGGGGTATTTAATATATGTTACCAATGGTTAATCTCCTTGGTTTGCTGCAAGCATCCTCATATTCTACCAGGGGGATAAACAAGGCTATTTGCCGGCTACTAGAGGAAAAGGAAGATTGATAACACAATTCCGAAAATGTATAGCAAGAAAACTGAGCTTACAGGAAAACCACTCAATTGCTCCCTGCAGAACTTGAAGTGACAGCTCTATCTTTTTATTGTTGCCGCCTCAATCCAAAGCTATCTGACAACGCTGAGGATTATTACATGTGTTAATTATCAGAATATAATAAAAACATTTATGAGCAGTATTAAAAGTAGAGGTCAGCAAACCTTTTGAGGTTCGAATCTGGTTCGCCAATTTTTTTTTAAACGTTCAGTTGGGATCTAAATTGTTCTTACTGAAACCAAAGTAGCTCCAATTGCCCTGAAAATTGGTATACAACACCTCTATTCTCCTTGGAATATCTCTTTACATTAATTTTTTTCCACCAATAGTAAATCAAGTGACACTGACATACATTGCTATGGGTAAACGCATGTATGACAGTGTTAACGAACAGCATGTTTATAAACACACCATGTTATATTTTTTCATATTCCAACGCTTCTAAAATTGTCCCTTATTGGGGGCAGGTGGTTTCTAAAAACTAACGGTGTAATGGAATTAAAAAAAAAAAAAAAACCCTTTAGTTGGAGGATTGATGGTCCAAAAATGATGCCTTGTATGACACGCACAATTGCTCTTTGTCAGAAGAAAGAGTGGCTTGTTGAGACCAATCCTCCAAAAAGTATGCCTTGACAAAGGCAGAATGCATGCACAAGTGTTAATTGAAAAAAGAAAAAGTGCCTCGTTCTGAGCAAGCCTAGAAAATATATCCCTTTCAATTGAAAGCAACAGCAGCACAGTGTGGAAGATGTAAGGGTAGGGTAATAGAGGCATGTGGCCACAATAGTAGCGGCAGCAGAAGCAGCATAACATGGAACGTACTAGACAGTAGATTGGCTAGTAGTAGCAGTAGTGGTAGTACTAGTAGGTATAGTGTTTTCCTGCTCTGTATTTGGCCTGACTTCCACTGTCACTGCTCCCACTGCCAATACCATGGCTACAGATTGGCTACAGGCAGTATTACCACCACAAACACAGCTATGCATGGCATCTGCAGCCTCCTCCTTAACCTCTTCCTCAGGGCAGTCCAAATTCTATTTGCTATCTTCCGTAGGGCATGGTGGGGTTTTGTTGCCTCTTCTTAGGAAAAAAGATGGAGCCCTGCTAGAAATGGGCAATGAGGATAAAGAAGATGGCACAAAATGGGGCTGCAAGAAGGAGGAGTAGGAGGAATGTTGTGACCCCTGGCTCCAACGCACAGTGTCAGACTCAGAAGTCACCGCCATGTCAACCTGCTGCAATTGAAAGGAGGCGTGAGCCATCCAATCCACAATTTCATCCTTCTCCTCAATGACAAAGTTGTGCCTTTCTGAAGCCAGAGAGAATTGTGGCCTATTAATACTACTACTAATTATGGCTGGATAGCCGGTGCCACTACTACCCACATTCTAATTCTGGGATGGATAAGACCTGGCCATGGGTCTTTCGTTTGGAAACCTTTCATATTCCAGACATTTGACCTAATGTACACAGTCACACAAAATATGGAACGGTTTGCAAGTCTTTTTCCTCAAACTTAAAGGGGTTGTCTCACGAAAAATATTCTACAGTTTTCAAACCAGCACCTGGATCTGAATACTTTTGTAATTGCATGTCATTAAAAATTTTGTATAGCTACTGAGTTATTCAGTAACATGTATCTGTATAGGACCACTTAATTTCTTATTTCTTTGACCTATTCACTGAGCAGGCCGCACATGCTCAGTTTCAACTTTTAACTGCCTACTAAGCTGTGATAGGCAGAGCTGAGACACGCCTCCTTAGCTGCAGCAGAAAAGACACTCCCCTTGAGCTGTCAGCTTGATATAAATCTAGCAGATCAATGAATGGGGAGATCTCTGGGTCCATGTGAGGTACATGGCTGGTTCTAGCTTTGTTAGAAAGGTATTGTCATGGACTATATGATGTCTGATTTTCATTTTTTACATTATTCGTGGGATAACCCCTTTAAAGACAAATAAAAGTCCTTTCCTTTCTACAAAAACATTGAAGATGCTGCTACTGACAATGTACTTTGGAAATAATGCAGTATCAATGCCACAAACAGATTTGGGCCTAATGTCTTATGTGCATTCAAATATGCAGATTCAGAAAAAAATATTTCTCTAGTGTAAAACACAATTTGTTAATCTACTATGAGATTATTCCCCCTACACCAACACTTGAACTGTCTAGAGATGCCCTAATATTTCAGGTGCTTTTACTTAAAAAACACTTGTTTTTCTATTTTTGCAATCCACACGAACAGTTGATGCTATCATCATAAACAGATTTAAAAGGGTACCCTCTGGATTATTAAACATGCATTGTATACTTGTATTGCTATTTTTGCAACCCACTCCAACACGTGAACTGTCAGTAGATGCCCTGTCCCGGATTTCAGCCTGCTATTTCAGGTGTTTTCACTCAGAAATTTAAGGCATCTTTCACACTAGAGTTAGCACGGATCCGGCACCTAAAGGGTGCCAACGGATCCGTGCTAACGCTGATACATGTGTGGAGCCGGAGCAATGCGCCTTCTGGAAAAATGCGCCTTCTGGGGTGAAAAATACGGTATTTCCCAAAATAAAACACATAAAATAAAAAAAAATAGAAAAAAAAAGAAAAGAAAAGAAAACATATTTGGTGTCGCCACATACGTAACGACCGGCTCTATAAAAAAAAAATCACATGACCTAAACTCTCAAGTGAACACCGTAAAAAATAAAAACTGTGCTAAAAAACATTTTATCGTCACCTTACATCAATAAAAGTGCAACACCAAGCTATCAAAAAGGCGTATTCCCCCCAAAATAGTACCAATCTAACGTCACCTCATCCCGCAAAAAATGAGCCCCTACCTAAGACAATCGTCCAAAAAAAAAAACTATGGCTCTCAATTTGTTTCAAAAATTATATTATTGTGTAAAACTAAGTAAATAAAAAAGTATACATGTTAGATATTGCCATGTCCATAACCACCTGCTCTATAAAAATAGCACATGATCTAACTTGTCAGATGAAAAACAGCTATTTTTTGATATCTTGCCTCACAAAAAGTGTAATATAGAGCAACCAAAAATCATATGTACCCAGTGGCGTAGCTATAGGGGTCTCAGTGGTCGCAGTTGCGACTGGGCCCCTAAGCCAGGGGGCCCCGAGGGCCCCCATTGCCACTTGCAGGGCCGCACCGCCAATTAGGCAAGGTGCGGCGGGGCCCTGCGCACAGTTAGGGGCCACGGTGGCGGCATGGCAGAGGGAGATGAGCGCTTCCATTGTGGAAGCACTCATCTCCATAGTCATCTGTATCGCTGTCCTGAGGATGGCTGTGCTGCGGGGCAGGGGAGGGAGAGGCATCTACCCTGCCCGTTCCTCTGATAAAGGCTACAGGTACAGCGCGGGACACAGGCCGGAAGAGGCCTGCATCGCATCGCTGGCAGCTCAATGGAGGTAAGCATAGGTGTTAATTTTTTTTATTGGAGCAATCACAGACCGGAGCTCTATTGGGGGCACTGGGGGCATTTGTTACTGGCACATGGGGGCACTGGGGGCATTTGTTACTGGCTCATGGGGGCACTGGGGGCATTTGTTACTGGCACATGGGGGCACTGGGGGGCATTTCTTACTGGCACTGGGGGCATTTCTTACTGGCACATGGGGGCACTGGGGGGCATTTCTTACTGGCACTTGGGGGCACTGGGGGCATTTCTTACTGGCACTAGGGGCATTTCTTACTGGCACATTGGGGCACTGGGGGCATTTATTACTGGCATATGGGGGCACTGGGGGCATTTCTTACTGATTTGGGGGCATCTATGGGGGCTGGCACATTATTGGGGGGAAATTTTTGGGGCACTTCTGGCACATTATTGGGGCACTTCGTACTGGCACATTATTGGGGGCACTTCTTACTGGCACATTATTAGGGGGCACTATGGTGGCACTTCTTACTGGCACATTATTGGGGGCACCATGGGGGCACTTACTGGCACATTATTGGGGGCACTTACTGGCACATTATTGGGGGCACTATGGGGACACTTCTTACACTTTATTGGGGCACTTCTTACTGGGACATTATTGAGGGGGCACTTCTTACTGGCACATTATTGGGGGGCACTTCTTACTGGCAAATTATTGGGGGGCACTATGGGGACATTTCTTACTGGCACATTATTGGGGCACTTCTTACTGGCACATTGTTGGGGGCACTTCTTACTGGCACATTGGAAGCATTATTACTTCTGGGGCACAGTGGGGACATTAGTACTGTTGGGGGCACTATGACTAACAAGTGCACTCTGGCAGAGAATTATGAGTTGGGACTTTGGGAGCACTATTACTGTGGGGGGCACCCTGGCACAGTATCAGCATAGCACAGTTATTTCTGGGGGATGTTATGTTCACACTATTACTGTCAGGGACAATATTTGCTGGGCGCAGTTATTTTTGGACACTGTGTGCCAATAATTATTGAAGGGCACTATCTGTGTGGTACTAGTGGCACAGTACTGGGGGTGGTAGGATTATTTGTCCAGAAGACGGGAGGATGATGGAAAAGTAATAAACTAAGATTTTTTTCTGTCAAACTGCAGAGATGAGAAATGGCTGAAAAATGGCATCTGGTCTGAAAGGAGAAGATGAGGAAAGAGAACATCTACATCAGAGGAAACGTCACTGGATGTACGAGGTATGGTGGGGCGCTGTATTAGGCTACATTCACATGAACGTTGTGTTTTGCAGTCTGCAAATTGCGGATCTGCAAAAAAAATGGATGATGTTCCGTATGGCATCCGTTTTTTTTTTTTCGGATCCACTGTAACAATGCCTATCCTTGTCCGCAAAACGGACAAAAATAGGAATGGACATACAGATGCGGACAGCACACAGTGTGCTGTCCGCATTTTTTGCTGACCCAGTTAAGTGAATGGGTCCACATCTGAGCCGCAAAATATGCAGATCGGAGGCCGCAAAAACAACTGTCGTGTGAATGTAGCCTTACCCTGTATGTTCTGTAGTGATATACGTAATGTTAGGAGGGAAAAGGTTAGGGTGAGAATTTGGCATGGGGGGGTTCAATTTTTGACTTGGCCGGCAGAAAATCTAGGTGCACTAGCGCTGAAGGAAGGGGGGGGGGGCCCAAACTGAACTCTTGCACCAGGGCCCATGAGCCTTTAGCTACGCCCCTGTATGTACCCTAAAATAGTACTAACAAAACTGCCACCTTATCCCGTAGTTTCCAAAATGGGGTCACTTTTTTGGAGTTTCTACTCTAAGGGTGGATCAGGGGGTCTTCAAATGTGACATGGCAACTTAAAATTATCCCAGTGAAATCTGCCCTCCGAAAACCATGTGGCGTTTTTTTCCTTCCGCGCCGTGCCGTGTGCCCGTACAGCAGTTTACGATCATAATTGGGTGTTTCTGTAAACTACAGAATCATGGTAATAAACATTGAGTTTTGTTTGGCTGTTATCCCTTGCTTTGTTACCGGAAAAAATGGATTCAAATGGAAAATCTGCCAAAAAAGTTAAATTCTGAAATTTCATCTACATTTTCCTTTAATTCTTGTGGAACACAAGGGTTAACAATGTTTGTAAAATCAGTTTGCAATACCCTAAGGGGTGTAGTTTCTAAAATGGAGTCATTTTTGGGTGGTTTCTATTATGTAAGCCTCACAAAGTGACTTCAGACTTGAAGTGGTCCTTAAAAAGTGGGTTTTGGAAATTTTCTGAAAAATTTCAAGATTTGCTTCTAACATAGTAACATAGTAACATAGTTTGTAAGGCCGAAAAAAGACATCTGTCCATCCAGTTCGGCCTGTTTTCCTACAAGTTGATCCAGAGGAAAGCAAAAAAAAACCCTGTGAGGTAGAAGCCAATTTTCCCCACTTTAGGGGAAAAAATTCCTTCCCGAGTCCAATCAGGCAATCAGAATAACTCCCTGGATCAACGACGCCTCTCTAGTAACTATAACCTATAATATTATTACACTCTAGAAATACATCCAGGCCCCTCTTGAACTCTTTTAGTGAACTTACCATCACCACCTCCTCAGGCAGAGAGTTTCATAGTCTCACTGCTCTTACCGTAAAGAATCCTCTTCTATGTTTATGTACAAAACTTCTTTCCTCCAGACGCAGAGGATGTCCCCTCGTCACAGTCACAGTCCTCGGGATAAATAGATGATGGGAGAGATCTCTGTACTGACCCCTGATATATTTATACATAGTTATTAGATCTCCCCTCAGTCGTCTTTTTTCTAAAGTGAATAACCCTAATTTTGATAATCTTTCTGGGTACTGTAGTCCACCTATTCCAGTTATTACTTTAGTTGCCCTCCTCTGAACCCTCTCCAGCTCTGCTGTGTCTGCCTTGTTCACAGAAGCCCAGAACTGTACACAGTACTCCATGTGTGGTCTGACTAGTGATTTGTAAAGTGGCAGGACTATGTTCTCATCACGGGCATCTATGCCCCTTTTGATGCAACCCATTATCTTATTGGCCTTGGCAGCAGCTGTCTGGCACTGGCTTCTACAGCTTAGTTTACTGTTCACTAAAATTCCTAGGTCCTTTTCCATGTCAGAGTTACCCAGTGCTTTACCATTTAGTATGTACTGGTGACTTGCATTATTCCTTCCCATATGCATAACCTTACATTTGTCAGTGTTAAACCTCATCTGCCACTTTTCTGACCAAGCCTCCAGTCTATCCAGATCCTGCTGTAGCAGTGCACTGTCCTCCTCTGTGTCAATTACTTTACACAGTTGAGTGTCATCTGCAAAAATTGATATTTTACTATGCAAACCTTCTACAATATCATTAATAAATATATTGAAGAGAATAGGACCCAATACAGACCCCTGTGGTACCCCACTAGTGACAGTGACCCAATCTGAGTATCTACCATTAATAACCACCCTCTGTTTTCTATCACTGAGCCACAGGCATTTTCTCCCAGGCCAAGCATTCTCATTTTGTATACTAACCTTTTATGTGGTACCGTGTCAAACACTTTGGAGAAGTCCAGATATACGACATCCATTGATTCCCCGCGGTCAAGTCTAGAACTTACCTCCTCATAGAAACTAATTAAATTGGTTTGGCATGACCGATCCCTCATGAAGCCATGCTGATACGGAGTTATTTGCTTATTTTCATTGAGGTACTCCAAGATAGCATCTCTCAGAAAACCTTCAAACAGTTTACCCACAACAGAAGTTAAACTTACCGGCCTATAGTTTCCGGGCTCTGTTTTTGGACCCTTTTTGAATATTGGCACCACATTTGCTATGCGCCAATCCTGTGGAACACTCCCCGTCAGTATAGAGTCCTTAAATATCAGAAATAAGGGTCTGTCGATGACATTACTTAATTATCTTAGGATACGGGGGTGTACGCCATCCGGTCCTGGTGATTTGTCTATTTTAATATTTTTAAGACGTTGCTGTACCTCTTCCTGGATCAGAGAGGACACTTTTAAAGGGGAATTTACTTTTATACTCTGCATTTCATCTGACAGTTTATTTTCCTCAGTGAATACAGTGGAGAAAAAGTTATTTAGTAGCTTCGCTTTCTCCTCATCGCTCTCTGCAACTCCCCCCTCATTACTCTGTAAGGGGCCGATACCTTCAGGTTTATACTTTTTAGTATTTATATAATTGAAGAACATTTTAGGGTTAGTTTTACTCTCTTTGGCGATTAATCTCTCGGTCTCTAGTTTGGCTGCTTTTATTTGTCTTTTACATATTCTATTTTTTCCTTATAGTTTTTCAATGCTTCCTCGCTCTCCTCCTGTTTTAGTGATTTAAATGCTTTCTGTTTGTCATTTATTGCTTTCTTTACAGCTCTATTTATCCACATTGGTTTTTTCTTGTTCCTTAACCTTTTATTCCCATAAGGTATGTACCTCTCACAATTAGATATTAGGATGCTTTTAAAAATCTCCCATTTTGTGGCTGTATTTTTATTTTTGAGGACTTTGTCCCAGTTAGTTAGGCCTATGGCCTCTCTTAGTTGGCTAAATTTAGCTTTTTTGAAGTTTGGTATTTTTGTTCCTCCCTGAAGAAACGCTCTTTTGAATGACAATTGGAAGGTTATTATGTTATGGTCACTGTTTCCCAGGTGTCCCCCAACCTGCACATCTGTTATTCTGTCAGGTCTATTGGTTAATACTAAGTCCAGTATGGCCGTCCCGCTAGTCGGGTCCTGAACCAGTTGGGAAAGGTAATTGTCTTTGGTTATTGCCAAGAACCTGTTTCCTTTATGAGATATACAGGTTTCAGTTTCCCAGTCTATATCTGAGTAGTTGAAGTCCCCCATATTAACAACCTCATTATGATTTGCCACTAAACTTCTAAGCCTTCTAACATCCCAAAAAAATAAAATGTAATTTTCAAAATGATCCAAACATGAAGTAGACATATGGGGAATGTAAAGTAATAACTATTTTTGGAGGTATTACTATGTATTTTAAAAGTAGACAAATTGAAATTTGGAAATTTTCTAATTTTTCTAAATTTTTGGTAAAGTTGGTATTTTTTTAAATAAATATAATGAAATATTTTGACTCAAATTTACCACTGTCATGAAGTACAATATGTGGCAAGAAAACAATCTCAGAATGGCCTGGATAAGTAAAACCATTTTAAAGTTATCACCACATAAAGTGACACATTTCAGATTTGCTAAAAATGGCCTGGTCCTTAAGGTGAAAAATGGCAGGGTCCTGAAGGGGTTAAGGTTCTGCTGCAGCTGTATTATAAGGCAGTAATTGCAGCTAGAAGGCACTGCCTGTACCAGGCACATCCAACCTCAGCTCCTCATTCCTCACTTCCTGGCTAAGAGCCCTTCTCTATTCTACATAATTATTTGTCTTCCTCGCCTTTCCCTAAACTGTCCCTGACACCAAAATAGAAGCTTGATTGTGACTGTATACTGTCCCTTAGATTGTTTTCTGCCACAGACTTCCAGGCTATTTTCGGCCATAATGAACCTGAACAAATATGATTTTTATCCGTATGCTGGTCAAATGGCTAGAATGTTTTGATTTAGTAGCTAATTAAAGTGAGTCTGTCAGTAGTTTTGCCCTCAAAACTGCTGACAGTGATAAGTAACATGTAAGGCAGTAACAGTATACTTAGATGGATGGTGCATGAACAAGAAAAACAAGTTTTAATTTGCCTCATGGCACAATGAGAAGTGTCTGCTAGGTATTCTCATACCGAGAAGTGTCCTGGGATCTCTGAACTGAATGTACCCCAACCCCTCTCATGTGCTCAAGTGAATACTTGGGTGTATATTGGAGACTGATATATGATGTTCACACAGTAGATTTCTCCATAGGAAAAATGTGCCACAGAACCTGTGGAAGAAATCCTAGGCTGACGCTCAGGTTTCTTTCTTGGTTTTGCATTTAGCATTTGGCAGATCTGTCCTTCGCTTTAGCCCCATTCAATGGGGACATGTCTCTTCTTGACGTGATTTGTAAACCCGTACCCATATGGCAAGTGTGCCTTCTCATTGAAGACAATGAGAGGTGGTTTCTGTGTGGTTGCTCAGCAGGTTCTGCACCGAAATCTACACAAATAATCTTCTGTGTGAACAAGCCCTAAGGTTCACTGTGTTTGTTGCAATATTACTTACTTTCATCTTTTTTATTTTCTTTTACTTTATTTTTTATGATGTCTCTCTATAAGGCCTCATGCATATGACTGTAGTTTCAGTCCGCATCCAATCGGTGTGCTGCCTTCATCCCTATGTCTGTTTCATGGCCCCACAAAAAAAAAAACATCCTTGTCAGTTTTGCCAACAAGAATAGGACGAGAAAAAAGGCGGCATGCTCATAGCCAGGATCCATGTTTTGTGGATCTACAATTTGCAGACTGCAAAAGACTTGTGGCTGTGTGCATGAGGCCTAAATGTCAGAAAATGAACTGATTTTGTTGCACATTTCCCTTTATTTGTGCACATCCGGTTGAAAACAACTCCTCTTACTCCCTCTTAAAAAGAAAGTATATCCTATACAGTTTCTATGGGTTACTGTTGACCTTGTTGCTGTGTCAATGCCAGCTGAACTGTTGACTATTATGTCGCTGAGGACAAGGCAGCATTACACTTAAAATGGTTTTCTGACATTTTAATACTGATGACCTATCCTCAGGATAGGTCATCGGTATCTGATCGGTGTGGGTTTGATAACCGGGACCCCCGCCGATCAGCTGTTTCAGAAGGCACCAGCCCTCCTGTGAAAGCTGCAGCCTTCTTTGCGTGCACCAAGAACAGAGTACATAGTATGGCGGCTGTACTTGGTATCGCAGCTCAGCCCCATTCACTTCTATGGTGCTGAGCTGCTCCTAGGCCATGTGACCCATGAACGTGTCATCACTGGCCTAGGAAAAGCTGAGAGAAGACCGTGGCACTGCTGCGAGCACCACTGCCTTCTCAAACAGCTGATTGTCGGGGGCCCATGTGTTGGACCCCCACCGATCAGATACTGATGCTCTATCTAGAAGATAGGTCATCAGTATTAAAATCTCAGAAAACCTCATTAACTTATGGTTATGCATTCAATTATTTTTTGTCAGAGTCACCAGTATACAGCAGGT
This sequence comes from Rhinella marina, assembly GCA_900303285.1. Lineage (NCBI taxonomy): Eukaryota > Metazoa > Chordata > Amphibia > Anura > Bufonidae > Rhinella > Rhinella marina. The sequence continues at coordinate 94,494 of ONZH01017018.1, forward strand.
GACTACTGCGGCCAATCACTGTCCTCATCTACCTAACATTGAGGACAGTGATTGGGTCATGTGCTATATACTGGCATATCACTGTGCACATCACAGTATCTGTGATATGCTATATACCAACATGACACTGTGCATGTCACTGCTGTGTGCAGCGGTCAAGTGCTATATATTGGCATGTCACCACTGCAGGTAATAAGAAAACTGTACCAGAACAATGCTGTATAAAGTTTTGAGTATAAAATATTTTTTTTTTTATTTTAGCCAATTGGGGACTTATCTAAGATTTTTATTTATCTGAGACAACTTTTTTAAGTGTGCCATGTAACTTGCACTCATGCAAGTGGTGATGCTATGATATACTGTATTATGTAAGTTATGCAACGGAGGTAACCAATATGATGTGCATTACTGTGGTTGAAAAGCCCTGTATGTACTGAAACCATTCTGGGATGTGATTTGGTGACAAATCGCAAGGAGCCTGAGGCAATGTTCTGACATACTGAAGGATCCATATGCCTATGAGCCTTACAGATGGTCCACACTGATTACTGATGGGTTACAATAAGATGCACACTATGAATTATGTATATTGCACTGGATTATTATTATTTATTATTATTATTATTACTATTATTATTATCATAATCATTAATTTTATTATTATACATTGTATTATGTGAACCATTGGTTACACTGAAGAGTGAAGAGTCAGAGATCAGCATGAGACAACGACATCTTCATGCAAGATTGTATGTTTCCAGAGGGGATAAATAAAAGTGCAGGCAGAGTCTCGTGGTCAGATGCAGGACAGGCTGAGACTGAGAGATACATGGAACTAGTGTGAGGTGGAAGATGCTGTAGATTTCTGCATGTAACTTGCTAGCACTGGAGATAAGTGGCACTAGCCATATAGTTGAGCCGTTTCAGAACTTAGGCATACCTCCGAACCGTCCCGGATCAAGCGGGACAGTCCCGGATTGCAGTGGCTGTCCCGGTACGGGGGAGGTATATCCCGGTTTCAGGCAGCTGTCCCTGCGTCCATAGGACACAGAGAGAGTTGCCTGTATTATGATGAAGCAGAGAGCCGGCATCGGCTGGCTGCTTCATCCATCATCCCCCCTGCAGGCTCTCCATACCTCTGGTCTGGGCGGGGGCGGGGCCACCTGGCAGTCAGCCTTGGCTCCGCCCCTCCACAGACCAGAGCAGACGATGTCCTGCTGCTGCTGCAGATGCTGCTAGAAAGAAGGTAAGTATATGGTGTTTATTTTTTTAACTTTCTGAGAGGGGCACAATGTGGGCATGTTACTGGGGGCACAACATATTACTGGGGGGTCACAATGTGGGCATATTACTCGGGGCACAACATATTACTGGAGGGCACAATGTGGGCATATTACTGGGGGCACAATGTGGGCACATTACAGGTGGGCACAATGTGGGCATATTACAGGGGGGCCACAATGTGGGCATATTACTGGGGGGCACAGTTGTTCATATTACTGGGTCACATAACTGGGGAATATTTACTATGTGGAGCAGTAAGGGGACTGGGTGGGATTAGGTGTATAGTTATGTTTTGGGCGGAGTTAGAGGCATGGCCTAGTGCTGAAAAAATTTGCCGCGGGGCGCTTAGCGCGCCGCACGATGTGTGCCCCTTTGCTCATTTACAAAGTTGGGAGGTATGCTTAGGTAGACACAGTGGAGCACTGCACAGGGGAGTAGAGGCCAGAACATATGAGTAGTAGGAAGCCAAATAGCCCCTGTATTCTGATACTAACCAAGGGTTGCAGTTGAGCCACTTTGGGGACTACACTGTTATATAAATGTATTGCACTTTATATGTGTTTTGTGTAAAAAACACTGAGGTTATGCTGCCATCTCCTATCCAATTGTGTTATTGCTGTTGGATAATATGCTGTCAGGGGCACAGAAATTTTTAGTCACATGATCTGATTATGTAGGTCCTCAAGCTATAGTGTGAACATGTCTGTGAAATGAAAAATAGCAGTGTCCTGCAGATCAGTTGTAAGTCATGCAAAGAGAAAGTGAGGACCAAAAGGGGGCGAAGCTATGGCAGGTCCGACATGGCAGGGTTTGTAGGGGAGAGCAAAAGTGGAAGAGGTTAATAGTTTGAAAGAAGTGGTGTTAGGGCTGTGGGGGGTAGGGATTGGGTCAAGAAGGGTCACATGGGCCTGGGAGAAGTTAATAGGAGAGGGGTACGTGAAATCAGGAGAAGAAGTCAGTTAGTCATCTGGAGTAGGACCCGGGAACGGACGTACTTGTTTGCATGCAGTGATGGCGTCGAGGGATCTTCTTTCTTCTCTGCGGGAAGTGGTGGCATGGGGTGCAATGGCTACAGGAGCAGCTTCGCCTGGCATTAGGTGAGGAAGAGGTCACTCAGCAGGCTCCCACTCGTGCACCCCCTTCCCGCCGCCGACGACCACCAGAGTGCCGCAGCCCCGTCGTGTTTGGTCCCATCGTGTCAGAAGCCCCAGCATGTGTCCTCCGGTCCCCTCTGGAAGTGCACTGCACGATTCCACCAGAGCCAGGACTGGGAGGATTCATTATACACGGCGGGGGGGGGGGCTCTACGTGGTGCCCCGGGCTCTTCTGTGTCCTCTGATCTCCACTTGGACCAGTGTCGGCTGTGCCCTCTCCTCTCACTGTTTGGGGGGCAGCCCACAATGCCTCCACTTCCAGAGCCCGTCAGAGGGCAGAAGATCCTCCAGGCACTGCACATGGAGTGCTGCCTCCTCCTTCAGTTTCCTGTGCACGGGAGGTGGTAATACCAGCACAGACCACTATAGAGGAACCACAACTTGCTGCAAGCATCTCTGAATCTGCCTCTTCTGTTCAACATGTAACGCAGGGGTCTGTGGGAGACCACCTTGATGCCGCCAGTCTGGAAGATGGAGAGCTGCGACCTTCACGTCCGCCCTGGCGGCTGTTCCGGATCCTGTCCCGAGTCAGCCGTGTGAGTCCACTGTGGTGTCTCTTCCCCTTTCTATGTCTTCTTCTATTGTGTCTTTGTTGAATGTTTTAGGGTTGTCGCTGGCGCCGCACTTAGCGAGTAGTTGGCGTGCGACTGGGGAGGCTTTTGCGCAATTTTTATCTGGGATTTCAAATTTTAGGCCCCCTGTTCTCCATCCTCAGATTTCGCCGGTGTCGGTGTGGGTGGGTACTTCATCAGGGGAGGTGCTATCGGAAACCACTTAGAACGGGGTCTGTCACAGAAGTTAATGTTCTGGCAGTTCCTCCAGGCGTCGGTGGGGAGGTTCAGCATATATCAGAGTTGGTAGTGGCCTCAAAGGGAATGATTGACACCTCAGTGCAAGTAGCGGTTGCGGCCCATAGTGAAGTTTATGTTTGTTTTGACAGTCCGCTTGGGGCCCATTTAAATCAGGAGGTGCAGGAAAAAATATGGAAAGACGAGTATGTCAAAATATTTACCCTGATTCCCCTTGAAAAATATAATTTGGACAGAGGAAAGCCAGACGAGAGTAAGAAAGAGGAGGAAGAAAGGCGTCGGTATCGTTGAATACCGCGCACTTGGCTTCAGGCGTTTGCCATACTGGCCAATGTTATTGGTGAGCGTGCTCCACAGAATTGCTCGGCTATTTTTTGCTACATGGACTTGATAGGTGAAGCTCATCGGGTCTATGGAGGTGTGGCCTCGCTCCGGTACAATGAGCAATTTCCGACAGCGCAAGGCAGTCTGTCCCTCTTTGCGGTGGAACCACAAGAATATCTCCTTGTGGATGCCTTTAATGGTGGCTGCACACACTCCCTCACAGCCTTTTCATTCAGGGGCCGGGGGTTTACTTTCAGGGCTTCGTGTCGTTTTAAGCATGAGTGTGCGACCTGCGGCCGAACGCACGCTCAAACTAAGTGTTTCAGGCGCAACGCAAAGCCTCGTCCCGGCGACTCTGCGTGAAAAAGGGACGACGCCGGTGAGACTCAAAGCAAGTCCCCAGTTTCGGCCAGGGACTTGGCTCAGTTTTTGGAGGAAGGTTTTCGTTTTGGTTTTAAAATCCCCCCTTTTGTTCACAATGCACCGGTTTTTCACCCTCGGAACCTGAAGTCAGCCCGACCCCACCCGGATGTGGTGGCAGATAAGTTAGCCAAGGAGGTGACCTTGAATAAATGGCGGGTCCGTTTCTTGACCCGCTTTCGCTCCACTTGCGGGTCTCTCCTTTTGAAGTGGTGCCCAAAAAGGAACCACTCCAACTGATCCATCATTCGACTGATCCATCATTTGATTTCCCAAGCTTTAAACATCCCAAGGAGCACTGTGCAAGCGATCATATTGAAATGGAAGGAGTATCAGACCACTGCAAATCTACCAAGTCCCTCTAAACTTTCATCTCAAACAAGGAGAAGACTGATCAGAGATGCAGCCAAGAGGCCCATGATCACTCTGGATTAACTGCAGAGATCTACAGCTGAGGTGGGAGAGATTGTCCATAGGACAACAATCAGTCCAACACGTCACAAATCTGGCCTTTATGGAAGAGTGTCAAGAAGAAAGCCATTTCTCAAAGATATCCATAAAAAGTCTTGTTTACAGTTTGCCACAAGCCACCTGGGAGACACACCAAACATGTGGAAGAAGGTGCTCTGGTCAGATGAAACCAAAATCCAACTTTTTGGAAACAATGCAAAACGATATGTTTGGCGTAAAAGCAACACAGCTCATCAGCCTGAACACACCATCCCCACTGTCAAACATGGTGGTGGCAGCATCATGGTTTGGGCCTGCTTTTCATCAGCAGGGACAGGGAAGATGGTTAAAATTGATGGGAAGATGGATGGAGCAAATACAGGACCATTCTGGATGAAAACCTGTTGGAGTCTGCAAAAGACTTGAGACTAGGACGGAGATTTATCTTCCAACAAGACAATGATCCCAAACATAAAGCAAAATCTACAATAGAATGGTTCAAAAATAAACGTATCCAGGTCTTAGAATGGCCAAGTCAAAGTCCAGACCTGAATCCAATTGAGAATAGAGCTCGAAGAGACATACCCCAAGCGACTTGCAGCTGTAATCGCAGCAAAAAGTGGCGCAACAAAGTATTAATGCAAGGGGGCCGATTAATTTTGCACGTCCCACTTTTTTTTATTATTACAAAAAAAGTTTAAATGATCCAATAAATTTTGTTCCACTTCACAATTGTGACCCTCTTGTTGATTCTTTGCCAAAAGTTTAAAATGTTATATCTTTTTGTTTGAAGCCTGAAATGTGGCAAAAGGTTGAAAAGTTCCAGGGGGCCGAATACTTTCGCAAGGCACTGTACATGCTGAGGGGAATGATCTCGGTGTTTGGTCCTCCAGGCAGCTGATCCGGGATATTAAGTTTGATATCCTGAGATTATTGCCCTTGTTTCCTGGTATTTTAATGGTATAGTCGGAAATGGTGGCCCGTTTACGGTGGAGGTATGCTCGTTCAGTGGAGAAACTGCTTAGAGCGTGGGGTAAGGTTAATAAGGAGGTGTCATGTTTTGTTTCCTGTAACGGAGGGGTGGTGGTTCGTCACAGAGACCTCGAAGTGCCTATCGAGCTATGATGAGACTTGATGGTGTACATTTGAATGAGGTGGGCATGGACATTTGGATTCTCGGTTACAGTAAGGTATTGAGATGGCTGTCAGGGTGTGGAGGGATTTGCAGGCACAAGGAGTTGTGTCTGCTCTTCTTGGCGAGGAGGAGGTCATGCATTGAACAGATTGAGGTGGTAGTTGGGGAACCGTTGGAGAGATGGTGCTCCCCAACAACGAGTGGTGTAAGGGATCAGTTTCGGATACCGGAAGTTGTCATCCCCGAGTCAGTGTGTTGCGACTGGGAATGTCAGGGCAACCATGAACTCCTCTCCTGACAACCTGTCTGGGTTTTAATATGTTCATGATATTCATGATGTTTATACCTTGTTCTTTAATAAAGAGGCTGCTGTGGCCAACCGTTTCTCATTGTCACACGGTGTCAAGACTGGTTATTTTACAGTTAGATAGATGCTCCCGCTCTGCAATACCCTAGTCAAGGTTGTACCGGGGAGAGGCTGCTGCTGGAGATAAGCCCAGTCATGCTGCATCATTTTTGTCAGCTATTAGGACAGGATAGAAAAAGGTGATCAGGATACACCATCTCTGGGCATGAACATTGCAATCGAGAAGGGTAGTCTGTAGCAGGGGTAGATGACTTGAACTTCCTAGCTCATGCACCCTGAAACAGCTAGAGACCTGTGGAGAAGCCAAGTCCTCAAAAATCAGCCATCCTGCTGATTGCTGTAGTGTAAGCCAAAATTCTGTGTGTGGCAAGGAGAGAGACTGTGACTGCTGAAAATAGCACACACATTTGCAAGTGCAAAAGTGTGATTGGTGAGTTGTAAGGAAGGCAACAGCTCAACCTGGAAGTGTATATGATGAGTGAGTATGAGCATGATGCAAGGATAAAGATATCAGGACCTGAGAGAGATGCAGATTGCGTGATACGGTGCCACATGGAGAAATATCTGTGATGAGGATTGTAGATACAACCATCTTCAGGACTGGGTATAACAAAAGAAAATAAGCCTGTTGCCATTATAACAAAAGAAAATAAGCCTGTTGCCATTTAAAGAGGCAGTGCACCTATTTAATCTGTTGCCTCTTACTAAGACTTTGTCCTATTTTAGAGAGATTCTCATCACCATAGGCTATTTACCTAAAGTAACACTGTAACCATTAAGCGTGTTTCCTCTTGTAAGATCAATGTACTGTAACCAGCAAGCTTAATCAGTAAAGCTGTTCCAGTTACATCTGTGTCAACCAACCCTAAGTGGGAAGCCAAATCCGTATACCACTCATATAGCAACAATTACTTTGAGTATAGGCCTGACCACCTCTTACAAGAGACTGTAAGAAGATTGTTCATATTGTGCTGTACCACTGCACATGGAAAAGACACATAGTGTTAACTGCAGCTAGGGAAAATCAACCAGAGTGTTGACACCAGGGGAGTTTATGTGCACTGTAAGCCCATAGAGACAATAAGCTATTGCTTCTTCAAAGACTGTACTACTGTTACATCTGTTGCCTCTTACTAAGACTATACCCTTGTTAAGAGACTCTTGAACCATACAGTATACATGTGGCCTGATGTGGGAATGTAACAAGTAGGTCAGTAAGACCTGTAACCATCAAGCTTGTTGCCCCCTGTGAGACCAGTGAATTACCTTGTGCAAGTTCCAACTGTGTCCAACTTCATTCCATCCACCACCCTAGAATGGGGAGCCATACATTCCACTCATGGGCCAAAAAGATCCTTTGGTAAGGTCTGACCCCTTTGTAGACAGGTCAAAGCAAATATACCTTGAAGGTTTTGGGCCTCAATGAAAATCTGTACCCTAAGTCAGTGGTCCCCAACCTTTTTTGTACCAAGGCCCGGTTTCTCGCTAGACATTTTCCCCAGGGCCCGGGGAGGGGGAAGGGGTTGGTCATGGCGGGTTCTGTCGGCGCTGACTAATTCACACAAGGTGCATATTAAAATATATAAATATAACATAAAATGCCCCTATACAGAGCCGCCCATATAAAGTACCACTTTTTGTGGCCTCAGTAGATGCTCCCACATTGCCTCCAATAATGTGCTAGTAACAAGTGCCCCCATAGTACCCCCCAATAATGTACCAGTAAGAAGTGCCCCCATAGATTCCCTCACAGTGTTCCCCAATAATGTACCAGTAAGAAGTGCCCCCATAGATGCCCTCAATAATGTACCAATAAGAAGTGCCCCCACAAATGTGCCAGTAAAAAGTGTCCCCATAGATGCCCCCACAGTGCCCCTAATAATGTGCCAATAAAAAGTGCCCCCATAGATGCCCCTACAGTGCCCCCAATAATGTACCAGTAAGAAGTGCCCCTATAGATGCCACCACATTGCCCTCAATAATGTACCAGTAAATGCCCCCACAGTTCCCCCCAATATTGTGCCAGTAAAAAGTGCCCCCATAGATGCTCCCCAATAATATACCAATAAGACGTGCCCCCCATAGATGTCCCCACAGTGCCCCCCAATAATATGCCAATAGGAAATGCCTCCATAGATGCCCCCCAATAATATGCCAATAAGAAGTTCCCCCATAGATGCCCCCACAGTGCCCCCCAATAATATGCCAATAAGAAGTGCCCCATAGATGCCCCCCAATAATATGCCAATAAGAAGTGCCTCCATAAATGCCCCCCAGTGCTCCTCTCCTCCGTTATTGTACAAAAAAAAAATAAACACTTACTTACCTCAGCCTGAGTCGGCCTCTGATAGGGTACAGGCACTAGGCCTGCAGCCTATCAGAGGAACGGGCAGGGGAGACGCCTCTCCCTCCCCTGCAGCACAGGCATCTGTACCGCTGTCCTGAGGACGGCGATACAGATGACTATGGAGATGAGCGCTTCCACAGTGGAAGCGCTCAATTCCTTGTCCCCTGCCACTGCCGCCGTGGCCCGGCAGACATGGATTCAGGGCCCGGTCCTGGGCCACGGACCGGTGGTTGGGGACCGCTGCCCTAAGTCCCCTTAGTTATGATTTGACATTCAATGACTATAGAATATATACAGTATAGAATCTATATAAAACTGGAATGCTCTTGAGTAAAGAAAGATCTTTGTTTATGTTACATTACATTATCACAAAGCTATGTACTACCCAATGATAATACTGCTGTCTTCTATGTGGTAATGAGGTAATTGTAGCCCTTTATACACAAGGGTATAGGTGCAACTTTAATCCCTGCACACCTTATAGCTGTATCAGTGCACATATATAAAGACTTGCAACATAAAAAAATAATTTATTATAAAGCAGATAGAAAAGAAAAGAGACATAGTTTTCCTTCCTGCTTCTTCACACAAGCAACATCTCCATCAGTCCTCCTGATCCAACATTTCATAATGATTTACTATCACCAGGGAATGGGCACCCTTGTGTGCTGTGTTCACTGAATGACTGTTTAGGCAGGTCTTGAGGTACTGTTTCTCAGAAGAAATATTAAATCGGACTGTAGGGTATCCCTGGCCTACTTATCATCATACTGAATCTAGCTGTTGGTTGCCTTGCCAATTACTGTCAAACATCATCTGGCACTTCATGATGTTGTTATTACAGATGATAAATGAGCAGCCTGAGTATCCTAAAAATGAGTCCATGTTACACTTTGTGCAGAAAACAATACATAAGAAGAAAACTCATACTAAATTGATAACAATTTTGATACTGAGCTCTCTTAAGAGCTTGGGATTACACTACCTACAGTATGTTACTCTCGTTGTGTATGGAAATAATTGATTAGAAAATAAAGATTCTGGGGCATCTTTTCCTACAAATTTACATTGTGCTCTTATTCTGAAACAATTGACATTTGGGTGTTACTGTTGTCCTTGCACTTCCAGGTCATATTCAAATGTTAAACATATGTAAAATAAATCACTATGACTATAGCTGTAGTGCTCTAGTGTAAGCAGACATTATGGGATAAACCTATTAATATGGGGGGCGTGGTTTGCCGGCCGAGGAAGATGGCTGTCTGAGCTTAGAGCTCCCACGTTTTGCTGGCGACTAAGTTAAGCGAACAACTTATTTCCACTTCAATTCACCTGACTCAGGCTTACAGTTACTCATCAAGATGCCCACGGTCGATCCGACAGCAGGGGAAGATGGATTTCTTCTTTGAGAAAGGCAAAGATCAAGATGGCGCTCAGTCACCCTCCTCTAACAGCTCCTCAGACTCAGGCCCTCAAGCCTCCCCACCAAGGACGGAAAATCAAGCGGACTCCTCTCCAAATGGCAAACTTAACTCCTTAAAGCCTCCTATCAAGACGGGATCTCCGCTACAACATCTTCCCACCGCTTCACCCTTGCCACGTGGGTCTCCTCAGACGCAAGGACGCCATGACACTTCACCAAGAGTCTCACCGTCCGAAAGCCCTGCTAAACAGAGGCCCAGATCGCAATCGCAAACATCTGCTGATACGGAGGTGATAGACTGTAATATTTCTTCTCTACAAGACTTCCCTACATCAGAGCAACCTACATCTGGCAACATGATTAAAGAAATGCTGGTCCTATTCAGCCTTTCTATGCCGCGCGAACTAACAGCGCTGATCACCCCTTTACAATCTTCCATCACCGAAGTAGATAAAAGATTGCCACACGTGGAGATAAAAATGGGCGAATTTGCAGTGCCATAAACAGCTCATAGACTCCCACTATGACCTGTCCTCAGAAGTGGAGCGTTTGAAATCCAAAATGGCGGACCTAGAAGACCGGTCCCACTGAAATAATGTGAAGCTTAGAGGTATCTCAGAAGATATCCACCCTAAGGATTTGTGTAACTATGTTCAAGACCTTATAAAGATCCTTACTCCTGACATCACAGATCGAGATCTAATAATAGTCCATAAGGTGGCTCGCCCCAAACATCTTCCAGAGACAGCGCCTCAAGATGTTTTAGCCAAGGTACATTTTTTCCACATCAAGGAAGCAATGTTGACTGCAGCGAGAAAAAGTGGAACCCTACTGTCCCCCTATGATGGGGTCAAACTGTTTACTGATCTCTCATTCCATACCTTGCAACAACGTCGGGCCTTGGCCCCTTTTACTGCTGCATTGAGAGACCACAACATTCCTTACCGTTGGGGATTTCCAACAAAAGTTCTCATCCATCATCAAGGAACTCTGCACGCTATATGTTCCTTGGACGCTGGAAAACGTCTCCTTCAGAATTGGAATATCTCCATGCAAGACATCTCAACGTCCACTGATTCCACACCTCGTCCCATTCCATCCGAGTGGCAGATGGTGACATCGAAGCGTAAATCTAACCGCTGAAGAGTTGTTCTATTACTATGTTATTCTCATTTACCTAGGTTGCTAACCAATATTTTGCCAATGCTGACAAGCCTGAAAGTTGATCAGGCTCCATGTTCAAAGTTTCTTTATTTTATTGTTTATATGCTTTTGCTTACTTATATTATGTGTTTTATTCCTCAAGGATATACAATGGATCAGTCACTGGGGTCCAGACCAAACTGTAGTCTATTGAGTTTCAGATCAAATGTCTCACTTCCTGATCTCATCCATCATCCAGGTATGATGACATATACCTCGTTTTATCCTCATAAATGGTTATTACATTAGCTACCCTATATGTCAAGGGATTAAACAGTCCCTTCAAAAGGTCTATGATGTGGCGGGAAGTAAAAGCTTTAAAGTGCGACATCTTCTGTGCCATCGAAACACACCTCTTGAAAGAAGATAACAAAAGTCTTTATACCTTAGTCTTTATTTACGCTCCCAATAAGCACCAGGTATCCTTCTTACTGAAATTGGTCCTAAAATAAATAGGTTTAAGGCTGGACATGTCATTTGGGGAGGCGACTTTAATTCCATCTTAGACCCCTCCTTTGATACTACTGCTACCTCAAGAACATGTCCTTCGGTTCTTTCTTCCTTAATTTTACAGGAAGATATGTATGACATACAGTATGGAGGCTTCAGCACGGCACTGAGAAGGACTTTTCCTTCTTCTTTGTGTCTCACCAAACATATTTGCGTATTGACATGTTTTTGGTTAGCAGATCAGCTATACCCACATCTCGCTCCTCAACTATAGGGACCATTACGTGGTCTGACCACGCCCCAATTCCTCTGTCCCTTCAAGAAACCCATGCTTATAGTCCCTACATACCATGGTGTAATAATACTTATCTGTTGGGACATCCGAAACATTCCTTAGAAATTTCCTCAGCTATAGCTGAATATTTCCAAATCCATGAAGGCTCAGTATCTAACCCTTTTTCACTGTGGTGTGCCCACAAGGCCTATGTGAGAGGCATCTTTATCAAAATAAGGAGTATAACTAAGAGGGAGAGGAATAAGAAAATAGATGACCAACCTACTGAAGGAAATTAGATCATTGGAAGGCCTAAACAAACAATCTATTCAACAACCTCAACTAGATAAGTCCCTTAGACTCCAACTTAAGGAATGCTTGTTACATAAGTTTGAATATCATCTAAAAGCAGTTAAAGATAATTTCTATTCCCAAGACAACAAAGCCGGACGGCTATCGGCTCATCGCCTTAAAACCCGAGCTGCCAAGGCGAAAATCCCTTATCTCATTAATAAAGGCACTGGCTCCAAAATTATGTCCCCATTAGATATAGCCAACTCCTATGGGGAGTTCTACGCATCTCTATATAACTTAGAACCCCAGGGTAATGCATCCTCCCCAACCCAGGAAGATATTTCCAACTTTTTAACTTCGCTTGGTTTGGCTTCTATCTCGGAATCTCAATTACAATCTATCAATGCTCCCTTTACTATTCAAGAAATTATTTCTACTGTAAAATACCTTCCAAATAATAAGGCTCCAGGCCCAGATGGCCTCTCCAAATAATATTATACTTCACCTCTCTGCTTTCTCCGTATCTACTTTATCTACGTTTTGCCTTCCACAGTGCCACATCAACAGGTCAGTTCCCTAAAGAAATGTTAGAAGCCACAATAGTGACAATTCCCAAACCAGGTAAACCCACAGATGACCCCAAAAACTTCTGTCCTATTTCTTTATTGAACACGGACATCAAAATATTTGCCAAGTTATTAGCAAACAGACTAGCCCCCTTGATCCCCCTCATGGTCCAGAAAGACCAGGTGGGCTTTGTCAAGGGTCGCCAGATCCAAGAGAATTCCTGAAGAGTTTTGAATATCTTATTACACCTACAAAAACAAGCACCCAGGCAGTTTTTGTGACCTTAGACGCAGAAAAGGCGTTCGGCCGCATTAACTGGTCGTTCGCCTTTTCAGTCCTCACCCAAATGGGTTTCTCTGGGTCCATTTTAGCTTCCATCAAGGCTCTGTATTCCAACCCCTCCGCGAGAGTATGGGTCAACGGAGCCTTATCTAAACCATTTCTAATAACCAATGGCACCCGGCAGGGCTGTCCCTTTTTCCCTCTAATGTTTATTTTATCCATTGAACCTCTTGCCCAAGCCATTAGAGTCCATGGGGTCAAGATTGGAAATGACACACATACTATTAGTCTCTATGCGGATGACGTGATACTCACACTCAGAGACCCGGTACGTTCCCTCAGCTCTACCCTAGACTATGGCCGTCTCTCTTATGAACCTGAACCAAAATAAATCCTAGGCGTTGCCAAGCAATCTACATCACCATATTGTTAAGACCCTTACGGAAACCTTTGAGCTAGATTGGCAATCACTACAAGTTTCCTACCTTGGCATGAACCTGCCATCGTCAGTCTCTCTTTTATATGAAGCTTATTACTGTACCTACCCCTTCTTTCCTCTTTAGAGCAAGAGCTAGACAGCTTAGCCAAATTTGAAGTCTCCTGGCTAGGCCACCTCGTGACTTTTCAGATGTTCACCCTTCCTAAACTTCTCTATTTATTTAGAATACTCCCAATTTTGCCTCCTAAATCATTCTTCAATAAATGTACTAAACTACTCAATTCCTTCCTATGGAAGAGAGGGAAACCGAGGATTGCAACAAAACTACTTCATCTCAGAAAATAGGTCGGGGGGCTGGGCCTTTCTAACATACAGGACTATTACTTAGCGACCCAAATCACCCAATTGGAAAATTGGTGGAAACGTGATTATACTAAACATTGGGTTCAGATAGATTCAAATACTGTACCGTCTACTGATTTGAAGGCGCTATTGTTGTCCTTCCTGATTCCATCCTTCCATTGCCCTAAATTACCCTTCTTCATGGAAGCTGCTATTAATAATTGGAAACATTTTCACTCCTTATGTGAACAATCCTCTTTCCCGATATCAGAACTGGCTCCTATAACAATTTTAGACCACTTAATTCCTGACTTGGGAATAGGGAAATGGGGAGACTATGGTATATACTGTGTGAGCCAACTCTATCAGAAACAAGTTCTACACTCTTTTGAACATCTTCATACTACCTTTCAAATCCCCAACTCAGAATTTTTTAAATAGCTGAGAATTAGACACCTTCTCTCTTCTCCCCTTTACATAACTGGTAATAAGCAGATACTTGAACTTTGGTCCAAACCCACTGTCTGCCCCTCGCCCCTCCGCCCAGTATACACCCTTACATATAACGATACTTAAGGATATATAAGGATACTTTGATCAAATCCACCCCCTTTCTATCAAGGGAACGAGAATTAAAGGTATCAATCACTGGTATTCAATGGAAATACGCTCTGCACTATATGTCTAAAAATATAACCTGTGTTACCCACTATGAATCCTACTTAAAAACCACCTTAAGATGGTATTACACTCCGGAAAGATTAAGTCACATATTCCCGGGTGTTTCTCAACTTTGCTGGAGGTCCTGTGGTCAAAAAGGGACACTCCTCCATATTTTGTGGGATTGCCCCCTCCTTAAACCGCTGTGGACAGAAACGTTCTCTATCATTTCCAGGCTGCTGGGCACTACATACACTTGCCCCTGCTCCGGAATTAGCTCTTTTGTTTATTGGTCTTGACAATATCCCGCCTAAAGGCAGATTTATAGTAGCTCATATTTTTCTATCTGCTAAACTGGCAATCACATCCAACTGGAAGAGTTCCTTAGTCCCTGCCCTTGCTGATATAATTGCTAGGGTCAATCTAACGTTCATTTATGAACGCACCTTAGCCTTAGCTAAGCACTCATACCCCAAATTTGAGAAGATGTGGCATACGTGGATTACCTCCTCATATATGACTCCTTTGACTGGAACTACATAATCTCCAAATTACATCCATGAACTCCTTTTTACTCTAGCCTTACCCGTGAGGAACAGTTTTACCTTTGTTTCCTTTGACTGTTTTGTTCAGTATGCTTTCCTTGACCTACAACTGTATGTATAATACTTGTCTGGATTATTAGTGGTGTTGGACCACTTGTACACCATGCTAGTGTAATGCTCTGCTGTACTTTTCTATGTTAAAAAAATAATAAAAAACTATTGATTTAAAACCTATTAATATGAAGACCGCTGGTGTATGATGCATTAAATTATTACCAGGTAGCATCTGGTGTGTATGTTGTTAAATGAGTTGGGGGTGTGGAGGTCCTGCCCTGACCCCAAACCCCCGCCTGGCCTGACCTGCCTACTTTTGGAAAAAATGGTGAGGGTAGTGAAAAAAGCCAAAAAGTCACAAATGTCGGTGCAACTACACTTGCACCAAAATTTGTCACTGAAGGACACCAATTTTCTGGTGGACTAGTGTATTATGTTCTCCCCTATGTGTCTCACTGTTGGAGTCTATTTCCATTCATTTGCATTCCTTTCGAAAATGCATATTTTCTTTCTTAATGCTTGTAGGCAGGTGATGCAAGTACTTTACCAAGCAGATTCCCTTTTCACTTCTCACGTCATACAGTCTCATAGACACATAGTAATAGAGAAAGACTGCAGCTTCACCTCCTTCCCACTTCTATTTGCTGTTTTACAGTAGATGGAATTTTGGGCGACCGAGGAGGTAATGAGAATTCACAGAAATCTTTTAAGGGATAAAGGGAGGAAGATGCCATGTTATCTTTATGATATATAGAAAAAAGTTTCATGCATTCAGAGGTTCTACTGATTAAAAAATATATAATGCTATCCACTTAAGGAGGAAACAAGATTAGTGAACTTTAGAACACTATGATATCTGTGGACTACCAGGGGGCATTATGGGTTGGAAAATTAGAACATATTCCTTTGTTTTTGAAAAAAAAAAAACCTGCCCAGGTGAACATTTTCTAGTTAAAATACCAAATGAAAAGTCTCACCAATATGAAAGGGACAAATCCAAAACAGTAAATTTACAGTCTAGCCTTCTTGTCTGGATGTACCGATGGCAATACAAAAGTGTTTTTGTTACAATGTACAGAAGAGGTCCATAGCTTGAGGGCATTGTGGGCACTGTGGGACAGTGGGCACTGTCTCTTACAGGTTATGAATAGAGATGAGCAAGCATGCTCGTCCGAGCTTAGTGCTCGTTCGAGTATTACGGTACTCGTAAGTGCTCGCTGCTCGGACGAGTATCTCGCCATGCTCGAGGAAATGACATCTCCCACATTTTGAATTTTTGGCGCCTATAAACTCAGCCAATCACAAGCCAGGAGACTCTGCGGTACACCCAGCATCACGTGGGGCCCTTACATGTCGATAGCATTCGTTGGCTGGCCGGATCAGGTGACCCTGGAATATACTAGTGACTGCCCACGGTGCTCGGCTCAGATGCTGTCTGGATGTCGTTAGGGACAGAGCTGCTGCGTTTCAGGGAGAGTGTTAGGGCCTGGATTTAGTTCTCTGTTAGGCAGGAGTGATCTGAAAAGAACCCAACAGCCCTTCTAAGGGCTACAAGACATTTTTTTTGTCTCCTGGCTGGGCTGGCTGGCACTAGTAGTGCAGCTATCGCCATATATAACACTTTTTTTTTATTGTTTTAACTCAGTGATACAAATCCATTTCATACAGCAGTGTGGAACCATTCCGTGTGTCACAGTTCAGCTGTCCAGTCACCACAATCCGTATTTTCTGTCCGGGTGACCCATTCTGTACGTCACGTCAGTAAAAAAGGTCTTTTTCTCTCACTGATACAGCTACATTACAAAAATCTCTGTGCGACATTTGTCTGGGTTGCAGTCAAAATAGCCACAGTCAGCAGGGGCTGAGTTTGCTCTCTGATAGTTTCTGCACATCACGTTAAAAAATATATATATATAAAATAAAATATATGTAAAAAAATAGTTTTTTGTTGTTTTAGCTCAGTGATACAAATCCATTTCATACAGCTGTGTGGAATCATTCTGTGTGTCACAGTTCAGCTGTCCAGTCACCACAATCCGTATTTTCTGTCCAGGTGACCCATTCTATACGTCACGTCAGTAAAAAAGGTCTTTTGCTCTCACTGATACAACTACATTACAAAAATCTCTGTGCAACATTTGTCTGGGTTGTAACTAAGCAGACCAAGTCTGCCTAATCTAATAGTTTCAGTGTAATTGCTCCATACTGCACGGTACGTAATAACATACGTAATTTTGCTCTAACTTATCCACCTATATACAAAGCACAATCCGCATTTTCTGTCCAGGTGACCCATTCTGTATGTCACGTCAGTAAAAAAGGTCTTTTACTCTTACTGATACAGCTACATTACAAAAATCTTTGTGCGACATTTGTCTGGGTTGCAGTCAAAATAGCCACAGTCAGCAGGGGCTGAGTTTGCTCTCTGATAGTTTCTGCACGTCACGTTAAAAAATATATATATATTAAAAAAAATATTAAAAAAATATATAAAAAAAAATAGTTTTTTTGTTGTTTTATCTCAGTGATACAAATCCATTTCATACAGCTGTGTGGAACCATTCTGTGTGTCACAGTTCAGCTGTCCAGTCACCACAATCCGCATTTTCTGTCCACGTGACCCATTCTGTACGTCACGTCATAAAAAAAGGTCTTTTACTCTCACTGACACAGCTACATTACAAAAATCTCTGTGCGACATTTGTCTGGGTTGCAGTCAAAATAGCCACAGTCAGCAGGGGCTGAGTTTGCTCTCTGATAGTTTCTGCACATCACGTTAAAAAAAAAAAATATATATTAAAAAAAATATATAAAAAAAATATATAAAAAAATAGTTTTTTGTTGTTTTATCTCAGTAATACAAATCCATTTCATACAGCTGTGTGGAACCTTTCTGTGTGTCACAATTCAGCTGTCCAGTCACCACAATCCGTATTTTCTGTCCAGGTGACCCATTCTGTACGTCACGTAAGTAAAAAAGGTCTTTTGATCTCACTGATACAGCTACATTACAAAAATCTCTGTGCGACATTTGTCTGGGTTGCAGTCAAAATAGCCACAGTCAGCAGGGGCTGAGTTTGCTCTCTTATAGTTAGGGATGAGCGAACTTTTGAAAAGTTCGGTTCGGTTCGCTTTGGCGAACTTTAGTGAAGTTCGGATTCGTACGAACCGAACCTAAAACGAACCTTGCTATAATGGCTGAATAATTGCTGCCACAATAATGGGAGTCTGATAGGGTATAGTTTCGTTTACTTGCAGTTGCTATTACAATGAAAAAAGTGGAAAAAATCCAAGTGACTTCAACAACGGCGACGCAAAATATACGCATATTTGAGAATTTACACTAATGCGTACGCTAATGCGAACATTCCCGCACAAATAACGAACATACAGTGTGGCATTGTTAAAGGTACGCTACTTAACTGAATATGTACGCATTAGCGTACGCATACACTGCGTCTGCGAACATTCCTACTCAAGTAACGAACATACAGTCTAGCGTTGTCAAAGGTACGCCCTTAACTGAATATGTACGCATTAGCGTACGCATATACTGCGTCTGCGAACATTCCTACTCAAGTAACGAACATACAGTCTAGCGTTGTCAAAGGTACGCTACTTAACTGAATATGTACGCATTAGCGTGCATTCTCAATAAATATGCGTATATTTTGCGTCGCCGTTATTTTAACCAGATTCGTCACGAACTTTCTGAAAATTCGGTTCGATGACGAACCGAACTTTTGGGAAAGTTTGTAACGAATCTGGTTCGTTACGGTTCGGTTCGCTCATCCCTAATAAAAATCCATTTCATACAGCTGTGTGGAACCATTCTGTGTGTCACAGTTCAGCTGTCCAGTCACCACAATCCGTATTTTCTGTCCAGGTGACCCATTCTGTACGTCACGTCATAAAAAAAAGGTCTTTTACTCTCTCTGAAACAGCTACATTACAAAAATCTCTGTGCGACATTTGTCTGGGTTGCAGTCAAAATAGCCACAGTCAGCAGGGGCTGAGTTTGATCTCTGATAGTTTCTGCATGTCACGTTAAAAAAAATATATATATATTAAAAAAAAATATAAAAAAAAAATATATAAAAAAATAGTTTTTTTGTTGTTTTATCTCAGTAATACAAATCCATTTCATACAGCTGTGTGGAACCATTCTGTGTGTCACAGTTCAGCTGTCCAGTCACCACAAATTGTATTTTTTGTCCAGGTGACCCATTCTGTACGTCACGTCATAAAAAAAAGGTCTTTAACTCTCACTGATACAGCTACATTACAAAAATCTCTGTGCGACATTTGTCTGGGTTGCAGTCAAAATAGCCACAGTCAGCAGGGGCTGAGTTTGCTCTCTGATAGTTTCTGCACGTCACATTAAAAAAATATATATATATATATATTATATATATATATATATATATATATATATATATATATATAAAATATAAAAAAAAAATAAATAAATATTAAAAAATAGTTTTTTTGTTATTTTATCTCAGTGATACAAATCCATTTCATACAGCTGTGCGGAACCATTCTGTGTGTCACAGTTCAGCTGTCCAGTCACCACAATCCGTATTTTCTGTCCAGGTGACCCATTCTATACGTCACGTCAGTAAAAAAGGTCTTTTGCTCTCACTGATACAGCTACATTACAAAAATCTCTGTGCGACATTTGTCTGGGTTGCAGTCAAAATAGCCACAGTAAGCAGGGGCTGAGTTTGCTCTCTGATAGTTTCTGCACGTCACGTTAAAAAAAATATATAAAAAAATAAATAAATATAAAAAAAAGTTTTTTTGTTGTTTTATCTCAGTGATACAAATCCATTTCATACAGCTGTGTGGAACCATTCTGTGTGTCACAGTTCAGCTGTCCAGTCACCACAATCCGTATTTTCTGTCCAGGTGACCCATTCTGTACGTCACGTCAGTAAAAAAGGTCTTTTGCTCTCACTGATACAGCTACATTACAAAAATCTCTGTGCGACATTTGTCTGGGTTGCAAATAAGCAGACCAAGTTTGCCTAATCTAATAGTTTCAGTGTAATTGCTCCATACTGCACGGTACGTAATAACATACGTAATTTTGCTCTAACTTATCCACCTATATACAAAGCACAATCCGCATTTTCTGTCCAGGTGACCCATTCTGTACGTCACGTCATAAAAAAAAGTCTTTTACTCTCACTGACACAGCTACATTACAAAAATCTCTGTGCGACATTTGTCTGGGTTGCAGTCAAAATAGCCACAGTCAGCAGGGGCTGAGTTTGCTCTCTGATAGTTTCTGCACGTCACGTTAAAAAAATAATATATATATTAAAAAAAATATATAAAAAAATATATAAAAAATAGTTTTTTGTTGTTTTATCTCAGTAATACAAATCCATTTCATACAGCTGTGTGGAACCATTCTGTGTGTCACAATTCAGCTGTCCAGTCACCACAATCCGTATTTTCTGTCCAGGTGACCCATTCTGTACGTCACGTAAGTAAAAAATGTCTTTTGATCTCACTGATACAACTACATTACAAAAATCTCTATGCGACATTTGTCTGGGTTGCAGTCAAAATAGCCACAGTCAGCAGGGGCTGAGTTTGCTCTCTGATAGTTTCTGCACGTCACGTTAAAAAAAATATATATATTAAAAAAAATATTTAAAAAATATATAAAAAAAATAGTTTTTTTGTTGTTTTATCTCAGTGATACAAATCCATTTCATACAGCTGTGTGGAACCATTCTGTGTGTCACAGTTCAGCTGTCAAGTCACCACAATCCGCATTTTCTGTCCACGTGACCCATTCTGTACGTCACGTCATAAAAAAAGGTCTTTTACTCTCACTGACACAGCTACATTACAAAAATCTCTGTGCAACATTTGTCTGGGTTGCAGTCAAAATAGCCACAGTCAGCAGGGGCTGAGTTTGCTCTCTGATAGTTTCTGCACATCACGTTAAAAAAAAAAATATATATTAAAAAAAATATATAAAAAAAATATATAAAAAAATAGTTTTTTGTTGTTTTATCTCAGTAATACAAATCCATTTCATACAGCTGTGTGGAACCTTTCTGTGTGTCACAATTCAGCTGTCCAGTCACCACAATCCGTATTTTCTGTCCAGGTGACCCATTCTGTACGTCACGTAAGTAAAAAAGGTCTTTTGATCTCACTGATACAACTACATTACAAAAATCTCTGTGCGACATTTGTCTGGGTTGCAGTCAAAATAGCCACAGTCAGCAGGGGCTGAGTTTGCTCTCTTATAGTTAGGGATGAGCGAACTTTTGAAAAGTTCGGTTCGGTTCGCTTTGGCGAACTTTAGTGAAGTTCGGATTCGTACGAACCGAACCTAAACGAACCTTGCTATAATGGCTGAATAATTGCTGCCACAATAATGGGAGTCTGATAGGGTATAGTTTCGTTTACTTGCAGTTGCTATTACAATGAAAAAAGTGGAAAAAATCCAAGTGACTTCAACAACGGCGACGCAAAATATACGCATATTTGAGAATTTACACTAATGCGTACGCTAATGCGAACATTCCCGCACAAATAACGAACATACAGTGTAGCATTGTTAAAGGTACGCTACTTAACTGAATATGTACGCATTAGCGTACGCATACACTGCGTCTGCGAACATTCCTACTCAAGTAACGAACATACAGTCTAGCGTTGTCAAAGGTACGCCCTTAACTGAATATGTACGCATTAAGCGTACGCATATACTGCGTCTGCGAACATTCCTACTCAAGTAACGAACATACAGTCTAGCGTTGTCAAAGGTACGCTACTTAACTGAATATGTACGCATTAGCGTGCATTCTCAATAAATATGCGTATATTTTGCGTCGCCGTTATTTTAACCAGATTCGTCACGAACTTTCTGAAAATTCGGTTCGATGACGAACCGAACTTTTGGAAAGTTCGTAACGAATCTGGTTCGTTACGGTTCGGTTCGCTCATCCCTAATAAAAATCCATTTCATACAGCTGTGTGGAACCATTCTGTGTGTCACAGTTCAGCTGTCCAGTCACCACAATCCGTATTTTCTGTCCAGGTGACCCATTCTGTACGTCACGTCATAAAAAAAAGGTCTTTTACTCTCTCTGAAACAGCTACATTACAAAAATCTCTGTGCGACATTTGTCTGGGTTGCAGTCAAAATAGCCACAGTCAGCAGGGGCTGAGTTTGATCTCTGATAGTTTCTGCATGTCACGTTAAAAAAAATATATATATATTAAAAAAAATATAAAAAAAAATATATAAAAAAATAGTTTTTTTGTTGTTTTATCTCAGTAATACAAATCCATTTCATACAGCTGTGTGGAACCATTCTGTGTGTCACAGTTCAGCTGTCCAGTCACCACAAATTGTATTTTTTGTCCAGGTGACCCATTCTGTACGTCACGTCATAAAAAAAAGGTCTTTAACTCTCACTGATACAGCTACATTACAAAAATCTCTGTGCGACATTTGTCTGGGTTGCAGTCAAAATAGCCACAGTCAGCAGGGGCTGAGTTTGCTCTCTGATAGTTTCTGCACGTCACATTAAAAAAAAAAAAAAAAAAAAATATATATATATATATATATATATATATATAAAATATAAAAAAAAATAAATAAATATTAAAAAATAGTTTTTTTTGTTTATTTTATCTCAGTGATACAAATCCATTTCATACAGCTGTGGCGGAACCATTCTGTGTGTCACAGTTCAGCTGTCCAGTCACCACAATCCGTATTTTCTGTCCCAGGTGACCCATTCTATACGTCACGTCAGTAAAAAGGTCTTTTGCTCTCCACTGATACAGCTACATTACAAAAAATCTCTGTGCGACATTTGTCTGGGTTGCAGTCAAAATAGCCACAGTAAAGCAGGGGCTGAGTTTGCTCTCTGATAGTTTCTGCACGTCACGTTAAAAAAATATATAAAAAAATTAAATAAATATAAAAAAAAGTTTTTTTGTTGTTTTATCTCAGTGATACAAATCCATTTCATACAGCTGTGTGGAACCATTCTGTGTGTCACAGTTCAGCTGTCCAGTCACCACAATCCGTATTTTCTGTCCAGGTGACCCATTCTGTACGTCACGTCAGTAAAAAAGGTCTTTTGCTCTCACTGATACAGCTACATTACAAAATCTCTGTGCGACATTTGTCTGGGTTGCAAATAAGCAGACCAAGTTTGCCTAATCTAATAGTTTCAGTGTAATTGCTCCATACTGCACCGTACGTAATAACATACG